>OW028616.1:15071072-15438892 GCA_932294325.1 Allophyes oxyacanthae
GTAGGTATATTTTCCTGCGACCAAGGGAAATACTGAGGGAGCGAATTTGTGTCTAAAAAGCAAGATTTTTTTTATAAAAAAATACACGTGATGTTCGCAGGGAGCCTATAACCTCACAACGTATCAGCAAGGGGGAGAGGGGTAAAAGTGGCCTAAAATACCTTACGTGATTAAATGACGACACCCTAAGGACGGAATAGTAGATTATCAACCAAGGGGATAAAGCAGTGTCTTCCAGTATAAATTTCGGTAAGTATTCCAAATTTAAATCACATTCGGCCCTAGAGGATGAATGAAATTCAGTACAATTTTCTTTCCCTGTTTTTAACAGATTAAAAATGACTATTGTTATGTTCGCTTTTTGTGGCATAGAATGTCACTTTTTTGAGCAAGTGGTACGAAAAAATATATAAATGAACAGGTAAAAGCTGGACAATGTTAACTACTCATTAATTAACCTAACCGTCAAAAACTCCGATTCCAACTAGAAAATAGCTGTAACTTTTGAACGGCTGAACAGATTTTCATGAAACATAGTTAAGATGATTTCCGATTAAAATAGCTTTTAGTTAGAAAAACGGCATTGAAATTGGTACATCCTGTTGGAGCTACGATGCTACACTACACTACACTAGAAACTTACAACACCCCTCTTTTTTTGTCGTGGGATTGGAGCTACGATGCCGCAGATCCACAGATACACACTACAAACTTACAACACCCCTCTTTTTTGTCGCAGGTTAAAAATCACTTAGTAAATCGGACATTGACCTTCGACACTCAATACAATTCTACTTTTTTTTTGTATTACAGTACAGCAGCTAATCTATTTCGTCATCGCTTATAATTCGCACGCGAACGATCGCTCTCTTTGAAAATGTGATAAACTGGCAACTCCTGCCCTATCTGATGTTACTAATTTCAAATAATTGCATGTGTTAACGCCGCATTACCGTAATTAGCTCCTGATCCGGTTAATTAAAAAACTAATGGGACTGATAAGTACAGTTAGTTAGTTTCGCACAATGTGTATGAGAAAATAATTATGAGTATAATTTAGATCTTAAATAAGACTGCGGGGAATTAATGAGAATGACTTATTTTAGTATAAAAGGATGTATACGGAAGTTACGTGGACGTACCTGATCGAACAACCAATGGCAGTCGTTCGCTTATATAACGCGGCTACGGTCAAAATTCGACATGAATTTACAAAATATAAAGAACAGCAAAGATCATAATAAATACCACAATACAAGGAGACACATACTTATAGTCTGTCAAGAAAGTCATGAAAAGGATTGAGGGCGCCACTTGTATATTACTTGTATATATCTTGTTTATTTTTAATATATTAATGCCGAAAACATTTTTTTATCACAAAAAGTCTACACAGAATAGTAAAATAAACACATCGTTGTACCCAAACTGACAACTACGGTACTTATTTAGGGTTGCGAGCGAAGAAGAATTTTAGTTCCTTCAAAATCCTTTTCATGACTTTCTTGACAGACTGTAACACTCAAGCCACCCAATTATGAAGACAAGGGAAGCGTCATTAAAATTAGCTTGTGGAGACTAGAAGCAGCGGGTCACCAGGGAAGCCACATGTGCAGAGGATAATTGGATCCATACGTCTCTATCGTCAACATAGTCTTTGACCGTATAATAGGCTTTTAATTTATCATTTACACATGAACAAAATTCTAAACAAAAAGCTACTAACTTAAAAGAAACGTTTAGCGCATACGAATTTCAAAAGCTTTATGGTTGCCAAAATAAAAAAAGAATACCTTTTTTTATATGGCAACATTTTAAATAGCAGTGGATGTTCAAAGCGTAATGTCATCGATCAAAATCATCTGCATGTGTTTAAACTTGTGTAGGTACTAAATAGTTGTTGTAACAAAAACGGTTACAAAAACTCTTTACAATAACTAAACAATGAGAAAATTCCGTTTGGATGTTAAGGCGAAGCGCGTTCGATTGAAAAGTGACGTTTTAGAAAAACCTCCTTCAAAATTGAAGATGTTGGAACGTGCGGTTTGTGCTTGTTGTCAAATGTTTTTTTTGTTCTTTTTTTAAACACTCTTTCACTGTTCTTTTGTTTAGAGGTAATGATTTATTTTGGAGAATATGCTTTGCTTTCATTTGTTATAAGTCAGTAGGGTTTTAGATTATCCATATCTTAAGTTACCAAAAACTTCTTTCCGAGCAATTCTGAGTATGTGAGGTAGAAGATACACTTTTACACTATGAAAATAATATTATTCTTAGATATTCTTTTATTGTACACAAAATATGGAATATATTCTCAATTCTCAATTCTTTATTGCAATCCATAATGTACACAGTCATACAGGTGGAAAGTATAAAATAAAGAAACAATTATGGACCCTGTCGGGCACAGCAAAAGTTTAAATAAGTAGGAGAGAGGATATACAAAAATACAATATAAAGATAAATGCAGAAAGCGAGCTTATTATCTTAGGATGAGTTTTATTAAAGTTAAGTTATAGTTAGTTATGTTAAATTGTATAACTGAAGAATTTGCCACTACTTGAATATTTATCTTCTCCTTAACAAACAGCTGTGCGTTGTTCTGACTTACAAATCGACGATCGAATCGATCGAATCGATGATAAAAACACCATTAAATTAATATTACAGATTTTTTACTGTCGTAATAGTTTCATATTGATGAAACAGCACAAAAGCGGCAGTGCTGCTCACCATAATGAGGTTTAAATGACAATATTTTCTATTAACTGTTTTAAAATGGTCTGTTCTTAGGCATTATTAACTAACCCTTAGTTCATAATCAAAATATCAACTTAAAGATAAACGAATAAAAAATATGTAACAAAACAATTAATACGATTCTTTCAAAAGAAAAGATAAGAAATCTATGTCACAACACTATTTTCATGATCAAAATCATAAAATATTTAAAGATCCTTACTCTAATTCTTTCTAGTGTTATTCAGGAGCCATTAAAAATTCCCATCTATAAGTATCATACAGATTCCAAGCAAACACTAAAACTGTATGATTAAATACGGGTTCTTATCTTCTTACCTTATCCTATAATTCTAACGCACAATATATAATGAAGATACTCATTTTTTGTTCTTTGCTTCATGTCAAGGATGCGGGGTGTAATTTTCTTAATTCATATAATCTTGTTGCTGGGAGCTGCGCCTGCGCTGGATATTGTAGTACGAGGATTATGTTTCTACGTTGATGTAATTAAAATTTGTAAGTAAAGTTCTTGATTGACATAGTCTTGTAAATGCGTCAAAAGTTAAATATAAGTTAACTTAATTGTAACAAATTCATCTATTATTCTACGAGGATTAAAAAACCAGTATCAGAATTAGAATTATTTATTGTAATAAGGGTAAAATAAATTATAAAATAATTATACAATGTGCTCCATAACTTGCCAGATTTGGCGTACAACATCATCAAAATTATATTTAAGTTTAAATATTTGATAAACCTACTTAATATTTATCATGCATCCATTATTGTAATTGAAGCAAAAATAAAAATAATAAAATTATGATTTACATAATATTAGAGTCATGTCATAAAGAATTTAAATGTAGTTACGAGATGGATGAACTAGACACATTCAACAAGGACTGGTCATCACTGGCACATGATCGAACAGCATGGAAATCAAGGGGGGAGGCCTTTGCCCAGCAGTGCGATGATACAGGCTAACAATACACAGTAATATAATTTAAAATTAATTTCATTTTTTAGTACTAAAGCATCTAAAGGATTGTCTGGTAAATAGTCGCCAGGATTAAAATAATTTTATTGATTGCATTTAAATGGTGAACAATAAAGTAACATTCTATTTATTCTTCATAAAGTTTAGGGTCGGTTCACATCTGACGGAAGATGCGTCGCGTATTATCGGTCGCGTAATGCCAGAACAGACAATTATATGAGAAAAAATTCAACCTTTCACACTTAACCGATGATGCGTTAGTGTGTCTCTCAACCGATGATGATACGCTCGACGCATCTTCCGTCAGATGTGAACCGAAACTTAGGTACTCAAGTATAACATTTTCCACAACAATTTTCAAAATAGATCCTCCTATCAAAGGTAATGTTTTTCTGTTTTTCCCATGTAAAACTTTACGTATTAACATTAAAATATTCAAAGAATGCCTCTTACACTTCCAGGCGATAAAGAAACACAGGTTAACCGATATTGTCTTCAGACACCATTTAGAACTTACGGTACTTGACTATTTTCTGACAAGTACGGTTAGCAAAAGAGTTCATTAATAAGCGGTCATAGTGGAGCGTTAGATAATGGACAGGGCTCTGTCGTGCGTACATTGGTTCAGAAATTAATTAGATACGGTGCGCGGAAGGGCTTGCGTACGGTCGGAGTAAAAATGTTTGCAATTGTTTGCGCGATGGACAAAATGAAAGATTTGAATTTATATTTATATTATTTGGTTTACGAGAAACTAGGTGATAGTAATTATAATTTTGTACTATGTAGATAAGAATTATGTAAATAGTTGCTTCCGTTTTTTTTTGGTTTTGGTGTATTTTTACAATAGTATGAGGCACTGTACTATTTTAAAATTCATCATCACTATTTTTTTTTTCGTTTTTAATTTTGTTAAAATTTCAGTAGTATAAAACACATATCGAAACTCCAAGTACTTACAACGGTAAAAGAATAAACGTAATTATTTTATTTCCTGAGCTAGATAGTTTAATAAATAGTTTGGTAAATACAATAATTACGCATATTATGTTTATGCTGACTGTACTCGGTAGAAGCGGCAAAGATAAGTGTAAAGTTATTATTAAGGAACTTGGAACGGAATGACTTAGATTGAATGGACGAAGATCTCACAGGGGTCCTCGCGGTGGTCTAGAATCTAGATCCTGCCTTACTTCATCTTTACATTAATACTCGATCTTATCTAAATTAAATCAAAGAAATCTACCGCATCTGTGTATCTGACTTTATCAGTGAAGAAGATCAGCAAATCGCAATCCACTGCATACAGTAGGTACTTTACGTATGGATGAGGTGATTTTTAATACTAAGGGCCGAGCACGAATGTTTTGACGAATGGTAGAGTGGATAGATGGAAGACAAAGATGGAGATTTGATCCTTAAGATTGACCCTATCGATTGGTGCCATACATCGATGTCTATAGATACGCTCTGTCATACAAATGGAAGCTAAAAAAATGAGACGTATTTTTTGAAGACGTCAAATTCTAAATTCAACAATGTTCGAATTATATTTAAATAGAACAGCGACACATGCACTAATGGAATATCTACTGTTATTATCTATTTTTTATTCAATACACAAATTAATAATTATGTTTGTAAACGGCATTTGACTAGTGATCAACTACTCCATTTTTCTGAAAATGGAGTACCTGACACGTCTCACTTTTTGAGTTCACTAAGCATATCTATAGACATCGATGGTGCCATAAAAGTACAGAATGCTATTTTTTCGGATTTTAGCCGGTTCGATTCCCGGGTGTGGCAAGCGTATTTTCAAAAATCTTTAAATGCAGTTATGTTTCTTTTTAAAAATAAAGGAATGTTTCCTTTGAGTAAAATTTGCTGTCTTCAGTATTGACAGTATTTTTCCCCCAGGAACGCTTCGAAAATTCCACCCAGTATATAATACTTTGATATTTTTAATGTAAGGATAGTAGAGAAATTGCACCCGAGCTAAGCCGTAGTAAAGTATAAATATTTAAAAAAAAAAGAGCTAACAACATCCTAAAAGGTCGGCAACGCATCGGTGATTCCTCTAGCATTGTGGGTAATAAGGGGCAAAAAAAAACCCGTTGTTCGCGGTAATACTCACTACCTTTTGGTAACTGCTACCCGGATAAAAAGTATTTTTAAAACGCTTTTATTAGCTTCACCTGTAACTAACTAACTACTATGTAAAAAAATCTTGGAAGTTAAATTTGACCCACTTCCCGGTTTCCGATTGAGCTGAGCATCCCACGTTTAGTTCGGATGACAAAAGCGTTTTCTTTAGTATTTTTTTAAACTATAATATTTTTTAATTGAGGAGATGGACTATCTGCTTGAATTTTTTTTCGATATTATGTTAATGCCTATAATTTTAAAATTCTATGAGTAAGATGGCGACGCGGTTGGCTCAGACGTCAAGTCCACTAGTACTTACTAGGTACATTACAGTAAATGGACCGTTACAAACTAATATTTGCTATAAAACCCCTATAAACGACCACCATAACGGGTTCTTTTTAGCGGTAAATAACAGTTAATTAATGTCTAATATTACCAGGAAACTATACTATTAAACTTAGAATATGTCCTTAGTATAGGATTTAATATCTTTGCAAAACTAACTATCGTCATCACCGCCTCCTCCCGAGGGTCTTAACATCAGCTTACGCCCCTTGATTCTGTTGAAAACTGAAAGTTTTTGTCGCTAATAAACATGCTATTTCGTATCCGCTTATGAAAAAATATACAGGTTGTCGCAAAAAATCTATGCCAAGTCGGAAACGGGTAATAGGCAACGTTGTGAGTTATCAGAAAATAAATAAAAAAAACTTTTTTTTTTATACTTTGCCCCTCACTAGGTTTTCTCCTGTATCGAGGGTACAGTTTACAAACATACATGTCACATGCACACACAACCAGACCCGAAACAACTATCTATAGATCATACAAATAATTGCTCCGTGCGGGGATCGAACCCGCGGCACATAACGTACAGTCTGTCAAGAAAGTCATGAAAAGGATTTTGAAGGAACTAAAATTCTTCTTCGCTCGCAACCCTAAATAAGTACCGTAGGTGTCAGTTTGGGTACAACAATGTGTTTATTTTATTATTCTGTGTAGATTTTTTGTGATAAAAAAATGTTTTCGGCATTAATATATTAAAAATAAACAAGAGAATATACAAGTGGCGCCCTCAATCCTTTTCATGACTTTCTTGACAGACTATAGAAATCTAATCGCTTTGCCACTGCGCCAACCGTGTCGTCAACATTGGCATGTGACTATGACAATTTATGTTTGTGACAAGAAAGTATACTTTATTATGAAAAAAGAATGAAAAAATATAACTTTATTAACATCATAAAACTAAAGTTATTTAAAAATTATCGCGAAGGAAGCTAAAATTCACATTGAGGCGTCGCTTAAGAAAATTGCGGTCGCTTCGATTCGACACGAAAACTTCATCAACACGTGCGTGCGCGCCGCATCCAAGATGGCGGCTTAGGGCAAGTGCACACGATGGAATACCTGTACTTACAACATCATACAGTTTTACATAAATTACTTTTTATAATATTGCAATTGAAAGTTTATTGTCTTATGTTTTACTGTTCATTCGTGCAATAGGGATTCGGCCTGTTATTTTTTTAACATTAAAATTGAAGCTTTCCTAAAATACTTAAGCAATAGTGTAAAAATAAATTAAATCTTTATATTATTCGTGAAGAGAAAACTTTGAAGGTACCCCTTTTGCGCGCACGGAGGAGTGTGAGATTTGGCATAGTGAAAGTTTATACGGAGGAGTGCAAAAAAACTAAAATTATGGTAGACCACTGGGCGATCACTAGTATTTAAAAATAAGCCTAAGTGTAATAGGTAATAGACAGATGATACTACTAACCTGTGACATCATAAGTAAGTACCTAATGTCATAGTAAATTGAGACGGTTTCATACAACAATACCTACCCCCTGCAATACATACGTATGAAATTTAAAATTTAATGTTACTGACAGTTGAAAAAATCTCAATTAAGTATAGCTTGTGTTCGTTGGTAGCTATCAGACTAGAGGCATACCAAAGAATAAATGGATGGATGTCATGTGAAACATTAAATGAATGTGAAGGAAGTAAATCTAGAAATGACGTTTGATAGAGATGAATGGAAGAAAAAGACTGACGCTGACTCCAAATAAAATGGGATAAGGGCAGGAGAATGATGATGATGATTCATATGTTTTTTATTGTTATTAACATAAAATGTTAGCTTTCTGCACTCCTTGTCCATATATACTTTAACTATGCCAAATCTCACACTCCTCCGTGCGCTTATCCTCGATCCTCTGTACCTCGTTCCTCCACACTTTAAAAAGGAGTAAATAGTGTTCTCTTCACTTATTTTATTACATATATAGACTCTAAGGTTCTAAGGTTTTGCATTCATTAAATTACCCGTTGTATATGACTAGTAGTATCGTCAGAGCGAAATGCGAAAGTATGTATCTTTCCACACTTCCGCTTTTGCGCTCAGAACCATAAAAGTTACAATTTCAACTTAAAGATTTTCATGTTACGAGGAATAGTACGACACGACTAAGAAGTAACATCGATGTACCTGATTGAACAACCAGTGGTAGTCGCTCGTTAAAATAATTGTACAACTTATTGCGTCAGCGTAAAGATCATGTTTTATTGCAGTACTAATAAACATACGTGGTCTTGACGTGTGCAGTTCGGAACTGTTCGGCTTTACGAAGTTTGCCGATGGGAGTTTAGTTGTGTCGTACATTATTAAGTTTAGTTGGAGTTTTGTAATTGATTTTCAGTTTTAGTAGGTACTGGTTGGCACTGCAGTGGCGGCCATTGATTGAAACTTAAAGATGCACAGTTTGAACGTAAGAAATCGCGTTTTTCAAACTTCGTGACGTGATATTATTAACTGGTTTTTTACAAACATATAGTTGTCATTGACATACTATATAATGGATAGCGGGTCTATAACAAAATTTACAAAAAATGTGTTCCGAGTCAACCTAAATAAGCGTAGGTACATTTAAACCAATATAAAAAACTATAACATCCTAATTCAAACCGTATCGTCATTAGTAAAGAGCTTAATTTTACTTGCGACAATTTATCAGCCTATTCAACTTTTTTACCATACAGTACGGCATTTTGACGTGTATTAGGTAAGGTTCCTTTGATAAAACAAAGACTAGTGCGCGATTGGAACCCTTTTCTCGTTTTGGAACTCTAGTAGTAGGTATATTTTGAAGATTCATAATTTCTATCTGTGTATTCTGTCTGTCTGTGTTCTGTATTTTTCTCGGACCCTTTTTAGCTGCTGGATGTCGAGGAATCTTGAGTTTTTATATCATTGGAAAACGCGTACTCGTTTCAAAATCTATGTCTTTACTGTGAGCTTTCAGTATTTAAAGAATAATGTTGGAATAAAAAGTGTATAATTATTATTATTTAACATATTTTCTTTGTTTACAGGTAAGCATTCAGAAACTGCTAAAGATTGCTGGATTTTAGAACCGTGAGCGTCAATTTGGTGAACGGTAAGTCGTATAATCTGCTGTGTGGTTCTGAATTATAGGGAACATGCATCTTATCTATAATGAGAAAATTTAAAAATCAATAATAAAAGGTTATGAAAAGTGTTGTAACCTTTTTAATTGCCAGCGGCCCTATAAGGCCTTGTATAATACTGTGGAGGTACGAGGTATGGTGTTCCTCCATTGAAAAGGGAGGATCCTCCGACCAGGCGAGGCGATATTGCCTGGCGGGCCGAAGCCCGACGGTTGATGTCGGACAGTTGTATATATGCCAGATACGAATATCTTTTTCCTTGCGCGATGCAGGATTCGTAATCTGATAGTAGTTATTCTATGTTGCGATAGATGTCGCTACAATACCAATGTCTGCGTTTCGTCATTTTGAAAGATTTCTTCAAAAATTATATACCTTTTTTACAAATTATCTTTATTATAAATTAAATTGAGCTACCAATATTTCGCCACTGTTGCAAGCGCGGATAAACGGATAAACTAAATCCAATCAATCTTTAAACCTGGTAAATATCCCGTTAGTGACCATGACAGTTTAAAAACGTTATGTTATAAAAGTCATGTTTCAATATGGTTCCAATATTTAATATTGACATGACATGAGGTAATAAATTCATCCTAGTTTCTATTACCCGAAGAACAAAGTACCGTATCCAGCAGTTACCTAGAAAACGAGATTAAACGAACTTTTTACGATTTATAATGTATAATAAATACTTGTAATCATTTGACGGAATGTCCTTAGTCGGGCGCTTTGATCTAAGTTTTATCAAATTACAAAACCTCTTCACCTAAAGTTTTTCACACAATTGGATTTTTTTTAATCTGTGGTATTATTGCTTTTCTTGGAACAATCGCTGTCGCAATAAGATGTTGTGCGGTTCTCGATGGGCTGCTTCATCATCGTAATAAAAGAAAAGAAGAATCTAAGTTCTATTGTGACATTTTTAATAATCATTGCCGTGTAGTGTATATTATGAAATTATGATGACTGTGTTATTTATGGGTTATTTTATTTTAATTTTTATTGTCATATTTTATTTTTATTATTTTACTGTTATTTTATCGTGTACTTACGTGTATTCAAATACAATTGTAAATTGTTTGTGAATAAATGAAATTAAATGAAATGAAATACCATTAGAAAAAATACTAGAGAATTTTGTCGTATAAATTAATGGAAAGGGCGCGACTTTAGTCTTGTTAGGTCCTAATATCTGAGATATTATGCACGATCATCAAACCAGAGTAATGTAATAGGTACCAACTATCAGGTATTTCTGATTGGCGTTGATCTTTTAATAAGTCTTAGTGCATAAACACAACGTGTTTTTAACCACCGACAAAAACGAAGGGGTGTTATAAGTTTATAATGTGTGTATGTGTCTGTCTGTGGCATCGTAGTCGTAGCTACGTACTTTGTTTATTGACTTTTAAACTTTATTTATTGATTACGTCGGTCTTAGCGCATGCTCAGCATCAAAGTTTAAGTAAAGTCTGAGCTAAGTCAAAGTATAAGTCTTGTCTTCTTCAAAGACCATACATAGGTACAGATTTAACATACACACCCTTAACCGACTAGAAATACCATTAACGATAAGATAAAGCCTCACAATCAGCATCCATCCACAACCATCACCAAGAATACAATAAATATGAAAATCGCCAAACTAGGAAGCATGGTCACTCAGGAGCCGTCAGGGCTCAAGATAATCCTCAGGAGGACATTATTCATAGGTATCTGCCCACTGGATACAGCCTTTTAATGCTAAGCTGGTATAACCGATGGGGGCTTTCGTCGACTAGGAGTGGTATGAGAGGTAAAAGGGCGTAAGTGAGGACAAGACATTTTGGGTGATATAAACTATTGTATCTGCCATGTAACAATAGTTATGCAGAATATGATTTTTCGGAAATTGATGAAAAAAAACGTTGGCCCTCACTATGATTTCTCCTATATCGGGGTTATAGTTAACAAACATACATGTCACATGCACACACAGACCCGGATCAACCATCTGTAGGCTATACAAATACCAATTTTTTCCATGCGGGGATCGAACCCGCGACACCTAGCGCAGAAGGCCAATCGCTTAGCCACTGCGGCAATGGTATTGTCAATATAGAATACAACAATTATTTTAAATAATTTACTGAGATACTATCAGTAAAACTTTCAAATTAAAAATATTTTTAGATATTCCGTGACTAAAGAGACTTTCAAAACGCTGTAGAAAATAACAAAATATCTATCCTTTAGGGCTTATAAATAAAGAACATAATCTCTCAGTAATTGGCATGATACAAAGCCCTGCAACAGCTAACTCGTACGTAGTAATTTTCGGAACAAACTACCGTAAGATCACTTACGACGTTTTACTCCGACAGCTTCGAAATAAGTCTATAGGTGCCATAAGGAAACCTGCGACGGTGACGATAATAGTGCGATTTCAGTTTATATTGTCAGTATGCAGTCGATTCCCTGACCTTTGACACGCGAATCCGACAGACTAATAACTAGGAGTAATATTGGTAAGGCTGGCTGCAAGCTCTCAGTTAATATTGAATGGTTTACTTTGAAAAATTATGGCTTAAGTGTATTTGTTCTGACGTACGTTCCAATCCTCTTGGATTATTGTGATAAATTACTTCATAAAACATCTTCGTAGAAACTCATGGAAAACATGACAGTCAGTGCTCAAAAATTTCCGACCCGAATGTAGACTGAAACGTGTTTTTTTTTTACTAATGGTGTGTCACTCTTTATTTGCGAGCGAAAAACTAGCTACACGTCAGTGTGATGGTGCGATACAGTTGTATTCTCTTCTTCGTATGGTGAAAAATTGTTGCAAGCTAAATTGAGCAAGCTGAGTTAATAAAATAATGAATGAATAAAAACGCGTTAGTGATTCCCCTGGTTTTGCAACCGTCCATAGGTTACCATCAGGCGATCCGGAAGGTTTCTTTGCCACCTTAGTGGTTAAAAAAAAACTGAAAGTGCTGTGAGTGTTGGATGGTATCTTCCAACACTCACAGCATGAAAATTCAATAACAATAATCAGACAAGGATTCCTAGAATTACCTTCAGTCCATTTCGATAAGTATTCAAATACCAAGCAATATAAATTGTCAATCTAACATTATAATGTGTAATGAAAAATGGTTGAACACTTATCAGTCGCCGACTCACTCGTCACGCCACAGCGTAGAGGAATATGCAAATGTGCAGCTTATCAAGCCCCCTGCCTAGACCGACTTTATGACGAACACGTTTGCTGTCGACTTTACGATGCATACGCAAAACAAATAGCTGGCCGTGATTCATCTGTGAAGTTTATGTTATTGCTAGTCTGTGGGCTGGTGTGGTACATGGTGAGCGTATGACAATAAGTGTGGTTTATTTTAATTTTCTTGATGTAAGGATGTATTGAGAGGGTGAAGTGGTAGGTAACTAGGTAATCGATTTTTAAAATCGCATCCCGACTTGAGTCAATCGGATCTAAATTCAAATTCTTAGAACGGTTTGAATTCCTTTCTTAAAATATATTTTATAGTTTAAAAAAAAAACTAAAGAAAACGCTTTTGTCATCAAAACTAAACGTGTATGCAAAATTTCAGCTCAATCGGAAATCGGGAAGTGGGTCAAATTTAACTTCCAAGATTTTTTTACATAGTAAGTTATAGTCTGTCAGGAAAGTCATGAAAAGGATTGAGGGCGCCACTTGTATATTCTCTTGTTTATTTTTAATATATTAATGCCGAAAACATTTTTTCATCACAAAAAATCTACACAGAATAGTAAAATAAACACATCGTTGTACCCAACCTGACACCTACGGTACTTATTTAGGGTTGCGAGCGAAGAAGAATTTTAGTTCCTTCGAAATCCTTTTCATGACTTTCTTGACAGACTGTACAGGTGAAGCTAATAAAAGCGTTTTAAAAAGAATAGTAACAACAAAATCAATTAACCCCTTCAACGACTAGGTCTGTAACTGTATGTATGTATGAATGAATATGCATGTAGGCGGAGGTGGTAGGGTTAAACTTGCGACCTCATACGTCAATCAACGCACAATCCGTTAGGCTATTGTTAAGGTTTAAATACCTACATTGTTAAAAAAAAACTCTAAATTTTATTTAGTAACTCAAATAAAAGTACACATAATTATATTAGAAAGTCACCATTGTCAATTATTAAAGAAAAAAAAAACAGAAAAAGAAGTAATTAAGGAATAACTATCTACAATTTCTTTTTATTGTAACCTAAAAAGAAATGAAAACGGCACAGAAATCGCCAATCTGACTCTTGCGCAGCTTCAGCTGTGTCCATCCCTAGGTTTTCACGCAGCCTGCTGAGTACAAGCCCATTATACATAATTCTGTTACCCAACTGCGCTTGACCAAACAAACCGTTAACCATTACAGTATTCTGCAGCCTTCTTCCGGTTAAAGTATAACTACGAATTTAACTATATTTTAGGAAGCATTTTAGATATCCATTTTAAAAATCATATTTGGTCGATTGTCTTTAAATACATTATGGGCCATTTTCACCAACAAAATAACAAAATTCGGGTTCTAAAATTTGGCCATCTACAGCGCCGTGAGCGCGCGTAAGTAAACCGTGCGTCATCGGTGCGTTAAAAATACGCCGTGTGCGTAGGGCTTTACAAATACTTACGCGAAAAATGCGAAAGTCACTCCGCCTCTCTGCCTATCTGTAACCTTTTTATGACTAAACTGCTGAACCAATCTTGATGAAATTTGTCAAGGAAATTGTGTGCATTATGGGGAAGGAAATAGTCCTTTTTAACCCCCAACAAAAAAGAGAGGTGTTATAAGTTTGTAGTGTGTATCTGTCTGTGCCATCGTAGCTCCAAAACGGATGGACCGATATCAATGCAGTTTTTTTAATTGAAAGCTAGTTTAATCGGGTATCATTTTAGCTATGTTTCATGAAAATATGTTCAACCGTTCAAATGTTACAGCTCTTTTTCTAGTTGGAGTCGCGGGTTTTTGACGGTTAGGTTTTTTTTTTTTCAAAAAATCGTAACCTTCGAAGTCTTTGGAGTCGGGCACAACTAGTAATAGATAAGATTGTGAACATAGTCACACTTCCTGTGCATGTCACCAATAACTAATGTTCTATGTCCATCGTTTGTTTTATTAAATATCTCTTGTAGTCGTTGACAGCTGCAAAAAATATTGCCTTGTCTATAGTCGGGGAACAAACTATGACATTTATTATCAGTCAATATTATCAGCATGTAGACGTCGCACATGGGCCTTGATTATCATCATCGACAACAACAGACCGAGGAAGCTTTATACTTAGGTAAAAAAGAAAGAAAAATAATTTATCAAAGCAAAAATAAAAAATATATTTTATTTTTCATAGATATTGCCCCTCACTAGGATTTCTCCTGTATCGAGGGTACAGTTTACAAACATACATGTCACATGCACACACAACCAGACCCGAAACAACTATCTGTAGATCATACAAATATTTGTTCCGTGCGGGGATCGAACCCGCGGCACGTAGCGTAGAAGGCTAATTGCTTAGCCACTGCGCCAACCGTGTCGTCAAAAAACCAAAAACAACAAGAAAAACTATAACGTAATCTAACCGTCAAAAACCCCCGACTCCAACTAGAAAAAGAGCTGAAACTTAGGGATAGGGACCTTACTGCAAATCCAATTATGTAACCCAAGGTGTAAATAAATATTATACTTTAAAAAAAAAGACTAAAGCAAACGCTTTTGTCATCCAAACTAAACGTGTATGCAAAATTTCAACTCAATCGGAAACTGGGAAGTGGGTCAAATTTAACTTCCAAGATTTTTTTACATAGTTTGTTAGTTTAGTTACAGGTGAAGCTAATAAAAGCGTTTTAAAAATGACTAATAAAATGTTTAATCTATACATATATATTATCAATACGTGAAGAGAAAACTTTGTACCCCTTTTTAAGCATATTGCGCGCACGGAGGAGTGTGAGGTTTGGCATAGTTTAAGTTTATATGGAGAAGGAGTGCAGAAACCTAAAATTATGGTCGAATTTCGACCACTGGGCGACCACTAGTATAACTAATGTCCACCCGTGAGAAGTCGAAGCGGACCGCTAGTTTTCCATAAACACAGAATCGCTGACCTTTATCATTAAACTTATCTAAAAAACTTGTTATTTTTCCCCTCATAATCAATAAATGAAACACATTTAACCAAAAGGTATTTACTTCAAAACCCGTAGATAGACGAACAACTGTTATTTTACGATATTTTTTACGATCGGTCTATAGTCGGCGAAGTTCGGCCTTCCTCGTTAATTTCCGCCGAATGCTAAGTTTTATGTCATGCTAAGGTAAGGATACAAGAATCTTTTATTATTAATAATTAAAAATATATACTTTACATATCTCAGGCAAATAAATAACAGCATTCTATATGTTCATATCGGTTAACCGTTTATTTTCTTGTACCTAATTTAGTAGTTTTAAACCAAACTTCAAAAAAGGAAGATATTTATTTATTTATTTTATTTATTTAAAATGCTTCATGTACAATGTACAAAGGCGGTCTTAATGCCGTAGGCATTCTCTACCAGACAACCCATACCAAGATACCAAGACCAAGACCAAGATATTCTAAATTCGTTTTTTTTTTTTTTTCATTTTGTATGTTTATTCAGCTATATCTTCGCCAATTGAGAACCAGATTCTAACAATTCTTTTTAAAAGAGTATTCTCTCGAGGTAGCCTCATTTAAATTTGGTGAAAATCTGATGACCACCTTCGAAGATAGACAATGGATGACAGCAAATCTCTCGCGATTGCTGCAGTCGCATGTTTACGCTATTCAAAATAAAAAATAAAATAAACAGTATAAAGTGTAAAAACCGACTTATCACGAAATCCTGGCGTCATTCCAACACTACTTTTCAGAACCAACAAATATGATCACCTTTTATCCAAATGCTTAATATTAGCAGGTAAATATAATGAGTTTCGCGGCATCAAAATTATATTCGTACAGAAAATCACCTTGCAAATTATAAAATTTAGAATTCGAATAGCCCTAAGCTATTCATAATACGACCCTGCGTATGCGCTTCGAAATGTCTGTGGATCCATAGAATTTAATATGCAAAGGTATAAAACTTTTGTTAGAATTTCACACTTGTACTTACAAAAATCACTCTTAACTCTAGAAAGTACTTGAAAGTTGTTGCTAAGTCAGTAATATCAACTTTATAAAGTAAAATTGTGATGAAAATGCATTTCAGAGTAATATTTATAAAGAAAAAAATATCCAGCCCATTACTATCTCACAGCTGGGGACGGGCCTCTTCTCGGAGGGAGAAGGATTAGGCCTAGGTCCACCACGCTGGCCTAGTGCGGGTTGGCAGACTACATACATCATCGAGGACTTTATGAGGCCCTCTCAGGTGTGCAGGTTTCCTCACGATGTTTTTCCTTCACCGTTTAACGCAAGTGATAATCAAATTGCGATCCGCACATAAATTTGAAAAGTCAGAGGTGCGGGCCGGGTTAGAACTCATACCCTCCTGCATGGAAGGCAAGCGTTCATCCGCTGGCCCGTGCCCAGCAGTGGGACACTAATGGGCTGGATTTATTTATTATCTAGTTTCAACGAATGTACTTTAATGAAAATAATATTCATCAGTTTATCCGTAAATGAGTAGTAAACAATCGATTACATTTTTGCATTAATAAATATTAGGATTCAGCACATAGATCAATTTGCGAGTTTATAAATTAAACATAAAAATGTTCACACAAGGCAGCGCTTGCGCAAGCTGCGTTTTTATAGAAGTCTATTAAAATAGTAGGTGATGTAGTGGATATTTAGCGCAAAACCTTATGCGTACTGACGAGACACCTGCATGGGATATCGAGTCAACAAGTTAATTACACCTGTGACTCACGGCTAGAAAGGATGGATAAAGATTGGTTGAACAAATGAACATAGTTGCTGGGTCAACCATTTTTAACCGACTTCAAAAAAAGGAGGATTGTGTCACATTATAATGAAACTGATAGATGTTAGATATTTAAGTTAGTCTTTTAGATAATAAATATTTTCTCCTATCGACAATTTTATTTCTTACTCGTAGTCCCCGCATTATGCGAGTGATATTCGTAGGTGTGCTTCGTGGAATAGGAAATTAATTATTTAAATATTTTATTTGAAGCCCACCTACAGGTGTGCTAAGTGGAATACTTTAGGTGTGCTTCGTCTGGGTGTGCTTCGTTTGGGTGTGCTTCATGGAATACCTCACCGTCTCAGCTAAGCTCAGTTATACTATAATTGTTGACCGATCTAGTCCAAACTTGTTGGGCAACTTGATGCTTGATATACGCGTATATAAAATACCATACAAGCTTGGTATATTTATAGCTAGTTTTAACGCCAAGTGTGGACACCATACATCACTTTCAAACAGTTTAACCAGTTTTAAATAGTTATTATACCGTCTTTGCGGTCTCTGCGCAAGAGTTGACTAGGTTTAACCGTTTTTATTTACTTTGTATTTAGGGCTACTAATTTCGTTTTAATCAGGTTGCTTTATTCGTATTCGAAGGAGGTCTGTGTAACCAGAATACTGTTTTGGTTATTTCATGCCTGTATTAGGACGATCAAGTTTGTTCATTCAAATTAATGTTGAGGTATTCTTAATTTATCTGTGGTAGTATACACTGTTGCAGTTTATGTTGAGAGCTTTTTGGTGTAGTTGTGGTTTTATTGAGTTTTTAAGTACTCGACTAAAAGTATGGAATGGCTGATTATTTTTTCGCGATTACGATATTGGTCCCATAGAGAAAGTTGTTCAGTTTGACAGTCTGATCAACACTCTTAAATATGAGCACGAATTTCGGTTCGTTGTATAAAAAATGGTTTAGGTTTACAGAATGCCTAATTCTCAAAATAGCACGTGAGTCTTTTATGGACCAATTCTCGAAATGCCTAATTCTATAAACGGCTAATTCTCTTATTGGCTAATTCTATTAATGACCAATTCTTAAATTGCCTAATTCCTCATATTGGCCAATTATTGAAATATGGGAAAATAATACCTAAATTAAAGAGAATTTCTTTGTGTTTATTCCAAATTAGTAAAATGTGGGCCAAAATATATTAAATCCCACTATCTGGACTGGTGGTCCATTTTTACGCCTTCCGAAGTCGATAAGACATTTTTCCTTTAATTTCAGATTAACCTAAAACCACACAATTAATGACCAATAAAAAAGTATATGGCCTAACCGTATTTTGCCGGTTTCCGTACCCAGCAAACCGCGGGCGAAATACACAATTTAAATATCTGTGGTATCAAGGTAAAAGAGGATAAGTCAAAAAACGAAATTTTTCACTACAGAGTAAATAATAAACCACTACTTTGTTTTATTAGATTAAAGTCCTATGATTAAAAATCCAAAATTAGTTTTACATATTTATTAATGATTTTAATATCTATTATTATAGGTATGACTTTAATCTAATAAAACAAAGAAATATTTTCTTTTTTACTTTGTAGTTAAAAATGTAGTTTTTTGAGTTATCCCCTGTTACCTTGGCACCACAGATATATTATATTCCATTAGTTTATGGCGGAAACTCAGTGGTTCCAGTTAATGAAGGTTTATTATGGTTTTTATGGTGTTGCTAGCCAATCTTGAAAATCAGCTCAATTCTTATTGCAATTCTTGGATATAATTTCTTATTACTGCAAGCAGCAGTCAAGTATACCTATTACCCTATATCTACATAACCTACATAAAGTAATTTTTATGGAGAATATGTATATTAAAAAAGAAAAAAAAACATACCCATAATAATTAAATATTGTAACATTTGTAGAGTGATTCAGTCTCTGTTCCTAAATGCAACCGCAGTACAATACGCTTTAAAACAAAAAAAAAAATCTACTTAGTATGGGGGACACGCATAATTTACTAGCGCAAGCCATACATAATCAAATTTTTATTTTGTTTTAGAGTGAATTTTAGTACTGCGGTTGCATTTGGGTACGGACACTGAATCACTGCAAATATTGCACACTACATAAAAAATTCTCTTTAAAAGGGAAATAAAGCTCATTGTCACAACATTAGGCGGTCGCTTTGGTGCCATTTACAAAAGTCTACACAATTTGCTGATGATTGTATTGGATCCTTTATAAAGGCTCAAGAATCGTCATTAGTCGTTCTTAGTATCAGGGTCTTAATTATGATAATTTACCCACTGAAACCGAGCTTAATAAAACGAATGTTATCTTCAAAACTGTTGCCGATACCACGGAGCAGATTAGTACAGAAAGTCTAGTTAAAACAGTGCTCTAACGGGCTTATGCTTATACAGGAATTTGAGAAAAAAGAATAGAATAGATCTTTATTTCATGTAAACCAGATACAGGCACTTATGAAATGTCGAGGCTCTAGGTGCACGGTTCCAAATAGTAGACCCTATGGAGAAGAACCGGCAAGAAACTCCATGGTAACTCTTTTCAAATAAATAGATTACAATCTTTATCAGTACAATTTTGTGGTAAGAGCTGCGAGAATAATGTAATTTAATGTGAATAAAAATAAGATTAGGATAATAATGACTTGCCTGTGAATAAGATTGCCATGGCAGTTACAAGCTGACCAGTTCCGACAGACGGCACCCGTTCACGAGCATGACGCATGCGTCAGCATCGCCAAACTCGACCACAATGAAGGGAACTCAACGAAAGGTCAAGAAGCTTATGCTACGTGTGGCTCCCGCTGAAAACCAGCGCTGTCGGGTTGCTCGCAGCGCGGCAGCTTAAGCTAAGCGAAAGCCTTTTTGACACAGCTGCGACGTACAATCCATGATAAATATTTTTATTTTTATTTTACATGTTTTTATTCTTTTATTTTTCTGCTATGTTATCTTTAAAATCGTATTTGTGCTGTGTCAAATAAATACTTTTTCTTTCTTTCTTTCTTTCTACGTTTGCTAAATCGAAAAAGCGTCATGAGAGAAAATTTCATAATTACCGCTGCGCGATTTGTAGCGCCATGCTTTATTTAGTATAGGTAATCAATTTTTACAAGCTGCGCGGAGCTGCGGAGTGAGCCTTCTGCAGGTATTTATTCATTCATTCACTTGATCTCATATAAACAGCAAATTGCTGATAAAAACGCGACTATAAAGTTTATCGCGCCATTAAAATCAAGGAGGTAGGCAGGTATCGACCCTCATCTGTATAGGCGAGAACAGGTATATTATGAGGTAGTATCATTGATCGTATCGTAATATCCGCTGGTGTCTAGTATTGGAGGCGGGGTTTGTTTTACGAGATTATTGCCGCGACAAGCTCCTTCGAAGGTTGGCAGGAAACTAAGGGCTATAGCGGTTCCAAATTGAAGGTCCTATGGAGAAGAATTGGGCGAGAAATTCCATGGAAACTCTTTTAGATGATAGATTACAATCTTGATTAGTAAAATGTTGTGATAAGAGCTGCCAAAATAGTTTAATTTAGTGTGAATAAGAATAGGATAACTTAATGATTTTTAACCGACTTCAAAAAAGCAGGAGGTTCTCAATTCGGATGTTTATATATTTTTTATGTAGGTAGGTCGGTTCGGGCATAACTCCGTCAAATATAGATGGATTTGGAAAATTGAATGAATAACATCATAATTATCACTTGCGATTGCTATAATCGCATGTTTATGTATTGTTTATGTCACTTAAAATAGAAAAATAAAATAAACTTAAAAAAAAAAGGAAAAACCGACCAACTGAGAGATCTAATATATTCTATTCCAACTCAGTTATTTTTACCCACATTTTAACCTGTTGGCAGAACTTTTGCTTTTGTAAATCAAAACGAGATCCCAAATTACCATAATAAATATTACAATAATATATGCAAAATATCTCATTTAAAATATGACTCATATTTTTCAAAGTCAGATTTAAAATATTTAACCGACTCGAGAGAATCACTTACAAAAAAAAGGAAAGAAATATCGACATATTTTTTCATGAATAACTTACGAAGGCGTTGATATGACAAGTACATGACACTAATTAAGGACGTAATGCTCAAAACGAAAGATGTTTTGTTCGAAACCACCATCAATCACATTCACTCTCTATAACTCCTATTACAATGGAATAAAACTTAAATTTGAATACCACAGCTGAAGCATAAATTTGCATTAATAACTCAAGAATATTCAACCTTATTTGCAGGGAATAAAGTTTGAATTTGAATGGGGAAAGTATGAGAGATGTCACTTCGATACAACGTTGACAATGACCACCGATTGAGCGATCTGATCAGCGGGTTATCGATAAGAGATCGGAATCGAGAGGAAATCGATTCAATCGATTCGTCTCGTTATTTCAGACGTTGATTATTGAATATTGGATTAAAGATTATACCTAGCTTACAGTCCGCCATGAATGTTTTAAAAACCGTATACACGGTGGCAAAAATCTATTCTCCAAACATTGCAATACAAGGAGTAGGATACAAGTTCCCAATCCCATTATGGGGTTATTGTACATTGTACTCATCATTATGAACAACTTTTACTATGGCAGCAAACCTGAAATCGCGAAAAAAATATTGTTGTTCCATACTTTTAGTCGAGTACCTAATATTAATTATTTGCATGGATCAGCAGAATTTTTTTTCGCGATTTCTGTGTCTTTCCCATAGTAAAAGTTGATATTTCTGAAAAATCTTAAGTGGGGCTCAATCGACTCTATTTCCCAACAGGAAAGTTTCCTCCAAACAACGGATATTAAATCGTACTTGCAAATTGAATTGAAATTGAGAAAAATCCAAAAACCTATTTCCTATATATTTTGTATGAAAACATATCTTGGTATGTTTTTTTTTAAATAAAATAATTATATCCTATATTTCTCAGTGATAATATGCCATTATACGGCTGGAAGATTTTTTTAAATCGGTCCCATAGTTTTTGAGTAGGTATATTAATTTCAAACAAATACAAATCTTTTCTCTTTAAATATTTGTGTAGATTTATGTAGGTACACACAAACACATGACAAAGAAAAGTAGTATAGATAACTAAGTATCAAGGTACTGTTGATTTCTAAAGAAATAATCAAAGAGCTATTTAAAATATTACGATGTCGTAACGTTCTTACCTATGTATTTTACGAAAATAAACCAAGGCCTACTGCGTTTACGAACACACCAACAAAACTTACATGTCAATGCACATTCGCTTCAAGAAAGACAATATCAGCGCCGACACTTAAAAACTAACTTATATTTTACTACCCACAAACAACAAAACAAGCTAAAGTAAACCTTAATCCCTTGGCATAAGGGTGAGCTATATTTATGGAGGTGGTACAAATGTTTGGTTGCCGCAAACCACTGAAACTCGACGCTATGTAACCAAACTCACTCATATTTAATATTTATAAGTAATCGGACAAGCTTTTGTTTTTTGAGCAAGCAAGGTTTCTTTTAGTAAAAAAAAAGTTGAGGGAAAACACAGTTTCACACAAAAATCAATAATACAGAGTAACTGGTTGAAAGCTGGCCATATTGAAAGAGGGTATTGTATTCATCATTATCAACAACTTTTACTATGGGACCAAAGATCGAAGAGCGAAAAAAAAAATTCTGTTCCATATATTTCGTCGAGTAATATTGAATTATTAATTGTATAGGATAGCTGATTTTTCTTTCGCAATTTCAGGTTTGGTCCTATACCTACTAAAAGTTGTTCAAAATGATGAGTACAATACCCTCCTTTAATATTATGGCCACCGTTCTACCAGTCACCCTGTATAATACTTATGTAATAAATGGGCCATCCCATCTCATATCCTATTTACGGATGGCATTGATAGATAAGATCATAGATCATCTATGTGCATAGATTAGTACCTATACGAAGTGTTAGTAGGTATATTATTATGCCTAATTCTAGCTCATGCTAGGAATTTGCTACTCTGTGACTTTTTACATGCAGATATTTATAATAATTGTAGTATACAGTAATAGAAGCAAAATCATTAATGTATCTCAGTTAATAATGCAGTAACCACTCATAACATCCTTCCACTTTTTTATCCACAATATAATAAAATTTTACCCTGCTAATGTCTCGCAAATTTTTACATTTACAACAAAAAAAAACATCTTCGTAATTCGTCGTAATTCCTAAAAACAGCCGTAGCTTTCGGCCTGTTGCGTCATCAGCGCCATGTTTTGCCGCGCAAAAACCGTGTCGTGCGCCTGCACATGATCCAGGCATGTCTCGTTGTCTAATTGGGTGGTTCTGCCGCCGCGCCTGCTCATTGGACAAGGGGCGGTGCGTAATTATTTTAATAACCCCACCCCCTTTTTAATTAAAGCGAATTGCACATGAAGTAATGCGAGTTTAGTTATGAATTTTTATGTGTTTGTGATTATGAATTTTTATGTGTTTGTGATTATGAATTTGTGGTACTATTACAAGTTATGTGGTTTTAAGTAAACAAGAAAGATGTTTTTCCTGTCCATAACTGGCATGCAAGTAGGGTTGCCATATGTCCGGAAATTCCCAGACATGTCCGGATATTTGGTTCTTTGTTCAGAATGCGGGGGGAATTCTAAGATGTTCCTCCGATCCGTTTTTATACTAATGAATAGGGCGGGTACGCGTGGTATTAATTATCAATTATCAAGAAATTTTAAAGAAAATGTCCGTAATTTCCTCCAGATTTAATTTTATTATTATCTGGTAACTCTTGACGCAACTGAATCCGAAGAGTGGTACTTGTGTAGGCACTTTACTAGAACCTAAAATTTCGTAGCCATTTCTGAATCTTGATTTATCTTAGGCCCGTTATAGTTTAGAATTATGCATAGCGGAGATCTCGGATTTTTAAAACACTTTTAGGTACATGTAATTTCTTATATCCTAGATGGCGCTAGCATTTCCTATGAACTACCTTTGAGAAGAAACCCTGAAACAAACATAGGGTCATCTATTTTAAAGTCCAGATTTTTCTTTTTAATGCTTTGTATTACTACAATTTAGGGTAGCATCTGGAAAGGCCTTTTGAGGATAGTGCCATAGCAGTTTGAGCTTACCGACAAAAGGCGAGCATGCACCAGCATAGGTACTTGTTTTGAGCACGGATTTTTTAATCCGTAATTCCATAAAAATACGTCATTTAAACGCTACTCGAGTTCAGAGAGTCAGGCACGAATTTTTTTGACATATCGTAACGTTAACGTCAGCAAATTTTGAATAAAAAATACAAGTTTAATCCATAATATTTTTTGAAAGTACATGCAGTATTTTTACATTTTCATGAACCTTAAAAAAAAATTAACGTTAAAGTTAACGTTACGTAACGTTAAAATTAACATTATGGTACGTCAAAAACTTTCGTGCTCGGCCTACTGATCACAGCTGTTCGTCATTCTAAATTATGGACCCTAGATGAATATCAATACAACCTTACTCCGAGTAGTTTTAAGGTATGCTTGGTATTCGCAGCGGATGCTAAGACCACTAAGATGGACCCTTCATCGATATATCGTTAAATTTTATGTTTCCCAAGAAAATGTTTTACGTATTATAAACACTTATGGATATGCATACCGCTATACAAAGAAAATGGCCGCGGTATGCGAATTTTTGCGACTTTGTACCATTTTTTTTTTTTTGAAAAAACATTGCCCCTCTCTAGGACTATAAAAGCAGTGATAGCCTAGCGGTTGAACGCTTGCCTTCCATGCACGAGGGTCTGAGATCGATACCAGCCCGCACTTTTGACTTTTCGAATTTATCTGCGGAGCAGAATTTGATTATCACTTGCGTTAACGGTGAAGGAAAACATCGGGAGAAAAACTGCACATACTGTATACTGTAGTCCGCCAACCCGCACCAGGCCAGCGTAGTGGACTAAGGCCTAATCCTTCTCATTCCGAGAAGAGGCCCGTGCCTAGCAGTGGAATAGTAATGGGCTGGATTTATTTATAAGTAGATAATTATGGCGGACACTATTTAAAACGAAGTGTCGTGATATTTACGCAGAACAGACACATATAGATAACAAAAACATTTGAATTAAATATTATAGTTTAAAAAAAACTAAAGAAAACGCTTTTGTCATCCAAACTAAACGTGTATGCAAAATTTCAGCTCAATCGGAAACCGGGAAGTGGGTCAAATTTAACTTCCAAGATTTTTTTAAATCGTTAGTTAGTTACACGTGAAGCTAATAAAAGCGTTTTAAAAACAGAGCATATTTTTGCCAAAAACACTGTTGAAGAATCATCAAAACCGATCCAGTTGTAATTAGAAAAAAAAAACATAAATACACCAAATGCAGTCCAAACTTATCCTGAATGAATGTTACAAAATCCGGAATTAATAAAGCTGATCAAAAACTTTTATTTTCGTAGCAAAGTTTCGTGTGTACACGGCTTTACCTGCGCTGCGATTGCGCATCGCAATTGATCGAACACGGTATCTCATATGAGACGGGTGTGGTCGGATGCCAATGGTTGCGATTACCATTAAATTGTGGTAACCTAACCCGTTGGGTCGCCTCCGACAACCTTACGTTGAGATCTTGTATTTTAGAATTTACGCCGTTTGAGAGGTACAGTACAAGATAATCGGTAGTAGGGCCTGTGCCATCGATCTATTACCATAAGAATACGGAATACAGTTTACAAACATACATGTCACATGCACACACACCCAGACCGGGAACAACTAGCTGTAGATCATACAAATACTTGTTCCGTGCGGGGATCGAACCCGCGGCACGTAGCGTAGAAAGCTAATAGCTTAGCCACTGCGCTAACCGTGTCGTCAACCAAACAATTGTTTAGCATAATTGTGTGGCGAATACAGAACCTATTTCCAGAAAACATCTGATATTTGACATTTTGGACTCTCCATAGCTTTCACTTTCCACGTAATCGTCTATCGATATAGAATACTCTTTTAGAATATCTTAGGGAATTTCGGGAATCCCGAACATAACTTACCAAAGTCGCATGATAGTCAAAATAATCAGGTATTAGTATTCTATGAACCTATTCTCATGGTATTCGAACACGTTGTTGAGAATTGTAATGTGTCTCACATGGATCTTCCCGACAGTTCAAGGTCATTTTATTGATATTTGGCTATTGTTCTATTATTGCTAAAGACGTATTGGGTCATACCAAAAGTCTAGACGAAAATAGGTATAAATGTACTATGAAAAAAATGCTTTGATATTGTTTGTTACGTATAACCCGTTCTCAAAATATGAATGAAGTGTCTAGTCACCAAGTTTTAAAAGATTTGGTGAAGGCCAGTGATGGCAGCTAGTTCTATCGCTCTCTAGTGATTACAGTTCTTTTTTAATGTTTTTTTATTTTTACTTTTTTGTGTCGTAGGTAATTTGTGTGATAAAAGTTTGCCCTTCAATTCCAATAACACGCAGAATTATTAAGGTGTTAACTTTAAAATTCAAAATCTACTTGTGTCCGTACAGTGTTTCCGGCAGATTAAGAAATATGTGTTGAATAAGAGAACGATCAGAGAATAATCAGGTACGCTCCCCAACATTTGCGAAAGCCGCTATCCTGTTTTTTTCAGCGGAGTCGAAGGTTAAAGCGATCAAAGTCAAAGTCAAAGATTTTTATTTCAACTGGGCCATTGCAGGCACCTTCAAAACGTCGTGATTCTAGGCGGCACGGTTCCAAGT
Organism: Allophyes oxyacanthae; assembly: GCA_932294325.1. Taxonomy (NCBI): domain Eukaryota; kingdom Metazoa; phylum Arthropoda; class Insecta; order Lepidoptera; family Noctuidae; genus Allophyes; species Allophyes oxyacanthae. Next base: position 15,098,173 of record OW028616.1, read on the forward strand.
GGGTTGGTCCTGGAAAGGATACCGGCAAGAAACTCCATGGATACTCTTTTCATAAATCAAGCTTACAATAAATGTGGTGCCACGGGAGCGGCCCCGGCTAAAATTCGACCTGAATTTACACAATATTACATTTTTTAAAAAAGAACAGCAAAGATCATAAGTACCTACCACTATAATTTAAACAATAGAAAACGAAACGACGAACGATAGAAAAGCTCGACCTCTTTAGCCTTTAAAATGTTTCCTTTATCAATTTTTTTAATAAGTTTAAGTAATAAGATCCTGCTGAACCAGTCAATCACTTATTCCGCAACAATATTCAAATTTCATGGCTACTTTGTTGTCGTTTGTTAACTCAGATAGGGCATTTATCTATGGATTGTAGGTGTTACCTGTTTTGTATCGGTTGAAATAGGTGTCAAGGTTTACAGGTTCTAAAACCAGGGGTAACTTCAATCAGAAGTGTCTTAGTAGTATCAATTTGAAAACGAAGTTATCTTAATTTAATACAATGTAAAGAAATTCTAGTTAGCGCTGTAGTATTTTCAATCGATGACGTTATAGTCATGGTATAAGATTATAAATCTTAACTTGACGTAGGTAAATAACTGACACTTCACGCAGAAACACTACATGGCATAACACGGTTGGCGAAGTGGCTAAGCGATTAGCTTTCTACGCTACGTGTTGTGGGTTCGATCTCCGCACGGAGCAATTGTTTCTATGATCTACAAATTGTTGTTTCGGGTTTGGGTGTGTATGAGAGATGTATGTTTGTAAACTGTACCCTCGATACAGGAGAAATCCTAGTGACAAAAACAAAAAATAAGCCAACGGTCTTCGTACTCCAATACTTAGCCCTCAAGACACTGAAAAAATGACTGCAGGCTCCATCCGAACCAAGTTATTCGGTTGGTTGTATTTGCTATTTAGCAATAACTTGTTTATTTCTAGCCGTCATGTTATTTCAGGGTAGATAATGTTAAGAGTAGTAAGTAAGTAAAAGTAAAAGTAACAAAGTACTCGTTTGTAAATAGCAATTACTTGTTTATTTCTAACTCTTGCGTTTTTTTCAGTGTAATAATGATAAGGTAAGTAGTTGATGTATCCAATACATGCTTGACAGAAAAGTTAACACTATTTATCTGAAATAAATCCTGATTCAGTTAAATAAGTTCCTAGCTTCCGTCCTAGTGATAATGACACATGAATGGACTTGAATTGACTTTGTACTTCCCAAGACAATTCAGAAATAGCTCCCAAAATATACATTGTTACAATACGTAATAAGTCATTGTTTCTCACGGCGCCGAATCACGTCTACCATAATATCCCCAAAAATATACAACAATTGTTTCCAGTTGTAATCTCGAACAACCACGTATAACTAATCTAAAAACCAGAAAAAAAAAGAACAAAAGAATCCAAAACGCATCAGCAGACTGTAATGGAGATCACGTAGCCTCAGATCTCTGATTACCCCTCTCACTTTAATTTACGACCGTTATTCGAGTGCGAGCGAGATAGAATTAATAATGGTCTAACCGCAACTCGAGCTATCATTAGGTGCTATTCCATTTATAAACACAGTGTCTCTTCGGCGTTCGGAGTGAGAGAATTTTCTTACGGGTTTCGACACAGTGTTGGTCGGTTGGAGATGGTGTTGGAGGCTTCTAGAGATTGTTATAGTGGCGGAAACCGTGGTACGATGGTACAGCCGACAATCGTAAGAAATAAATGAATTTTTCTTTTTTTTCTCTGCAGCCTCAAATTGGTTTTTATGTGTTTTCCTTAAGATTTTTCGAGACAATCGTCGGCGGTTAGCGTTATTATGTATAATTTAATCGGTGGTTATCGATACCGGCTTTGTCAATGCGTGATGCCATTAAAGTTAACTATGAATGCAATTGTTTCCTTTTTGTGAAGTGAAATAAAAACTGATGAAGGTAATGATACATTATTATGAAATAAAAAATAAATATCGATAATGGTTGATCGTTAGGTGTCGTACAGTCGAATGCACAAGTATTGAAGACTACCGAATAGGGAAGTTCATGTTTTTAGTTTTAGATTATCGTAAAGATTGAAAACATAAAAAAAGAAAAAATAAATATCGACGCATACCTAAAATATCACAAATGAATTTCAAATGTTCGCGCCAAATCACAGAGTCACATGAAATGACGTCATTGCATCGCTCGTTCATAGCGTCTGAATATCGAATGATTTGCTTGTTGTCCATTATCTAGCTCCGAAGATCTTCATGAAATCTTTACCAAATTTAAATGGAACCACATCGAGAAAATAGCCTTTGAAACAAAAAAGGATTCATTAATATCGGTTCACAATTGGCAACGATAAAGCTGAATAAACAAAAAAAAAACATACTGTCGAATTGAGAACCGCCTCCTTTTTTGAAATCGTTTCAAATCCTCGTTGCTTAAGACTTTGTGTCTTAACTTACAGCGTCTTAACTGTATTTATTTATTTATTTATACTTTATGCACTAAGTACAGAGGCGGACTTAATGCCGTAGGCATTTTCTACCAGTCAACCTAAGGGTGATGCAGAGAAAAAAGTATGGTAGGTGCACGGACAAGATAATTATACTAAAAAAGTAAATTATGCATAGTTACTTATAACTATTTATACATAAATTTTTATATAATATACACTACGTATTATATATACACTATTATACATAAATAAATATATATATAATTATTTATACATAAATATACTATAAGTAGTAAGAAAGCGGAGATGATTCTGCCAATTTGGTGCGAAGATGTTCACGCACTTTTCGCTTAAAGGAATAGCGACTAGTCGCCGTCCTAATTTCCTGAGGGAGCGCATTCCACTGTAAAATAGACTGGACGAAGAAAGAAGAGTGTACAAGGTCAGAGCGATGACAGGGACACTGTAGGAGACGATTGCTCGAAGAACGAAGACTTTTTTCGTGATTGGAACACACATACGAAAAGTGAGAAGTAAGATAAGTAGGGGGGGTAGGGGGTAGGGGGGGGGGTGTATCGAGTAGGATGTATAGATGCTCTTAGAATCTTACTTAAGGACAGCCTTATGTCATTAGCAAATGACTAGCTGTTAGCCTATCACCCAGGAGAACTTTATTAACACTTCGCCGCCACTTTATTTTTACGATCCTTGAAGATAAGAACACGAGTGTTTCTTCCTTGCATTAACGATTTATTTTCATGAATTCTATGAAGTTAACCGTAATTCGTAAACTGCTTTCAGTGGTTTACTGAGCCATGGCCATTTGCCTCCCCGAATATTAAAATAAGTTACGTTGAATATCGGTTTTTATGCATTTATCAAGATGATTGAAGTAATAATATATTGCTACTTACTTAAGATTAAAAACTGCTATTTTTAATTTCCGATACGAATCACAATTTATTAATTGGAATAATCCTTGGCAGGGCATCAGTAGCACAATACGCTTATTTAGCTTGTCATTTTGTAGGCTTAAACTTATTGCAAGCATCATTCATACAAACTTGGCATATGCCGCCAATATAGTACCAACACTATTCTACCCTTCCAAAACCTTTTGCCACTCAAATTTTGACTTTATTGCTGCATGATAAGGTTCATGAGCATTGGTATGTTGGTTTTCAGGGTTGTAGCAAAGCTATATTTCATCCTTATTGTGGGCTGTCATAATAATCTGCTTTACGTTGTTATCGTATTGCAAAAGAGTAAAGTGTACGCGTGTTTTACATTCACAATAATACTAATATTGTGAATAAAGTTTATTTACTTTAGCTCTCTTGGGGGGTACAGCATTTATGCCAATGGTAATGTTCTCTATATCTCTCTATGCTGTCTGCAGCTTCCCTTTGAGTGTGTGGGGTATGAGTGATAAAATACTGCTATGTGTATTATGATCTATATATTTTTCTTTCCATACTTATAAATATTAAGTAGCTGAAACAAATATACCTAAATGGGCACGCTACCAATTAACAGCGATGAGGGTTAATTTTGATGCCTAGGTGCTCAGTTTTATATTTGTATTTTTATTTTATGTTTTAAATATTTTAATGTGTAACTTCATAAATAAGATTTTTAATTTTAACTTGACCTTTGCAACCTCTTTCAAAACGTTAAGATTTAGTATAGGTGCAAGATACCAAAATGTGGTTTAGTCCTATGGAGAAGAAACCAGACACAAACGTATTGATCATATTTATATAAAATAATATTTTTAAACAAAATATATCACTTCAAAAACTGAACTTCGAAAATCTCCTCTTCGATAGACACTGTTCCGACACTACTCTACTCCGACATTACGTTATATACGTCGACGATATGGAACTCGACATTTAAGATCGAAGGGTAGGTGATCTGTATGTAAGAACTTAAACAAAGAAATATATTTGTCGGAGTAGCGTAATTTCGGAATTCTATAGTGTCGGAACAGCGTCTGTCGAAGAAAAGTTTGTTGAAGTTCAGTTTTTGAGTCAAATTCATGCATTTAATGTCAAACATCAATCCGTGTATCATTTTTAAATGCCATGGCATACTACTGAGCTTATGAACTCATATAATACTAAATAATAATACGTAATACATAATAATAAATAATACGTAATAATAAATAAAAATAATAATACGTAATACATAATAATAAATACATAATACTAAATAAATAATAATACGCCAAAGGATGCACGTTGCATCTAAATAATCCAAAAAGGCTTCAAAACATTTGATCGCGACAGTACACTTCGTTAATGTTCGTATTCCCGAAGATGCCCGAACGGAATTTAATTTGAAAATCGTTATGGCGTTAATAAGTGACGTCATAAAGTGAAGATTGTTTTATTGGCCGATATTTTTATGGTGTTATTATGGAATCTTGAGTCCATCGTACTCAGTTTACAGTTTTTCAGTAAGTTTTAGAGGCTTATTCAAATCTTATGTCAAGATCTACAGCTTAATTAGAGAAGTGTAGTTTAAATTATCGTTATTAATAAAAAAAAATTGAGAAATCTGTTTTCCGTCATGGCGAGAATTTTTCTCTTTGTGACTTAATATGAAAGAAAATTATGGGGTGGTAAAGGATCATGTAATTCTTGAAATTAAGGACTTCTAGGCTTCGTCAGTTACCGCCACAAACGCAGCACCCCAATGTTGCTACTATGTAATGATGGGACTGACATGCCATGTATCATGGAGTACAATTATGGATACAAGTGTCGCGCGTGGAATTGATATTTTCCATTAAGCTCGATGCATCACATTGTCAGTTCCGTATAAGCTTCCCAGACAGCCAATATCCAGACTTTTACAACCTGTAGCCTGTAGAACTAATGTTGGGAGACACTCACCAGTTTCTAGAATGTGTATACAGTACAACGAACTTGGCTCTAGATTGCCGGAGTTGGACGTGTTCTTTGGTTCCCTTCTCAAGTTTAAAAACGTATTGCGTGGTCACCAGAGTGGCCAGTGTTAAACATTTTTTTTTTTAATATTCTTATAATTGTTTTTCGTATAGTTCTTTAATAATTTAGTTAGCTAGTTAGTTTATTTTGGAATTAAATATTATTTTTAAGATGTTGCATGATAATAATATAGAACGTTGTCTATACCTATAATTGGCATACGCATCAGCTCCTGTACTCTTTAAATTTATAAATGTAATGTGTGACGTATATGCTGTTGGTGTACCATAAATAAATAAATGCATAATGGAAAATATAAATTCCACGCAGTGACGTAATTTCTACCCACTTGCGTTCGACCTAAGATTTCTCGATGTTTTACTATGGAACCTAATGTAAAAAATATTATTTCATAATCTGGACTATAATCTCTATCCGATAATCTAATTTGTACATGAATTAGCTCATTATTTAAAATAAAATAAAAAAGTTTCTATATTACGTACTAGCGACCCGTCCCCGGCTACGCCCGGGTGCAGTTTCTCTATTATCCTTACATTAAGTATGAAAGTATTATACAAATAAACCTTCCTCTTGAATCATTCTATCTATTAAAAACCGCATCAAAATCCGTTCCATAGTTTTAAAGATCTAAACATACATAGTGCGGCACTTTAGAGATGGTCCAGGGTTAGCTAGCTAGGGGTCCGTAAATAATTAGACTTCATAGATAGATAATAATTATTTATTGCCTAAAATAACAAGTGGCCGCCTCACGTCTAGATTTCTTTAGTAGTTAGGTAGTTAGGAAGGAGAACACTGGCCTGAACCGCAAGCGAGGTAGTGACAGTAGCCTTCCGCTTCCAAGTTCCAGTTCCAGCTCCAGGTTACAAACGCCTCAGCTGCTCAACTCAGGCAGGACTTCATAGGTCGTCGTTGGCAGGTACAAGACTTATAGACAGGCTGCGGGAAGCGACATTGTTTTTTACTATGTAGTGATTCTGTGACAGCGCGGTCCACGGTCGAACCAGCCCATCTTTGCGCTGTCAAGCTACGATCCGCTATTAACAGAAGACTATATACTTCCTTATCTGAAGACTAAAACATTAAATTAATTAATTAAAGTACCGTTGTGATCCACGTAGTCAAGGAAATGGCGTGATAGAAATTTTAACAAATTACCGCCTTAGTTGGGCTTGCTTTCATGCCGTCATTAATACATCATATGCGGTCCAAATCGTGCCTCATTGTTTCCAGTGTTTATTGTTTCCCACACTAGTTCAACACGCGAACTTGCTTGTAATTTTGTTCAATTATTGTATCAACGGATACTGTTTTTGTCATGCTAAATTGGTTTTAAAAAATGTCGGAAAAAAATGTGTTTGTTAATAATTAAGTTCCGAAAATGTTCATGTCTATCTATAAATAGTAGGTAAATACGTAGTTTAATAATGATACTCTTTTACCCAATTGGTGGAAAGAAAGAAAGTCATTGCCTTTGACTACTTTCTAGGAATTTTCTATGATCCCATCACTTTGCAGGTTATCTGTCCATACGGCTGCTAGGTTTCGGTCTCATCTCGGCAATCATTCTGTTAGAGCCCTTTTGGCGTTATAAATTGATTTATTTTTTGTTAAATGCGATGTGTTTTAAAAATAAACGCAATTATCGTTCTCCTTTATTTCTTTCTAGGGCCCTACTCCATCTTTTATCACCATATACATATTATTGCCAAATGTCCCACTGACCGCGAATTTTGCTAAGCATTATCCCAGTTCCAAATATTAACAATTTAAAAAAAAAAGTCTTAAGCTACTTTCTGGTTCACTACACCAGCCGCTTTTACCAACCGAGCTACCGTGACCACCGCTCACAGAATCGAATTCTTCCTTCCCTTTTAATCGTCTCGGGGTTTTAAATTCGCTATCCAGACGTATAACGTTCGTTCAATATAACTCTACACAATTTTGTTCACAAAAAATACAAATATTTTATTTATTTACCAACAACTAACAGTAAATCTACTCATACAAGTTATAGGTACCTACATATTAATTATATTAGTTTTGCTACACTTTTGAGCAAAATCCGAACCTGCCTTGACGATTTTGATATAATCTAATAATACTAGGTGGTCGCCCTGTGGTCGAAATTTTAGCTTTCTGCACTCCTTCTCCATATAAACTATAACTATGCTAAATCAAAATATGCTTAAAAAGGGGTACAAAGTTTTCTCTTCACGTAGGTATTAATATGTACCTAGATTATAGTAAGTTAGATCTATTAATATTATTTCCGCAAACAAACAGACTGAATATTGTTATACCATTGTTTATGGCAAAAATGTGGTCGTGATCGCAAAACACCGTGGGATCTGTCCTCGCCACGATATATGGAGGAAACCTTCAGATGAAAATTTAATATTTTGTCTCACAATGCGGTTTAAACAGGTACAAGATAGTATGTTATTGATAATGTATGTCTGGCGGATGAGGAGAGTAGAAAATTGTGGATACGGCAGTGCAGCTGGATGTTAGGAGATTTGTAAAGTACCAGGTAAAGAACAATGGCAGATGGATACATGATTTTAACTAAAGTTTATATGCAGAAAATTCGTAGAAAATAATTTTATCTAGATTACTGAAGATTACATTTTTAAACGCTAAAATTTTCCATATAACCGATTCTGCCATTATATATCGATAAGAGGCTTCGATAAAACAAGTCTGGAATCTAAAGTTATTCTAATAAAGGTGTGAAAAGAATCCGTGAGATAATAATATTGGCGGACAAATGCTTTGTTTACCAAAAATATGAAAGAATCAAAATGCCATAAGAAAAAATAAATAGAAAATGTACAATAATTCAAAGAAGTAAAGCCAAACCAAGCTGTATATTGTGTGCGTAGAGTTACCAGTGTATGAAAAAACCCCCAAAAAAACCAATTATGTTAGTTCTTTTAGCGTGATTGCGGTATTTTAAATACATTTATGTTATTTATAGAGCACCTACAACGGTTTTCTTTATGAAATATATCAAACACAAATCTAGGAGATAGTGGCTATTTTTGTTGGCCTCGTACAGGATTTTTTTATTATTATTCTGATTATAAATCATACAAAACATTTTTAAATATTTTGAAAAAAATATTAAAAAAAAATCATTAATTTTTTTTATTAAAACATTTTTTTTCTCTGTATGTTTTTCAAATCTCGTTTCTTTCTTTCTTTATTTCTAGGGCACCGCTTTTTTTTTTTTTTTAGCTTGGTAAAATCATCAAATGAGTCCTCCCACCCCGGGCAGGGCGGGAGGGACTGTCAGACTTGTACTGACTAAAATCCACGGTGTTCCTTCAATAGCCCTTTACGTTCCGGGGTCACGGTAATGAGAAAAGTCCCGCGACCTCTAGGGCACCTCTTGGAAAAAATGTACAACGCTAATAATACCGCATCCAATCTTTCCTTCCTCTTTGCCGACGAAGTATTTCATAGATCTAACGCGAATACCGAACAGTTATATTATGATTTCACCAGTTGAACCTCGTAGGTCTCTGATATTTAGAACTTGTACTAGACGTGTGTACAACATAACTTTATAGAAATGCTGGTGTTAGGAACTCTCTCCTTGAATGTTATGGTGGTTTTCTCTTTAATATACACCATAATTCAAGTTTAACAAGGTGAGTGTATTTCCGATTTTCAACTGGCAACAGTTGAGAAAAGATAATCATAATAATTTATCACTAGGTGGTTCTATGTGTGAAGATAGTACCGTGAATGGTAAATCATATAAAAAAGATAATATATTAAAAATTAAAGGTAGCTACTTTGCTAGATTTTTGTTGATAGACGTCACGCGTTGGTCGAAAATCGATCATCGAAATCGTGCAAATCTATTTGTGATCAGTGCCTCTACCATGAGTTTTCCGTGCTGTCTAACGTTCACGTTCACATGCAATATTTGTATAGTGACTTTAGTTCAGTATTTATACAGCTAGAGGCGCTGAAAAAATTCCCATACAAATATTGCATGTGAACGTGAACGTTAGACGGCACGGAAAACTCATGGTAGAGGTACTGACATGAAGGTGACGTTTGCGTATGAGTTTATCGCAATTTTTTGTACAGCGGGTTTCTGTAAGATGGACGTGTCTGGGAGGGCGACCTCTTTACAGTCTCCCTCCCCGAGAAGTGCTCTATCAGGCGTGGTCTACCGAGGTGGGCTTCGGCGCGGTCTTCTAAGAGTACCCGAAGCCCATCTGTATTCTGTAGGTGCCGAAGAGGACTGCCGTGGTGAGTTTAGCTGGTAGGAGTCCGGCACACCCTTCCACCTGCGGAGGACAGACGGCGAGGGATTCTTACCTCGCTAATAAATAAAAAAAAGTAGTATCTATAAGATAGAACTCCGAATTTTGAAGATAGACAGAATTTCTAAAATAACTATGATTACAAGCCAACAGTACACACGCTGTGACATTTTCTACTTCTAAATGCCACAGCTGAGATGGGGGCCATTTTTGGTCTCGTCCAAGTTGCTTTAATTATTGTTTTTCTTTTGTTATTTTTGTACTTTTCTACTTTTATTTGTTCCTGGCAAGTTTCAACAACTAGATGCACTGGAGATTTAAATTTTCCGTTCGAAAACGAGCTAAATGGTTCCTTAAGCAATAGATACGAAATAGGATGGTATAGATGAACACATACTACACAATATAGGTACGTATAGGTATTGTCCATCAGTGGTCACGACTCCGCGAGATCCCCACGATTCCCATGAGCACCGTGATATCCCATAACGTATGGAATATTTTATTGTATGGGAAATTTTGATTTGATATGACTAGCTTTACTATTAAGAAGTAATTTCTCGCCGCCTCAATGCTTATAAAATATCTTAAAACTAGTGCAGGAGATAGGAAAAAATATGAAATAAAAATATTTGACTCATTTTGATATTTTTACCATAATTAATCTTCGGACAATTACTTCTTTTGGATGACATTGTTAGTAAATAAATAAATAATAAATCAATCGAGCCCATTTCTGTCCGACTACTAGGCACGGGGAAAGAAAAAAAGAAAGAAATAAGGTTTATTGGTCAACACAATACATGCTTAAATCACACCATATACGGTACAGAAACAGAATAGCCGGGAGTGACACAGCAATAATTGCACATTGCAGCAGAGCACTGAAGCTCTTCTCGGAATGAGAAAGGTTAGATCATAGTCCACCACGCAGGCCTAGTGCGGATTGGACTAGGTGCCACTTTGCCCTAAAGCTTATGATCGCTTAAATTGTATTGTTTTGTTATAGTAATTTTTGGTTCATCACTTTATTTCCTCTAGAAGGCACCATATTAAATTTAATGTGACGTCACATATTCTATAACCAGCGGACAACCAAGACGCGTCCTACGATACCTAGTTTAGAAGTTATGAGGGAACAGATGATCATACATACCTACATACATACTGGTCAAATATAGAACCCTCTCCGTAGTCGGGTAAAAAATTATATGTGGCAATAGCACAAGAAAAAACAAAAGACGAAAATATAAATGCTACATAAACATTTCAAAGTTATTTTTATATATACGTTTTACCATTCCCTATAGGTACCAGTGGCGAAGAGTCCATACAACCCAATTCCCATCGGTTTCCCTTTAGGAATTGGTTAGTGCATAGACCAACGTAATATGGCTTGTTATTCAGTTAGATCGAGCTCTTCCAGACATGACTACCTATAGTTTACAAAAGACGGTACCTATGGATTTTTTTCTTGCAGCATTAATTGCAGCAATTTTTAGAGGGCATATGGGACGGGTTCCCCTTTTAAAACTGTCGCCCTTCGCCACTGGTAGGTAGTTAGGTACCTATAGGGAATGGTAAAACGTACAAACAGACAGAACAATTTAAAACCGCAAAATTATTTACAGAAACAAAAAGCATATCACGCGAACAACTCCTTTTAACGATATTATAAGTGTCATAATGTTGAGGTTTTGTGTAATCAACTCTTGAGTTTTGATGATTCAGAACGATTTTTTGTATAATTCTGTATAATTTTTGATATTATTAACTCTTTTTGTCAAAGAATTTTGAAGAACGAAATCAAAGGGTGGTATCATATATGTTTTAACTTATTATGGATAACTATAACATTACCTATAGTCTGTCAAGAAAGTCATGAAAAGGATTGAGGGCGCCACTTGTATATTCTATTGTTTATTTTTAATATATTAATGACGAAAACATTTTTTTATCACAAAAAATCTACACAGAATTGTAAAATAAACACATCGTTGTACCCAAACTGACACCTACGGTACTTATTTAGGGTTGCGAGCGAAGAAGAATTTTAGTTCCTTCAAAATCCTTTTCATGACTTTCTTGACAGACTGTATATAATTTTATAATTTAATTATTACCGAAATAATAAAACGAGGTCGCGGCAGACCACGAAAGAGATGGCGGGACGAAATAGATACATTTCTTCAAGAATGGAATGAAAAGGCGCGGGATCGTGAGAAATGGAGAAAATGGAGGGAGGCCTTTGCCCAGGAGTGGGACAGCATACGAGTAGGCTGATAATAATAATAATTATTACCTTTAATGTAACATATTTGTCACTTATTGCGTAAGGACCTGTCTGTTAGCAATAAGATATCTGGTAATAAATAAATAAATATCCTATTCCGAGTTTTTCTCGACTTCAATCGTATTTACTTTAAAGCCAAAAATGTATGAAAAAAATAGTGGGTGCGCGTTGTTGATAGAAGGTCACTCAAATGTGCGCTAACGTTGTCTTTAACGACAAAAAAGAGTGTTATAAGTTTGTAGTGTGTATCTGTGCATCTGTGAGTCTGTCTGTGGCATCGTAGCTCCAAAACCAATTTCAATGCAGTTTTTTAAAATCAAAAGCTAATTTAATCAGGTATCATCTTAGCTATGTTTCATGAAAATCTGTTCAGCTGATCAAAAGTTACAGCTCTTTTTCTAGGCGGAGTCGGGGGATTTTGACGGTTAGGTTATTATACATTTTTGGATTTACGGTAGCTAAAAGTCGAGAAAATCTCGTATCCACTGAAATTATTTTAGCATATGGCAGTTTAGAATTATGACGATCTTCATTGAACTTGAAAACGGTAGAAGGAATAGTATACGTTAGATGATAATCAGCTGTCCCATACAAAACTTTAAAACCTATTCGACCCAAACGTATAATGGGACAGCTGATAATTTTATCCCAATTACTATGGTATATAATGGTGGTATGGTGGACGGTGGTATTGGTATGGTTTGGCTGAAGTACAGAATTATGTGTAATCTGTTGTTTTCCATAATTTTTTTTTTTTTTTCTTTCTTTCTTTCTTTTCCTGTTGGTCTTCCTCTTTTTCTTTTTGCCTCTATTTTCCCTTCTATAATGTTGGTAATGAACGTATCCTGCATAATCAAGTGACCAATCATGCTTTCTCTTCTTTTTTCTATGTGTTTCATTAATTGTCTTTTCTCATTTACTCTTGTTAGTAACTCTTCGTTGGTCACTTTTTTTTTGCAAGAAGAATGCAAAGAAAAAACTTATTTGATCAGTTGAAAGAAAAAGCGAATATAGAAACATATAAAGATTTAAAAGATTTGGCATTGGATAGGACTGGATGCAAATTGCTAACAAGTGTCTAGTACTTAAATTTTGGCTGAGACGATGTTGGTCCCATAGATAAAGTTGTTCAGTTTGATGGTCTGATCGACACCCTTAAATATGACCACGTTTTTCTCATACACGTTATATAAGGAGTAGGTAGCACTTAACTTGGTCAACCGTTATAAACGTTATAGTCATCAGCAGTGAATAGAAACATTTGTGGGTATATTTCCAAATACCCATTCCAATATTTACTCACAATTTCCCGAGTCTTAAAATGTTTAATTACAGTAAAACGGTATATTTATACCTAAAATTTATGTTTATAGGTAAATGGTAATTATAGTAGCTATATTTGATTTAGCTTTTAATGTCACACGCTATCCTCTCTTAGGTTTGATATTACAAGTTGTATTAGTATTTATGTACCTTTAACTGTCAAGTAAACGTTACTAATACTACTAAGTAAAAGTTACTAACTACGTGAAGGAACTTACTGGAGGTTTTTTTTTTTTTAAACAGTTCTTTTTCCAGTTCCCCTATACCAAGGTTTTCTCGAACTCTTACGTAGTTACTGTTAAGCCAAAAATGTATGAAAACATTGCGCGTGCGCATATAATTGAACTTCTATCGAAAATGAGCGAAAACTTTTTTACTGTATGCGAAAAGGCCGAAAAAAGGCGTCACTAGGCTTGTACGTCCATCTTGGGGTTGGAATAAACCCGGTGGTTGAATTTTAACAATTTCATCAATCTACTAAAGAACATAATAACATACATAACATAAGTTTAAGTGGTCTAAATAAGTTATTTTTGTAATTTTTACACACTGTGTCTACGTGCCTATCATCCATATTGCCATCATCCAAATTTCATTAGAAATAAGTATCTAGTTCCGTTGTGCTCATATGTCTATAACTTTTTTTTTACCATGTTTCCTTGTGTGTACATAAATAAATAAATAATGCGCAAAACGTCTCCACCATTGTAGTACTTTAAAACCTATGTTAATCGAAGGGCCATAGCCATCTCATCAATTTTATTGTAAAAAAACCGCATCAAAATCCGTTGCGTAAGCATAGTAGTACAAGCGTAGTGATCTAAGCATATATGGATAGACAGCGGGAAGCGACTTTGTTTTATACTATGTAGTGATATTAAAGATTTGGCACGCCTTCTATTACTTGGGCCTTAATACCGTCATCGCCGTACTATGGGCCGTACCATTACACTTCTGCCCAACCCTACAGAAGCCAGCCGGTCTGATCATTTCCTTGTAAGGAAGCATTGTTTCTATTCCACTGCACAATATTAATAAAATGGACAATGCTAGACAATTCGCAGCTTGCCGCCTGGTTTAGTTAATAAGCCATATCAAATTGTGTATAGTCGCGTAAGCAGTTAGGGTTGTCACACATTCCTACACCATCGAGTCATTTAGCTACTTGTTCTGTGTTGTTATCCATTGGAAGTTGTAAATAGGCTGAGACTTAAAATTTGCTTTGAACCAACAAATAAGATCAAAGACAAAGATTTTTATTTCAACTGGGCCTTTGGAGTCACTTTCAAAACGTCGTGATTCTACGTGTTCGGTTCCAAGTGGGTTAGTCCTGGAGAAGATACCGGCAACAAACTCCATAGATACCTACTCTTTTCAAATAACAACCTCACAAATATGGGGCTGCCAGAGCGGGCCCGGCCAAAATTCGACCTGAATTTACACAATATGACAAAAATAAAAAGAACAACAAAGATCATAATAAGTACCACTATAAGTTATACAATATAAGTACATACTTTGTTAAGTATGTAGGTACTTATATTGTCAAGCCACTCAAGCCACCCAATTATGAAAACAAGGGAAGCGTCATTAAAATTAGTTTGTGAAGACTGGAAGCAATAGATTGCTGGATTCGTAAAGTGGCTAATTGATTGGCTCTCTACGCTGACAACAAAATTGTATGACCAATAATATATATAATATAGTTGCTAAGGGTTTATGTTTGTGCTTGAAATGAAAGAATGTGAGATTGATATCTGTAAAATCTAGCTGCGATAAAAGAGCTAACTTACTGTAGAGAATTGTTTAAAAAAAATATAAATTTTTACCACTAGTTTAATTGGCAAACTGTTCTGAACCTTGGCAAGGGTTTAAAATTCATAATAAAACCCTACTTCAACATTAATACTTAGATACCTAAGCTATAAGTACATCAGCAACGTTACATGTAAACTTAATCACTTCTCCTCATCAAAACCTCAATAAAAATTTATTGACAACACTGGAAATACAGGTTCTGAAAGTAACAAAATGCAATTTTTTTTCCGGTTACCATTTCACCAGTCTATCGTCAAAGTGACAACCCTACAGTGACGTAACGAAGTCACGGTGCGCATGCGTCACGTCCGACGCCATGTTATATGAATATATCGTGATATTTCATCATAAGCTTGGACTTACTCGGTTGATTTCATTGAGACGTGAATGAGACTTTAAGTTATGAAGTTATGTGCAAGGTGTAGAACTATGGTCGTGGTTAACATTATTTAGTAAGGTAACGTTTCAATTTCTTTTACGTTTCGTTTCGTTTCAACCTACATTATAATATAGCACACTTTAACACCATAATTCAATAAATATTATTTCAATTTAATTTCCATAATTATGTAAAAATTTTGCATTTCGGGGATATTGTTTTTTCCGACAAAGTATGCGTGTTTAAAATATTTATACCAACCGATCTGCAATGTACCATAACTTCAGGCAAAAATTTTTTATTTCATTTCATAATAATTTATTTAAAAAAATATGGAAAAGTACATTCGACTACAAGCTGAACTTGAACCTGTGACCTTCTGGTTCAGTACACCAGCCACTCTTGCCAACCAAGCCAACGCGACCCTCGCTCACAGAATCGAATTCTTCCTTCACATTCTAATCGTCTCATAGTGATGGTGACGACATCTATTAGAAACAAAGAAACGAGATTTTTCTTTTCACAATTTTTTTTAAATTGCTTATTCTACCTAATACTTTTTTTTATCTAAATTTCACACAATAATAGCTTTGTCACATATATAAATATTTCGAAATACTCAAAAACCATGTCGTTTATTATGAACCGATATTGTTCTGCGGAATTCAACATTTTAAACTGCTCTTCTGTAAAGTAGCATTGTTTTAGATGTGACACTGTTCTGCGACAATGATGTAGGTAATGCCTTTTAAGTACGAAACCGGACTATTTTTAAAGAAAGGCAAGTTCGTGGAACCTGCTGTAAATTAAGTAGTGTATTAATATTCCATTTTACTATAAATCTTTCCTTCCAACTATCGCACCAACTATAAACAATATCCAACAACCTAAAACACCCAACTTCTAGTCGCACCTCGTCCGCCATTTCGTTTTGCGAACGCAGAACAAAATGGCCGACGCCCATTTCGGTTACAGGAAACGCGTATCTGTCAACACTGCTGCATCGCAAGTGGGTATTGTATGATAATCGTGCGCGCCGACAAAGTTTTAGCGCGTGGCTAGGAAGTGAGCGGGGTGGGGTGTCAAGTTTTTTAGGGTTAGGTGGTCGACAGAAGGAGTGGCTGTAGTAAGTTTATGGGTAATGTGAAATTTTAAAAATGGGAGACTTATTGTAATTTTGTTATTTGACATTTGTATATCGAACATCTGAAAACAATAAACTACTTGTTTTTTTTTTTAAATCCTTATAAACATTATTTTAGGAAGCACTTATCAATTTTGAAATGAAATAGACTCAATGTTTTGTATGAAGGAAGCCAAGCTGTAATTATTTAAAATCATGTCAGCCACCGGTAGCTTGATTGGTTCCTATTTTTATGTTTTTAAATGTGTATTTTATAAAAAAATATAATAAATAAATCTAAAAAATACGTATATGAAATGATTAAAGGAGAATAGGATAGTATTGATTTGCCTCTAAATAAGATTGCCAGTACATTTACAAGCTAACCAGTCCCGACAGACGGCACAACACACAAACAACATCATTTTAATTTTTCTCTGTAACATTAATAGGTATTTGTTTTACACAAACTCAAGGAAGCCATATAATGAGTACTCAACATTAATTTCACAATAAATCAAGTTAACAGTTTCGAATTTCCCAAATGTTTGGAAGATATTTACAACACCTTTATGCAAGCTGACAGGGCAAGCTGAGAAAACATTAATTCACTTAACAATGACATAAATAAACCTGGCTCTCGGTTAGGTAATGCTAAATATAAGGCCTTTCTAAGAAATAGTTACATAATGTTAACAGCCTACCTAAGAGCTATGCGATGCGAATTCTATGTAATCTAGGCATATTCATTATTCATGTTTCCTGAATGATGCTATTACTGGACTTGTGAATTGTAATTTAGGTTTTAACTGTAAGGCATTTTTTTTTTTTTTTTTAATAACGTGCCCCTCACTAGGATTTCTCCTGTATCGAGGGTACTGTTTACAAACATACAAGTCACATGCACACACAACCAGACCCGAAACAACTATCTGTAGATCATACAAATATTTGCCCCGTGCGGGGATCGAACCCGTGGCACGTAGCACAGAAAGCTAACCACTGCGCCAACCGTGTCGTCAAACTACAAACAACTAAACTACTGAAATTACTGAATTACTGTAATTTAAACTACTGATACTGTGTTGATCTGAAGTTATCATGCTTATATCAAACTTACATTCACATCTGTGTACATTTCAGCGAAATTGTGCGCAATATACGTTATTATACTTAGGCCCAAGTTCACCGACAGCATAAAAGACGAATAGGGCAAAATCTGCCGTTTAAATACGAATTTTTATATGGGTTATCGGTCAATTAATTTGAAACATCTGTTATAATATGTTTGTTGAACTTGGGCCTTAGTATTGAACAATAGGTATCCAGCAGCAGTAGACAAACCAGTTTTCTCTACCCTTTTGTCTCCTAGACAGATAAAATGGTAAAGAGATGGTGTTGTCTCCGATTATTCTGTGGACGAATACGTTTTATCCTCCCTTTGTCTTCTTGAAAGAAGACAAAACGAAAAATCGAGAGAGAAATCGGTAAAGAGATGATTTGTCTCCGATTTTTTTCTCTGCCCTTTTTTACCGTGCTAGGAGAGGTGTGCGCCTAGCCAGCTTCGGCGTCATCGGCGTCATCGGCGTGGATGGTCGTAAGGATACGGTTATTTTAGATACAATGCAGACATAAACTAGTAAACTAAACACTATAAATGTCTAAATAATGCTTATTGGTTTGTTTCAACGTATTTGTTTACGCAAATTCAATAAAATACCATTTTTATATGACTATAATTTAAATAAGTAATGCGTTTTGCCAATAACTTCATCCTTCACAGTCATTTGGCGAATAAGTCTGCTATATTTTGTTTTTAATAAGATTTTCACCATCCACGCCGATGACGCCGATGACGCTGCTGTGGGCATCGGCGCACACATCTAGTGCTAGCCCAGCTGGAGTGAAAACACCGATATGAAAGCTTATCTAATTGATGAGCTTTCATATCGCTGTCTTCACTCCATTGGAATATTCTTCAATACTATGTGAACATTTTATTGCCCAAGATTTCGCTGAAACGTACACAGTGTGTGTAAGTTTCAGAGTTTACAGGAACGTAAACATTCTCCACTGAATATGACGTTTTTAAATATTGCGGCTGAATCAGAGGGTTAATTCAATTAATTTTATGACGCGCCGATCATATTGCAGTGACGCTCAATCTTGACGCGAGCGTATCTCACTGAAGCTAAGAGAATACCAAATGTGTTGTTTTGATCAAAATGTTACTGCAACTGCGCGGCAACTGCACTTCTTTACGTGAATTGGCCTACAATACTACCTAGTTTACACGTAACAATTTCTATTAACTGAATTCTGCGACCCAACTAGTAGAAATATCGGGTATCCCAAGACTTATACGCGCCAAAATATTTATGCCTCACCGCCATTTTAGGAGCCCCATCCTAATTCTCGTCTCGGCTAGCGTTATTCCCTTATTCGCAAGGAAATATGGATATTATTGTTATAAGCCAAGTTCGTGACGAGTGCAGTGATTATTGGCTGGTTGCGAGTTTAACAAGGTGTTAGCCAGTTACACGAGGGACACAGCCTTAGTGTCTGTTGATTTTATGAATAAATAGCTTGTAGTGCAGATTTATTGCGGAGAATTGTATAATGTATAGACAATTTAATATTGAGATTAGGTGATGTAATTACTTGGGAAAATATAACAGGTATTTGTTGCGTAAGTAATAGTTTTTTTTTATATGCAAACCTTTGTCTTTACTATTTTGTAAGGTGGTTTTTTTTTAACTAAATAAACACAGATTTTATTTTATTTATTTATTTAAGAAAGGTTTGTTATTACAGTTTAAAATAAAGTTGGTACTAATTTATTATTAAATAGTAGGTAATTGTTGTAAAAAACGCCAAGTTGGTAAATTCTATACATTTAATTCATTTTTAGAATTAAATTAGGTACTCTGATTTAAAAATGCAGTTTTACTATGATGAACTGTAAATACTGCCAATTCCAAGCAGCTATTTAGAATGCTAATTTCACGAATAGCTGTATTTTACTTTGCGCCAACAAAGAATCCAAAATTGGATTTTTTCTCGCAAAATTGAACGACTTTTTTTCAACTAACTTATTTTATTTAATTTGTCAAACTGAGCCAAGTTCCTTGATTCCGTCACATTATCTACACGTGTTTTAAATTTCAATGGCTTTACAAGTAAAAATACACAAAAGAGCATAATACCGTGAAATTAAAATAGTGTAAGCTTTAATTCTACCTAACCGTCAAAAACCCCCGACTCCAACTAGAAAAAGAGCTGTAACTTTTGAATGGGTGAACAGATATTTTTAAATATAGCTACGATGTTACCCGATTAAACTAGCTTTCGATTAAAAAAAACTGCATTGTAATCGGTACATCCGTTTCGGATCTTCGATGCCACAGACAGATACACAGATACACACTACAAACGTATAATACCACTCTTTTTTGTCGGGAGTTAAAAGTCACTGTACTGTAGTACATTGAGATTACACAATGCCTACTTAAGTGAGAATCATTCACACTTAATTGTCATTTAATTATATCCGTTTATATTCCAAGAATGCCGATACTATGTTAATTTTATCAATAATAATAGTCCGACTGTTATGGTATCGACTACTAGGCAATAATAGGCCAATAAATACGGGTTTTGAATACAGTCACTACAGTATACTAAAAATTAAATCGAAATGTGGAATCAATTAGCATAGTAGTTAATTATTATTCTCAAGTAATTAACCATAATTATCACAAATCGTGTAAGTATTCCATATTCTATCAATAAAATAATAATGGGCAAGTTTTCGTATTAATATGCGACGACGCAATGCAACGCACTAAGGCTGAGGCCTCATTAGTGCGTTGCGTTGCGTCGTCGCAATGGTACAACGCATTGTATGCCACACCTGCGTTGTGACGACGCACGACATCGCAACGGAAGAGGGCGACGCACGCCATCGCCGCGCGGCGACTCAGTGTGGATTTGTCTTCATTCGACAATGGATCGGGACAAACGTTGAAATTGATCGTGTTAAAAAATGACGTGTACGCACGTCTAGTTTGCCCCTTTAGCAGTGGAACACTGTCCGTCGTCGTACCGAAGCAGGGAGCTCCGACAGCGCAGCGCATCACTCTCCCCCGCTTCATTTCTCGTTCGTCGATCCGTTGAAACGTTGCGTTAACGCAACGTATAATGTGGCATGTCACTAAAAAATATATGTAAAACGACGCAGTGGTGACGCTGTGACGACGCAACGCAAGTCGCAACGCACTAATAAAAAAAAAAAAAAAAAAAAAAAAAAAAACTAATGAGGCCTCGCTCTAATGAGGGTTCAGCCTTAGCCTTAGTTAGCCTGCTACCTTATTACGTAGTTATTTTATGTGGCGCTAGGTATCGCTACATGACATTTAATGTAACTGTAAGGAAATTTACCTTTTAAAACACATTTCCGTGACACCTAATCTTAATGCCTAAGTTAATCAGTTACATATGTAACGAGCTCTCGACATACTAATGTTGACATCCGGCGTCGCTTTGGTTAAGCGGCTCGCGCATGCGTGCTCGCGATTTGATTTGCAGATGCGTTTGCGCCTTAGAGCTTGTGGCGCAAGTTGAGAACTTTGAACAGTGGATAATGGAAACTATGGTATAATGGGTAGCAGCTTCTTGTATGGGTCTCACCTGGCACAGAATAATCTACTCTTCTGTGCCATGGCTGGCGTAGAAGCCGTAACTGACAGCAAATAACAACAATTTATAATTTATTACGTAATAAAATTATGTACGGTTTTTAATAAGAATTCTTTTAAGTTGTTTTTTTTATCTTTCCAAAATTGAGGTGCATCAAAAGAACCTCGCCAAGTGACTTTAACTATGCTATAGAATGTCTGGCTTACCTTGGGCAGTCAGTCTACGCAGCTAGTTGCCTGGCAAATCTTTCGCCTATGGCATAACCTATTTTCATTTGCAAGCTCATGTCGATACGACAAAAGATGCTAACCAAAATAATTTTATAGAGCAAAAGGTATCTTTGTATGTTGTGGAATCATCTCGTCTCTACATAGTAATAAATTAAAGTCGATTTCCGCGTCTGTCTGTCTGTACATCCTCTAACTCCTCTTAAACCACGCAACGGATTTTTATGCGGTTTTCATCATGAGTTAGATAATTTTTCACGGAAGGTTTATAAATGTATAGGTAATAGTTTCATATTTAATGTAGCTATGGTCACTAGTTTATAATAATAGTTCAATAGCATTATTTATTATTATTATTTTAGCATTAGTTATTTCCTCTCGCAGGTCTGCTGGTAGAGATTTCTTTTGTGAAATAAGCAGTACCTTTGTACTTTGTTCTCCTATTTAATGTTTTTTGTGTCTTTCATAGAATAGAATAGAATAGAAAATATTTATTCGATAAATGACATACATCGTCAGTACAAAAATAAAATAAAATTGAAACACAGAGATCAGAAAGAAACAAAAATAATAATAAGAAATAATAACAAACAAACACGGATAAAAAATATAATAAAGTTGATTTTACTGCACTGACGAGCACGCCCATATCGAAAGGGTTGCCAGCTCAGCATCTGCTGTCATGTGTGTACATAAATTGATAAACAAATAAATAAATAGATACCCTCATTCTTTCCTGAGAATCCACTCTCTCTTACCTTGGGCTGCATTCTTCTCAAACTTAAACTAGTCGCAGAACAAAGGCACTGTATTTCGCAGTCCACGCCTTCTCGAAGATTAATTAATAGTATTTACGTACTAATATGAATTGCAGATGAAACTGTCTCGTTTGTTTGTTGCCGTATCCGGTTTAATGTTGGATATTTTTGTGGTGTGATAGAAATTTAAAAAAGTTTCACAAAACACAAAACCGGTCGAGTTAGTGTTTAGTGATAGTGAATGAGTGTAATGGAGTACAAGTGCTACCTATTAAATAACACATGAACAAAGTGTCTTCGCCTTTTCAGAGACAATAAGAAAAGTGCTATTGGATGCAATCTTAGTATAATTTAATTACATAGTTTAAGTTATAATTAAATTACTTATTAGCCTAATTACGGAGCTAGATTGTAGTAAGATTAGGGTGTATCAAAGGATATATTTTAGGAAAAAACTAACTTTTTTCTAAAGTTTGAAGTTTATGACTCGATCACTATAGTCGACAAGCTTATTGTGGTCTGAAATTAAATTTGTAATTAAGTTAAATTCTTGACTGTGCGTGTAGTTAACGAAAAAATAAACCGGTCATAGAACAAAGATTTAAAAAAAAATGTATTAATGAAAACTTGCTTACATAATTTTTATTATTTTTGAAATATTATGATAGAATGGCCTCATTTTATTCACTTAGGGGTTCGCCCTCTGGCGGACAATAAAAACACTAAAAAGTGCATACTTGGCGCTGCTAACGCGACAAGTAGCCACAGGTAGACGAATGCCGTACATAATACGAATTTGTTTGACAGTTCGCGAGTCGCGACCGATCGCGCTCCGTCTGCTGTTGCGTGGCTGTCGGGTCGCTGTCAGGTGATTTTTACGTAATTAGGGTGTTAATTAGTGTGAATTAATGTTTATTTTATAAATGTTATGTACTTGCTTCATTTATGAATAATGATTGACACTGTGAAATTAATTTTAATGTACTTTATTGTAATGATTTATTTGTGGAGTTATGTTATTTTTTTGTCTTTTTATTATTTACTGTGAATTTGCTGAACCAATTTAAATTATTTAAAAATGAAAATTATTTAATTTATTTATTTATAATATTAAAGTCGGCGTTTTGTCACTTATAGAATTAATTACCTTTGGAATCATAATCCTAACATGTTTACTTCTTTCTTTTACAGGTAAGAGCATACACAACATAACGGTAACAGTAGTAGTCGCAGAGGTAAGTACTTGGATTAAAAATATAATATCTTGCTTATCTCTTAATCTAATAGCTTTATGAATACCTAAACCATTTGTATGTATGTAAACAAAAATTTTGGGAATCAAAATTCACCGCATTTATTTTAGGTACATTATAAAGTAAAAAACTTGGCGGATGCACTGCCGTGCGCGCGGCTCGCATACTAAGCGCTAACCTCACTTATTCGCAAATTCCTCGCAGTTCGTCGACTTTACAGCTATTATAAACTGCAGATCGATTGACAAAGTGGCGAATCATTTGTTCAAAGCATACAAAATTCGAAAATAAATAGGTACTAGCTTCTGCCCGTGGTTTTTCCCACGTTCTGTAGTAAACTCTTAAGATATTACTGTTCTGCCTAATTCCACAGTACCTATCCATCTGTGCAGTGCAGGACTGTTCCAATACGGGTGGTTATGGCTTGTAGTCTTGCTGGTCAAGTGGATAATGGTGAAGTGCCCACGGGTAGCATTGTCACCAGTGCAAAGGAATAGTCTTGGACAACCTTATCACTTCTTGTTCTGCTTTCTGACTGGTGACCTTGGCAATTTACACGTATAATATTAATATAACCTAACCGTCAAAAACCCCCGACTCCAACTAGAACAAGAGCTGTAACTTTTGAACGTCTGAACCGATTTTCATATAACATAGCTAAGATGATATCCAATTTACTAGCTTTCAATTAAAAAATCTGCATTGTAATCTGTCCTTTCGTTTTGGAGCTACGATGCTACCGACAGATACAAAAATACACATACAATGATTCACAGATGCACACTACAAACTAATAACACCCCTCTTTTTCGTTGGAGGTTAAAAAATTATTCAATGGCGATATTCCGCAAAACTAATTAAAAAGTAAGGTGAAATAAAAAAAATGTATTACCGCTATGTATTGCGACTGTACTAGGTACGTATTCCCACATCATATTTTCCCATCGTAATTTTTTATCTATATTTTTTTTATAAGTCCCATCTAATAGTCCTGCCTATCCATTTACACCTACACTAAAAGATTCGCGTAGTTTTAAATTAGCACTTTTCCTTTCTTTTTTTTAAGCTGAATGCTCATGCGCATAATGCTATTGTCGCTAATAAAACAGAAATTATGCAATAACACGCGGCTAGTGAATATTTATGTCTGTCTGTGTGTTCCTGAGGGTTTGCGGGATTGAAAGGAATTGGTTTGTTCCTTTTGGGATGCGTAGGATTCGATATTTAGGGTTCTGTAGATATCAAAAGATACAAATGAAATACCAGCATATTTTATGTGTTAAAAATTTCAAGTTTATTTTTCTGTCAATATATCAAGCGTAAAATCTAATAATAAAATTATTATTATAAAACAAAATAATAATTAATATAAGCAAAATATGGATGTAAATCTGAAATAAATAAAATACTTAATAATAATAATAAATAATTGTAAAATTATTTAAAAATATATAAAAATATGTTAAAAATTAAATAAAGGAAATAATAAAAAAACCCTTAGCTTTATTAGCTATCTGCAGCTGCAACGATTGTATTTTTTTTAATGTAAGTACATTAACAGCAGTGATAGCCTAGTGGTTGAATGCTTGCTTTCCATGCATGAGGGTCTGAGTTCGAAACTGGCCCGCACTTCTGTCTCTTCGAATTTATATAATAATAAATCATTTATTTCAGAATTAAATTCCAAAAATTATTAGTAATACTTAATGCTATGTTAGTAAAATATTGAGTTTAAATAAATACTAATTAATTTAATTTATCCGCGAATCAGAATTCGATTAACATTTGCGGTAAAGGAAAACATTGTGAGGAAACCTGCACACCTGGGAGAGCCTTATAAAGTTCTCGATGGTGTGTGTAGTCCGCCAACCCGCACCAGGCCAGCATGGTGGACTAAGGCCTTCTCATTCTGAGAGGCCCGTGCCCATCAGTGGAACTGTAATAGGCTGGATTTATTATAATTTATATTTCGCAATAACAGTCGCAGTTTTGAGACAGTGTTAAAATTGTCAGATTAATTTGTGCAATCATTGTCGCTGTAAGTATTTATTTTTCTAGCTACTGATTGGACTAACAAGCTGGCTTGACGTATCTGCACGCTTATATCTGAATTTCCAGAGGTATAAACACGTACTTACATAATGCAAGTCGTTATAACGCTATATCCGTGTTGCCAGTAGTTCTTAGCTGACATGACAGATGGCGCAACCTCCTAGACGATTTACATTTATTTATATTATGCATAATATAGATGTTTAGGTGAGCTTATGTTGGTTTCCTATAAATTCTACGAGTACTTTTTAATCTTAAATCGTTTGGAACACAGGTATGTGTGTTTAGCAATAAAAAAACTGGCGTTAAGTTCATTTATTCTTAACCACCGACAAAAAAGAGTGGTGTTATAAGTTTCCCCATACTAAGTCGAATTTTCGTTTTGTTTTAAAGTATCACAATACAGCGGTTGCATTTAGGAACAGAGACTGAATCACTCTACAAATTATGCGCACTACATAAATAAAAATCCTGAATATCGCATACGAAAGTGAATCAGTTCCCACAGCTGGTGAAAGCTTAGGTCATGGTACAGGAACCGTTGCCTAGCAACGCGTAGGCCCGGCTAATTTACGCTACGATCTGTAAATCATCTTGAGAAAGTGACTGTACACCTTATTACGAACTAACCTTTGCTATGCTAGGAAGGATTAGTGGTATAATCATGTAATTTGAATGGTAATAGGCTCTATAGATGCAGGTAGGGCTATCTAGATATTTCCTCGAAGATCTGGGAGGGAAATAGAAAAGAATAGATAGGTATTTATTTCATGTAAACCAGATACAGGCACTTATAAAATGTCGAGACTAGGTGCGCGGTTCCAAATAGTAGGTCCTATGGAGAAGAACCGGCAAGAAACTCCATTGAAACTCTTTTAAAACAATAGATTACAATGTTGATTAGTACAAAGTTGTGGTAGAAGTTGCGAGAATAATGTAATTTTATGTGATTAAAAAATAAGAATAGGATAATAATTGTAAACTCTTCATAAGACTGCCATGGCAGTTACAACCTGACCAGTCTGCTGCCGTTTGAGCACTATGCGAAGTGATTGGAAAATACAAAAATTGGTCGTAACTTTTGAACAGCAAAAATTTGCACCGACATTCTCAGGGTTAGAAAGTTTGGAAATGACCATGCTCACGCCCCTATTCGATTTGATCCATACTTCCAGGGACACCTTGTTTAATAACAAAATATCCTCACCATTCCAATCAGGGGTAAAGCAAAAAATCTAACCTAATCAACGCTCCAGGATATCATAGTAAGTGCAAAGAAGTCATTAAATCTACGAGGTACAAGATTGAACCGTTCGTTTTTCTCGCTAACACCAAAGGAAACTCATTCACTGAATACCTGAACGATTATGTCTTGATTCAACGTTTTTTAAGTTAACCACTCGTTAAAATAGCTAAACAAACTTTTTATTTTACACTCAATATGTAGTATTTGATCGACAATCTTGTTCTTACATAAATTGTTACTACTAACAGTGTTAAAAGTCAGTCTGTCTGTGTTGAAAATAGCGGGGCTTAGCAATCTGGGGAGCTATTCTATAAGAAATAGGGGGCTTAGCATTCTGGGGAGCTCCTTTTGTTATACGACGTTAGAAAGTGACGGATATAATTATTTAAAACCTCGGTTTTACTAGTCTCGTTTCAAAACACAGAACACAGAAAGAGGTTCTCTAAAGGCCTCTTTTCTGTGTTGTGTGCTTTAAACCATCTTTTCTGTGTTCTGTGTTTTAAACCATCTTTTCTGTGTTCTGTGCTTTAAACCATCTTTTCTGTGTTCTGTGCTTCAAACCATCTTTTCTGTGTTCTGTGCTTTAAACCATCTTTTCTGTGTTCTGTGCTTTAAACCATCTTTTCTGTGTTCTGTGCTTTAAACCATCTTTTATGTGTTCTGTGCTTTAAACCATCTTTTGTAATAAGGGGGTTATTGTTGGTTGATATTTGATGAATTGACATACGATAGTAAACGTGTAACTTAATGACAGGAGCTGTGAACATAACTAGAGCATGTTCACAGCTCCGATAAGTAATTGATGTCACACATATCTTATATCTGTCTGCACAAGTGCACATCTGAGAGGGTCACATAAAGTTCTAGATGGTGTGTGTAGTCCGCCATCCCGCACCTGGCCAGCATGGTGGACTTAGGCCTAACCCTTCTCATTCTGAGAAGAGGCCCGTGCCCAGCAGTGGGACCGTAATGGGCTGGATTTATTTATTTCTTTAATAGAAAAATTGCACCCTTGTGAAGCTATTAAATAATAAATTTAAAAAAAAACTAACAACTACAACTTTACTAAACCATAAAATCTCCAGCTGATTAAAAATTAGATTCAATGATATCAAAATAAATTCTACCTTCGCTAAGCATTTTATTGTTTATATCAGAATTGTTTTATAACAAAATATAAAAGATAAAAGACCCTTTACAGCCAGTAGCTGCAGATACAGAAAAGGTTAAGCTACAGTCAAAGCTAAGCGAAGCTGTCATGCCTTTTGAATTTTCTTCTTCATTTTCAAACTTCTTCTCCCCATAAATTAAGCAATCGTGCAAGTGTAGCTAAACCACCATAAAAATTGGTTTTATCTACGGAAGAATAGACAAAATGGATTGTAGAAATATTTCCACTCATACGCAGGATTTGGTAGAATAACTACATCAGTAACTACTTCCTCGTAGCTATGGATAGATTATTTTGTCTATGTTTACGTAGAAACGCGAGTCTACATGTCGAGATGGATAGGTAGAGCTTTGACTATTCTTAGAGGAATAGAAATAGAAACTAGAGGTCGCGCGGTGCGCGGGCCGCGAGCGGCCCGCGAGGGCTTTTCGGGTGGAGCTTGTAACATTACTCAAAATAAATATGATATTTGATTTTGTATGGCAGCCATGTTTTTTTGTTTGGAAGCCATCTTTTTTTCACCGGCTCGTCAAACGGCCCAGGGTCCTTGACATTTTTAGTTCCGGCGGTATAGGTTTGCGACTTTTAATTTTCGAGATCCGTAGGGCAGTTCCAGCAGCGTTCCACTTTCAGGTCATTTCGGACTTTACCTTTACTCACAGGACC
This sequence comes from Allophyes oxyacanthae, assembly GCA_932294325.1. Classification (NCBI taxonomy): domain Eukaryota; kingdom Metazoa; phylum Arthropoda; class Insecta; order Lepidoptera; family Noctuidae; genus Allophyes; species Allophyes oxyacanthae. The sequence goes on from OW028616.1 coordinate 15,126,901, forward strand.
CCCCTCTATACGACTTCCATACATGACTTTTACCCCCCATGGCTCCTTCTAGGAGAACAATTGGGTGAAATCCAAAATGAACACTTGTATGGAATAGTGTAATAAATATATTGTAATACTAATATAATAATACTTTGACTTTGACTTTGACTTTAACTAACTTTAACTTTAACATATGTACGTACTTTAACATATGTTTGTAACATCACTCAAAATAAATATGATATTTGATTTTGTATGGCAGCCATGTTTTTTTGTATGGAAGCCATCTTTTTTTCACCGGCTCGTCAAACGGCCCAGGGTCCTTGACATTTTTAGTTCCGGCAGTGTGGGTGTGCGACTTTTCATTTTCGAGATCCCTATGGCTGTTTTGGTCAGGGTTCCACTTTTTCATCAACTCATCAATCGTCCCAGGTTCCTCGACATTTTTAGTTCCAGCACCGTGGGTCTGCGACTCATAGTTTTTGAGATCCGTAGGGCAGTTCCGGTCAGAAGACCACTTTCAGGTCATTTCATACTTTTTCTGAACTTATGGACTTGTAACCCCCCTCTATCTCTAACGGTTTCGGAACGGTGAGCGTTTCAATATTGTATGGTATTTTATTTTTTTTGCATTGTGGCAATGTTTTTTTTGCCTGCTCGTCAAACGGCCCAGGGTCCTTGACATTTTTAGTTCCGGCAGTATGGGTGTGCGACTTGCCGTTTTCGAAATCCCTATGGCAGTTCCGGTAAGCGTTCCACTTTCAGGTCATCCTGGACTTTTCCTGAACTCATAGGACCCCCTTCTATACGACTCCCATACATAACTTTTACCTCCCATGGCTCCTACTGGGAGAACAATTGTGTGAAAATCCAAAATGAACACTTGTATGGCGGCCATGTTTTTTTGTATGGAAGCCATATTTTTTTCACCAGATCGTCGATCGGCCCAGGGTCTTTGACATTTTTAGTTCCGGCACAGTGGGTGTGCGACTTATAGTTTTTGAGATTCGTAGGGCAGTTCCAGTAAGCGTTCCACTTTCAGGTCATTCTGGACTTTTTCTAAACTCTTAGGACCCCTTTCTATATAACTTTCATACATGACTTTTACCTCCCACGGCTCCTTCTTGGTGAGCAATTGCGTGTAAAGTTCAAAATGAACACGTGTATGGCAGCCATGTTTTTTGTATGGAAGCCATATTTTTTTCACCGGTTCGTCAATCGACCCATGGTCCTCGATTCTATATGACTCCCATACATGACTTTTACCTCCCACGGCTCCTTCTCGGAGAGCAATTGTGCAAAAATCCAAAATGAACACTTGTATGGCGGCCATGTTTTTTTGTATGGAAGCCATCTTTTTTTCACCGGCGCGACGATCTGACCAGGCTCCTCGACATTTTTAGTTCCGGCAACCACGGTCTGCAACTTGTAGTTTTCGAGCTCCGTAGGGCTGTTCCAGTCAGGGTTCCACTTTCAGGTCATTTCGGATTTTTCTGAACTCACTGGATCCCCTTCTATACAACTCCCATACGTGACTTTTACCCCCCGCGGCTCCTTTGGGAGAACACTTGCTCCAAAAGAAGCATTTGTATGGCAGCCATGTTTTTTTGTATGGAAGTCATCTTTTCTTCACCGGCTCGTCGATCGACCCAGGGTCCTCGACATTTTTAGATCCGGCAGTATGGGTGTGCAACTTATAGTTTTTGAGATCCGTAGGGCAGTTCCAGTAAGCGTTCCACTTTCAGGTCATTCTGGATTTTTCTAAACTCACAGAACTCCCCTCTATACGACTCCCATACATGACTTTTACCCCCCAAGGCTCCTTCCTTCCAGAACAATTGCTCCAAAAGATGCGTTTGTATGGCGGCCATGTTTTTTTGTATGAAAGCCATTTTTTTTACCAGCTCGTCAATCGACCCAAGATTCTACACATTTTTAGTTCGGGCAGTATGGGTGTGCGACCTCTCATTTTTGAGATCCGTGGGGCAGTTCCAGTCAGCGTTCCACTTTCAGGTCTTTTCGGACTTTTCCTAAACTCAATGGGCACCCCTCTATACGACTCCCATACATGACTTTTACCCCCGACGGCTCCTTCTGGGAGAACAATTGTGTGAAAAATTCAAAATGATCACTTGTATGGCAGCCATGTTTTTTTGTATGAGACACATCTTTTTTTTACCAGCTCGTCAATCGACCCAAGGTCCTACACATTTTTAGTTCGGGCAGTATGGGTATGCGACTTCTCATTTTCGAGATCCGTGGGGCAGTTCTGGTCAGCGTTCCACTTTGAGATCTTTTCGGACTTTTTCTAAACTCAATAGTCACCCCTCTATATGACTCCTAAACATGACTTTTACCCCCGACGGCTCCTTCTGGGAGAACAATTATGTGAAAATCCAAAATGAACACCTGTATGGCAGCCATATTTTTTTGTATGGAAGCCATCTTTTTTTCACCGGCTCGTCGATCGGCCCAGGGTCCTTGACATTTTTAGTTCAGGCGGTATAGGTTTGCGACTTGTAATTTTCGAGATCCGTAGGGCAGTTCCGGTCAGCGTTCCACTTTCAGGTCATTTCGGACTTTTTCTAAACTTACAGGACCCCCCTCTATACGACTCCCATACAATACTTTTACCCCCCATGGCTCCTTCTGGGAGAACAATTGCTCCAAAAGATGCGTTTGTATGGCGGCCATGTTTTTTTGTATGAAAGCCATCTTTTTTTTACCAGCTCGTCAATCGACCCAAGGTCCTACACATTTTTAGTTCGGGCAGTACGGGTGTGCGACTTCTCATTTTGGAGATCCGTGGGGCAGTTCCGGTCAGCGTTCCACTTTCAGGTCATTTCGGACTTTTCCTAAACTCAATGGGCACCCCTCTATACGACTTCCATACATGACTTTTACCCCCGACGGCTCCTTCTGGGAGAACAATTGTGTGAAAATCCAAAATGAACACTTGTATGGCGGCCATGTTTTTTTTTGTATGGAAGCCATCTTTTTTTTTACAAGCTCATCAATCGACCCAGGGTCCTCGACATTTTTAGTTCGGGCACTATGGGTCTGCGACTTGTAGTTTTCGAGATCCGTAGGGCTGTTCCAGTCAGGGTTCCACTTTCAGGTCATTTCGGATTTTTCTAAACTCAATGGATCCCCTTCTATACAACTCCCATACGTTACTATTACCCCCCGCGGCTCCTTTGGGAGAACACTTGCTCCAAAAGAAGCGTTTGTATGGCGGCCATGTTTTTTTGTACGGAAGCCATCTTTTTTTTACCGGTTCGTCCATCGGCCCAGGGTCCTCGACATTTTTAGTTCAAGCACTACATGTCTGCGACTTGTCGTTTTTGAGATCCGTAGGGCAGTTCCGGTCAGCGTTCCACTTTCAGGTCATTTCGGACTTTTCCTAAACTCACAGGATCCCCTTCTATACGACTCCCATACATCACTTTTACCCCGCATGGCTCCTTCTGGGAGAACAATTGGGTGAAAATCCAAAATGAACACTTCTATGGCGGCCATATTGAAAAATGGCGGAAAAAAAAAGTCGACCCCGGATTATGAATCGGTGCCCCCGAAAACCCCCGGACGCCAATTTTCAGCCGGATCGAGACAACTTTTTTTTGGCCGCCATTTTGAATCCGCCATCTTGGATTTTTATGACCACCACCAGAAAGCTCCTTTCATCTTCTATGACATTAGTTCGACCACCCCCCCGCTATCTCCAACGGTTTCGGAACGGTGAGCGTTTCAATTTTGTATGGCCGCCATTTTTTTTGTATGGAAGCCATCTTTTTTTCACCGGCTCGTCCATCGGCCCAGGGTCCTTGACATTTTTAGTTCAGGCGGTATAGCATTGCGACTTGTAATTTTCGAGATCCGTAGGGCAGTTCCGGTCAGCGTTCCACTTTCAGGTCATTTCGGACTTTTCCTAAACTCACAGGACCCCCTTCTATACGACTCCCATACATCCCTTTTATCCCCCACGGCTCCTTCTGGGAGAACAATTGGGTGACAATCCGAAATGAACACTTGTATGGCGGCCATCTTGAAAAATGGCGGAAAAAAAAATTTGATCCCGGATTATGAATCGGTGCCCCCGAAAACCCCCGGACGCCAATTTTCAGCCGGCTCGGACCATATTTTTTTTTGGCCGCCATTTTGAATCCGCCATCTTGGATTTTTATGAACCCCACCGGAAAGCCCCCGTCGTGCTCTATGACATTTGGTCGAACACCCCCCCGCTATCTCCAACGGTTTCGGAACGGTGAGCGTTTCCATTTTGTATGGCCGCCATCTTTTTTTGTATGGAAGCCATCTTTTTTTCACCGGTTCGTCAATCGACCCAGGGTCCTCGACATTTTTAGTTCCGGCACTATGGGTGTGCGACTTGCCATTTTCGAGATCCGTAGGGCAGTTCCGGTCAGCGTTCCACTTTCAGGTCATTTCGGATTTTTCCCGGACTCACTGGACCTCAAGGTTTATGACTTCATGTATGACTTGTACCCCCCACGGCTCCATCTGGGAGATCAATTCTGTCAATCAGTGAGTGAGTCAGTGGTAATCGAGTTTTATATATTAGAGACTAGAGGTCGCGCGGGTGCGCGGGCCGCATGCGGCCCGCGAGGGCTTTTTAGGTGGAGCTTGTGACATAACTTAAAAAAAATATGATTTTTGATTTTGTATGGCAGCCATGTTTTTTTGTATGAAAGCCATCTTTTTTTCACCGGATCGTCAAACGGCCCAGGGTCCTTGACATTTTTAGTTCCGGCGGTATAGGTTTGCGACTTGCCATTTTCGATATCCGTAGGGCAGTTCCGGTCAGGGTTCCACTTTCAGGTCATTTCGGACTTTGACTAAACTCACAGGACCCCCCTCTATACGACTGCCATACATGACTTTTACCTCCGACGGCTCCTTCTGGGAGAACAATTGGGTGAAAATCCAAAATGAACACTTGTATGGCGGCCATCTTGAAAAATGGCGAAAAGAAAAATTTGATCCCGGATTATGAATTGGTGCCCCCGAAAACCCCCGGATGCCAATTTTCAGCCGGCTCGGACCATATTTTTTTATGGCCGCCATTTTGAATCCGCCATCTTGGATTTTAATGACCCCCACCGGAAAGCCCCCGTCGTCCTCTATGACATTTGGTCGAGCACCCCCCCGCTATCTCCAACGGTTTCGGAACGGTGAGCGTTTCAATTTTGTATGGCCGCCATCTTTTTTTGTATGGTCGCCATCTTTTTTTCACCGGCTCGTCAAACGGCCCAGGGTTCTTGACATTTTTAGTTCAAGCACTATAGGTCTGCGACTTGTAATCTTCGAGATCCGTAGGGCAGTTCCGGTCAGCGTTCCACTTTCAGGTCATTTCGGATTTTTCCCGGACTCACTGGACCTCAAGGTTTATGGGTCTCATACATCACTTTAACCCCCCACGGCTCCTTCTGGGAGAACAATTGTGTCAATGAGTGAGTCAGTCAGTCAGTGGTAATCGAGCTTTATATATATAGTCAATTTCATGCTACGGGAGCTGATAGAAGCTGAATTTAAAGGGAAAGTCTATAGTATACAAAAATCGTCGATAGTGCATTTGTAATCACAGTACCTACCTAAGTATGATGCCGACAGTATCGTACATATATGTAGAGGACACGGCTGGCGCAGTGGCTAAGCGATTGACTTTTTGCGCTATGTGCCGCGGATTCGAACCCCGCACGAACCGAATATTTGTATGGCCTTAGGATTGTTGTTCCGGGTCTGGGTGTATGTGAAAATGTATGCTTGTAAACTGTACGATACAGGAGAAGCCCAACCGTGGAGCAAAGTATTACAAAAAAGTATTCACCAGACATAACGATATTGCATCTTGATCTGACAAATCTTTCAGATAACCGCAAATAGTTAAGAGGAGATCATTGGTTATTAAAAAAGACCTCAATTTTTTTAAATTATTTTTTAACGTCTTGTCGCAGATAAGCATGCGGCGCGCCTGAAATATCCTTGTCCTTCCTTAATGTTTTTTTATCTTTCTTTCTTGTTTTGCACAACTTGATTTTTTTTTAAAGAAACCCTGCTTTTTATATCGCGCATAGCTCACACTGCGCTCTTATCCTTACCCAGCAGAAATTTCTAGGCAATTTAGATTTATATCCAGATGCTTCACATATCACGGTCACACGCAATCAGAGGGTAAGCAGAACATTATTATTAAGAACGGTGAACATTAATTGCGTTCGTAGAACTGAATCTAAATTATTTCATTGATGAATACTGAGAAACATATTATTGATTTATTGTGCGAATTGTGAATCTACACTAATATATTAAAGAGAAATATTTGTATTCTGATATTTTTGTTTGTAATAAATAAACTCAAAGTCTACTACACCGATTTAAAAAAATATTTCACTAATAGTATGCTATATTATCACTGAAAAATAAAAGCTGTTTTATTTTTAAAAAAAAATAGGGATACCTACAAACATAGGATATATTTAATTTTCAAAAACATTAGGGATCCTTACGAAATCTCCAATAATTTAACCCAAGGGCCACGAAGGTTTGCCTTGCAATAAAAAAATCCATAGATCTGTTAGGATTTTTTTATGCAAGGCGAAATTTTGTGGGGCGTACGGGGCGTACGTGACATAAACCCATAAACCGAAAAAGGTGTGCTCGCGTTTTAGGAGTTCACTCAAATAGTGCGTGCGCACGTTATTTTCATACATTTTCTTCAGAGACTGTTAAGTTTTTTAACAAAATTATTGTATACTTTTTGTTTCTTGAAGTCGGTTTTTACTGTTTTTTAGAGTTTATTTTATTTTTCTATTTTGAGTGGCATAAACCTTACATAAACATGCGATTACATGTAATATGTGTATATAATACAATGCAATTCATTCGAGAGTTCCATTGTCAATCTCCGAAGATCTCCATCAGATTTTCACCAAATCTAAATGGGACTATCTCGAGAGTATACCCTTTCAAATAAAAAAAGAATTTTCAATATCAATTTGCAATTGGAGGAGAAATCGCGTAACAAACATTTGAAAAAAATGTCGTTTTGAAGTCGGTTAAAAATGATTCGCGTCAAAACTAAGTAGGTATGTCTCTAATCACCATTAGTATAAATGGCAACATACTTGGATAATGCAAAAAAAAATGTCCCAAATATTTGTTCCAACGTTGGAAGTTTGTTAATTAATGTCTACATAACTTGGATAAGGTAAAAACTTGTCTGGAAGCAGCAATTGTCTATAAATTGTATTTTAACGAAGCAATATTTGAGACGCGTATTTCAACTATGAAGCTTAGAGTCGATAATAATGACCATAAATATAGAGTTGGACTTATCTATTAACTTATTACCTGAATGAGGCTGTAGATTATGATCTTTGAACTATAAATGGTATAAAAACAGTGCTATAAATTTGACTTTGGTTTTTGAGGCAACAGTTCGCCACATCTTGTGTTGAAAGAGGTGACCTTCTTAGGCTTACATTCAGAGACGACAGAAACGAGTCTAAGCGTGAACTTACGCTTCCATCTGTCAAAATTTGTTCGTAAAATTGACATATGGAAGCGTAAGTTCACGCTTAGACTCGTTTCTGTCGTCTCTGAATGTAAGTCTTATAGTGCTGTGAATAGGGCATTTGATTGTATTTTTTTATCTGCAAAAATGAAGCTTTTCCGAAAAACATTGTAAAAATAAATTAAATCGATATATTAATACGTGAAGAGAAATCTTTGTACCCCTTTTTAAGCATATTGCGCGCACGGAGGAGTGTAAAATTTGGCACAGTTAAAGTTTATATGGAGAAGGAGTGCAGAAAGCTAACACTACGGTCGAATTTCGACCACTGAACGACAACTAGTATTTGTAAATATGCCTAAGTTATAAGCTTATTAAATTTCTTAATAGACAGCTATGGCTCTACTGAATTGTGACGTCATATACTAGTAATGTCATAGTAAACTGTGACAGCTTCATACATATTCCATTTTGCGGGAAAAGGATGGATAGTGTCTCATACAGAAATTTCTAAAACTTACTCCGGAATTTATTCACCGATTTAAATTATTTTGTCTTGACATTTCATAAGTGCCTGTATTTGGTTTACATGAATTAATAAAGATCTGCGGGCCTACCGCGTAACTAAATGGCAATGAACATCAGAGTCTGGTAATAAACTTCAATGCGATGAGAGACCCAACTTCGAGCTATCTTTTACAAAATTATCCATCATAAAGTTAGGATTCCCACCTTTATGATCAGTAAAAAAATTACAAGTTAGCTCAACGTTTAGTATCTCACGATCCCATTGAAGTTCATTATCAGTGCCGATGTTCATTACCATTTAGTTACGCGGTAGACCCGCTGTTCTAATATTCTAAGAATAGGCTATTTTTTATTGAGACGCGACACCACGCGAATAAAGCTACGAGGTACAAGCTACCTAAGAATAAGAAGTCCAGTCGATAGTAAAAACGAGTTCTAATAAGTACATTCAATTACACGAATACAACTTTCATGATCAAATTGATGTCTTCAATCAGTTATCGGGCTTTTACCAAGGACTAATTATTATCAATCTCCCATCAATCCAACAGAATCAATTGACAACTTTCTTATTGAAAATGTAAATTTTATTAAAGGTTTAGGCATGCGACACATTTATAGTTTACAAGCAGCGGGTCTACCGCGTAACTAAAATGGCAATGAACATCGACACTGGTAATAAATATCAATACGATCGTGAGAGACTAAACTTTGAGCTACCTTGTACCTTCCAACAGCTGATAGCTGATACTTGACTTCTATTCCTTTTCCCTATCTGTGCATGGGGTTAGGTTGTGGAACTCACTTCCATCTGAGATAAGGAACTGTAAAACGATCTCATCCTTTAAGAAACGTGTAAAAGAACATTATCTTTCCCTGTCATAATACCTTCTGTTTGCAATTTATGTATGTATGTATTTGTATTTATTTATGTATATTGTTATATTTATGTGTATTTGTTTGAAGTATGTATTGTACTTATGCTTTTTTAATAAATTTAATTTGTAGTCTTGATTTATTCTTGTGCATCGCTGTCTACATTTCATGTTTTAAATTCTCCTCTCGCAGGTCTGCTGGAAGAGATATCTTTTGTGAAATAAGCAGTACCTTTGTACTTTGTTCTCCTATTTTTAATGTTTGCTGTGTCTTTTCTTGTGTGTACATAAATGATTAAATAAATAAAAATAAATAGCTTACTGAAATTAATTTATCCTAATTAAAAACCTCACAGGCCAACTTATCACGAACACGCAACTAAACTGTAGTTTAGTAACCGGTAGTTTATCGATAAACTAATCCATTTCAGCTACGTCTGCCTGAGCCCTTACATTAACACGCTTTTAAATCTAGCTTATCTATCGCATAAATAAATCAGTCACTTGGGCCTGATAAATTGTGAAATCATTGCGCCTATTATCGCTCCGGTGTAGGCAGAAGTGGAGCAATAGAAATGCGATAAATCCTCCGTTTAAACAGATAGGAGATGATTGGCCGTCAACAAGATGATGTTGAACCTATGCTTATTAGTTTGTTAAGTGTAGTTTTGCGGAAGGAAAGCGGGTTCAAGATAGTGTGTCAGTGTATTTTAATTTTATGGTTACTGCTTGAGTTGTGCCTTCCCACCGCCACTGTATCTCGCATAATTTTCATATTTGAAAGTCCCCAGTTCAGAGATGACTAGTAGGTTATAAGAAATAAGGTAGAATAGAATAGATCTTTATTTCATGTTGAGGTACAAGAGAGGTCGTGACTTCCCGCTCGAAATTGGAAATGCCCGACTGGGGAAGTACCTCCACCTTGCAGAATATCGTAGCCAAATAACACTGCTCTTTTGCAGTGTTGTGTTCTTAACGATAAGCTAGATCGCCAGTACTCCTTGTACGTAGTAGGGTCGGCAACGCGCGAGTGATGCCCCTGGTGTTGCAAGCCTCCATAGGTTACGGTAACCGCTTAACATCAGGCAGGCCGTATGCTTGTATGCCACATTAGTGGCATAAAAAAATAAAAATCTTACGTGTGGACAACTAAGAATCACAAAAAATAATCAACTGTCCCATACAATACTTCAATACCTGCTGGATCGTAGCGTATGGGATAACTGATTATTTTATCGCGATTACGATGTTGGTTCCTTTGTTTAGTTTGATAGTTCCACACCCTTTAATATGACCACGCATTTCTGATACACATTGTATAGAAAGAAAGAAAGAAAGAAAATACATTTATTCGGCACGGACATTGACAACACACGAGAGAAATAAAATAAAAATTAAAAAAAACCTTTAAACAGTAAAGAAAAAAAATTAAGAAAGACAGAACAAAGTAGAATAGTCATCCTATTCATTAGTGTTGTCAAGCATGCCCATGCCGAAAGCACTATAGCAGTAGCAGTATACTGCTATCTCTTTCTGGCATTTCAAGGCCGTTGGGCCAGGTATAGTACTCGCAAATCTTTATGAGCCCTGAACTGAGCTCTGAACCCTCTCTCTCTCTCTCTCTAGCATCTATACGCTTATTACAGGTGCTAGAGGGAGAGAGAGAGAAAGTCCAGAGCTCAGTTCAGGGCTCATAAAGATTTGCAAGTACTATAATCCACTTAACGATGTACTGATTATTATATCGACAGCTGATGATAGACTGACAACCAGGTGAGATTATATACTGGCTACTGTTATTAAATACTAACAAGCAAGTAAACGGTCCCGTTTAGTAAATATAAAGTTTCCAGGAAGAAAAGTTGTTAAGCTATTAAAAGAGTCTGGTCTAGTCTAGATTTTCTTAGGTTTTATAAGTGAATTAATTACGTAAAGCTTCATACATCTGACCGCAAAATAAGTCCAAAAAACCTGGTATATTTAGTGCCTATATTTGGTTTTGAGACTTATATTGTGAGATCTTGTACTCACTAGAAGACAAACGTCCCATGTCGGGCGACGTCGCACGTCAAGTTTGGCAACATCGCGCGAGTTGTAGCGTGTCGCTTCAGTTGAGTGATTAATCTTCGTATTCACTCAAATATCCCGCGATTCGTGTAGATGTCGGGCGACTTCGCCCAACATGTCTTGTAACATCGCGTGACTTGTCTCTTGTTGGCGTGGCGTTTCAGTTGCGGGATTAAAACCTTCGTATTCGCTCAAATGTCCCGCGATGCATGCCGCTAGCGATCTCGGGCGAAGTCGGGTGAAGTCGAGCGACGTCGGACGATATCGCAGGATAAGTCTGGCAACATCACGCGACTCTGCTCTTGTTGGCGTGTTGCTTCAGTTGCTGGATATTTCCTATGTAATTCAGAATTTCTCGACAGAAAAACATAATAAAACTGTACAGACAGTTAAATCAACAGAAGAATACAATAATAATAATTTATAATCATTTACCCACTAAACAGAACAACAATCTTCATAAAATACAATTTATCTTAATAACCAAGATCGTAACTTACCTGCATGTACAGTTCGAAACATAAACTCCTTAATAATAATAAATCATCTAAGTTGTGAATGAAATAATACATCATAATAATATTTGCTAATGAAGTAATATATTATGTTCATAATAACTAATGTCCTAGTTGGTATAATTAAAGGCACTTGAGCAAAATATAGGTTGAACTGCCCAAAAATTACCAGAATAAGCTAACCTTTCTTTGAACGAAAAGCCTATACAGTGCGAGGTCAGCTCATACTGGAAATGTCTGGGCAGTTTAATTTCAGCCCTGCTATAAGAGTTCGTAGTAGGCCTCCTGTACACAAGACGACATTATAATATCAAGCTATAGGTACATGTTCAGTATAAGCTGAGCTCTCATTGTACGGAAAGCCTTTACAATGAGAGTTTAGCTTATACTGGAAATGACTAGCTTGATATGTCGTCGTGTGACAAGACTATAAAATAGTTATGCTATGCATGAAATAACTTCTGACAACTTTCTTATTGCGACACTTTTCTAACTTTTAATCCACCATTGTACCTATATCAAAACATCGATTCAATGCAATGTTTTATATAAATAAACTACTTAATATTATAAACAGAAAAGATTTGATTTTTTGTATGTTTGATTGTTTGTAATGGATAAATTAAAAAACTAAAAAACCGATTATAAACATTCTTTTTCCAGCATAATGCTATATTATCACTGAGTAACATCAGGCTATAATTTATAAAGATAATCACTCGGGCGAGGCCGCTGGCGGAAGTCAGTTAGCAAATAAACTTAACCTAAGTATCTAGAGATATCTATATTTCAAATATTGATAACTCTACTTATAAGTTATAATACACGATTATGTCGTTACATTATGTACAGGATCGCTCATCCCACCCCAAACTAAACATTAGCTAACCGCCTTGCAATCTATTCCACCTGACGCGCCCTACATTCCGAGCAGATTTATGTCTGCGCCTGCGTCGCCTAGATCTCCGAGTTTACTGCTACTAACTCTGAATGCAGGGAAATGCTTAATTTTATGTGTACTAATGCCTTGTTTAGCCTAGTTAAGAGATTGATTTAAACTTTATTTTTGTTTTTAACTAAGTATTTCTTACGGCTTTGTCTGTCACGTTATGAATTATGATATATAAAAATATGTAATTTATGTAACCTTGTCATTTATAATTCGAACTCCATTTTTTCAAGGTTTCAAAGTTTAGAAGATAATAATTCCTTCAGCATACTATGCGATTATACGGAATCCAAAGCAAAAATAAAGATTTTTTAATAAAAAAAAACATATTGAGCATTTTTATCCGACTTCAAAAAGGAAGAGTTCTATATACCTACGTCACATTTATTTATTTATTTATGTTCTTCGATTTTTCGGGAAATGGCTTAACCGATTTGGATGGTTTAAAATGTTTATGTAAATTATTATAATTATTCGTTTTATTTTAACTTTTTCTTTAAGTTTATTTTATTGATCACGTTTGGGTCTTGTTACTAGAAAATATGCCTTAATTGAATATTTTTTTGTAAATTGATCAATTATCTTAGAAAATAATATGAAAATTACGAAGTAAAATACATTCAGTCTGATTGTTAATTATCCTACTAGTTTCTTCCAAAACACAAATGGATAGCGTGACTTTATTTTTTTCACGCCAGCAGTGTCGAAACCAAAACCAAACCCGTCTGACATTTGGACAATTTAATTTATAAATCCGTTGACATTTCCCAATAGATACTTTAATTGAAACAGACTCGAATAAATATTTATATATTTTGCTTAATCACGACTCCTATTGAACTGCTTCGAGTGACTGATTTTATTTCCAAACACCTTATAGGGTATAGTTGAATATTGATTATCATTGATAGGTTTTCCGAGTATTTACTTTAAAAGCTTAGTACTTAGATAAGTTAACATGAAACTATTAGCATTATCAAGCTTCCTTATAAGCATGAGTTTTAAGGCTCGTAAGTACTAATTGTCGGGTTCAGTTGCTAGTTTGATGTATGAGGTGGTATGAAAATATTGAAGTATAATTTCAGATATTTGTCATTTTAATATGACTAAGAATATGTTTCTCCATTTCCTGTTATTAATGAGATTATAGCCTAAAATAATTAAAATAAATTAATGATAAATAATTCTGACCTTGGACATCACAAGATAAATAAAAATTAAAAAATCAGTTTTGTGTCACATAGGTATCTACAACGTGTATCAGAAATGCGTGGTCATATTTAAGGGTGTGGATCAGAATGACCTTGACCTTGACCTTAAATATGGTTTGATGGCAAACTGAACAACTTCTCTATGGGACCAACATCGTAATCGCGAATAAATAATGAGCTATCCCATACAAACTTGTACAAATAATAAAATATTATAGTTTTAAAAAAAAACTATAGAACACGTTTTAGTCATCCAAACTGAACGTGTATGCAAAATTTCAGCTCAATAGGAAACCGGGAAGTGGGTCAAATTTTACTTCCAAGATTTTCTTACATAGTTAGTTACAGGTGAAGCTAATAAAAGCGTGGTAATAATACCTACTTGACCCAAACGTATGTGATCATAATTTTAAGTGTCCAGAAAATTAAAAATAAATTATGATTAAAACACATATTCGACAGAAAATTGCTTCGGCAGAATATAAATTCGACAAAATACTGCTTCGACAAAACACAGTCATATCTGGCAGAACAAACACACAACAGAATGACACTTAGTTAATCAATACATCTTTCCTTCAGACTCTTGCGATTTCAGAAAGATGGAAAGCAGCTGTTCGGTTTTGTGGCTTTCGTCCGATCCTACTTTCATCAATAGACTGACCTTTTACAGTAGGTAGGTAAGAAAGAAAGAAGTATTTATTTGACACAGCACAAAAACAATTTTAAAGATAAAGTAACAAAAAATAAAAGAATAAAACATGTAAAAGAAAAAAAAGAAAAAATATTTATCTAAAATAACAAATGGGTTGTACGTCGCAGCTGTGTCAAAAAGGCTTCCGCTCAGCTTAAGCTGACGCGCTGCAAGCAGCCCGACAGCGCTGGTTTTCAGCGGGAGCCACATCGAGTGACGTTATGTGTGCCTACGTGTACAGAAAATATATTATTAAATATGAATTAAATATATAATAATTATAAAAGAACTTAGGTACTCTGCTGGACACAGGCTTCTCCCAACAGAGATGTTCTTTCCTGCAGCCAACACTCCAGGCCGGTAAGTTGATCAGACTCCAGCCCACTCGCATTGTCGTCGCTGTCTCTCACTTATTTCGACTACTCCTTGATCAACATGGCTTTAAAATAAAATCTACCATTAAGTGCATACCTTACAACGGCATTACTCGTTACATAAAGCGTTAATTCGATTTATTAACTTTAGAAACTGGATCGACCGTTTAGCGTCCATTCTGAGTTATGTGCGCGAATGTATGAGAACTTGTAAGATTAGCCAATGAGCGAGTGAATGATTTGGCAGTCGGCAATTAATCGGCCGTTAAGGAATTCAAGGACGGCTTAGTGAATGGTTGGAATGATTGAAATATAATGAATGTTGGATTAAATGAATGGGTTGTAGATGTCATTAATCGGTGCGGTTGTAAAGAAATTTTTTGAACAAATATTTAGGTATTTCTAGATATTATACAAGCGTTGCCTTTTGATTTAAAATATCTTATATACAGTTTAGAACATTTTTATACAAACCAGAATTCATTACATTATTTAAGACAATCTAGGAATGCAAATAGCAAGTGCTTCTATCGTTTCTTAGCTAAAATAAGCTTCCATATCTCGACATGCGTGTTGTAAAGGATTCGAGACGAGATTGAATAGAATAAAAAATAGATTGAGCAGAGATGTACGCGTGATCTTCGAGTGCACGGTTGGGTCAGTGGCTAAACGATTGGCTTCCAGCGCCACGGGTCGCGGGTTCGATTCCCTCACTGAATAAATTGCTTTTGTCTATCCACTGTACTAGCCCTACAGTGGGATACCTATTGTGCAATACTATATGAACGTATATTGCGCACGATTCGCTGAAATGTACACACATGTGTATGTAAGTTTGATAACTTCTGAGTGTGATAACTTGACATCAACACGGTACTTTAAATTATGCCTAACAGTTAAACCCTATATTACAATTCACAAGTCTGGCCTTACTGGTAACTGCTGTCTACTAGTAGTAGCATCATTAGGCCACATTTCGGGGGGGGGGGGGGGGGGAGGGACTGTAAAGAGCTCCCCCCGTAGTGCTGGACGTATCTACTTCACTCACGGTAGCACTTTCCGTGTAGGTACCGTGTAGGTTTTGATAATATTATGACCTATTTATTTTATTCGTTTAATCAGGTTCGCTTACAGTTAATACATTGATACTGAATACTTTGCTTATTCAAGCAGACATGCGCATGCGCAACTCGATTTTTAATTTAGTACCTAGTAAGTAAGATTTTATTTTGCGTTTTTACTTTTTATGTTTAGGTACTTGTTTGTTTTTTTATTGTTTTCTTTGTATGGTTTTGTGCTGTATAATAAACATTTTCTTTTCATACAGCCCAATATAACCCCTACTCAGATCAAAACAGCACACAGTTTATTTTTTAAGGTAGGTACCTCAACAGTCATCACAAAAAATCATGTGTATAGTTTCAAAACATTTTTACCGACACGTACAATTATAAATTAATAAATGATTATCTATCGACAAAAATATAACAACTATAGCTATCCACAATTAAACTAACTAAGCTCAATAAAGTTCAAGCAGGTGTTGCGGATGTGTCGATAACTCGTTATCGAGTAATTGATGTATCGATACCATCGATATCGATTCGTTCGGTTCGAGGTTTATTAGTTATGTTCGAGATTACCGAACATTAGACTGAATCGGATTCAGGTATTTACTTAGGTGTATTATGAAACTGATAGAGGTGACTGGCTGAGCTGGAGAGCATCAAAATTCATGAATCATAATTTAGAATAGAATAGAATTCTTTTATTCGTCTTTAAAATTACATACAGTCTGTCAATAAAGTCATGAAAAGGATTGAGGGCGCCACTTGTATATTCTCTTGTTTATTTTAACAATATATTAATGCCGAAAACACTTTTTATCATAAAAAATCTACACAGAATAGTAAAATAAACACATCGTTGTACCCAAACTGATACCTACGGTACTTATTTAGGGTTGCGAGCGAAGAAGAATTTTATTTCCTTCAAAATCCTTTTCATGACTTTATTGACAGACTGTAGGTAGGAAGGGAATACATCATACAAGAAGGTAAAAGACAAAAGATCTTGGACTCAACATAGTAGTTGGCAGCGTGTGATTTTATTAGAACATAAATTGATAATGAAAACAGAAGAAAGAGAGAGATTATCCCTATGATACAATTAAATTATCTATATTTCCATGTTTAAGTATCTTAAAATAAAATCTCAAATAATAAACTTGACCATAGATACGGGGCCACCCTCTCACGTCATAGACAATATAATTTAGTTATAAGCCCATAAAATCCCTATAATGGTTGAAGCTTAGAGCTACAATTCAATTTCCGGCATTTCGTTTTATTATACAATTCTTACTAATTACTAGTTTGCTTTTAATAGAGGAAAACAATAATTGCTAATTTATGAACAGCGTGCATTCCTGCATATAAAATTAGTCTTAGATTTTGTTTTCATGTTCATTGTGATGCAAAGTCAAAGATTTTTATTTCAACTGGGCCTTTGCAGGCTCTTTCAAAACGTCGTGATTCTAGGTACACGGTTCTAAGTGGGTTGGTCCTGGAGAAGATACCGGCAAGAAACTCCATGGATACTCTTTTCAAACAACAAATTTACAATAATATCTGGGGCCGCTGGAGCGGCCTCGGCTGAAGTTCGACCTGAATTTACACAAAATTACAAAAATAAAAAGAACATAATGAGTATCACTATACGAGTAGGCACATACTAAACACTCAACCCACCCAATTAGGAAAACAAGAGAAGCGTCATTAAAATTTGCTTGTGAAGGTACAGTCTGTCAATAAAGTCATGAAAAGGATTGAGGGCGCCACTTGTATATTCTCTTGTTTATTTTTACAATATATTAATGCCGAA
Organism: Allophyes oxyacanthae; assembly: GCA_932294325.1. NCBI lineage: Eukaryota > Metazoa > Arthropoda > Insecta > Lepidoptera > Noctuidae > Allophyes > Allophyes oxyacanthae. The sequence goes on from OW028616.1 coordinate 15,144,510, forward strand.
AACATTTTTTATCACAAAAAATCTACACAGAATAGTAAAATAAACACATCGTTGTACCCAAACTGACACCTACGGTACTTATTTAGGGTTGCGAGCGAAGAAGAATTTTAGTTCCTTCAAAATCCTTTTCATGACTTTATTGACAGAGACTGTAGCTCAAAGTTTAGTCTCTCACGATCGTATTGAAGTTTATTACCAGAGTCGATGTTCATTACCATTTTAGTTACGCGGTATTCTCGCTGAACTTAATTCAACGACATGTTCAACAACATACCTAATTCAAGAAAACTAGCTACATTACTCTCTATTACTCGCAACCTAGTTTCCAAAGTACATACACGCGTCAATTTAAACTTTCACACGAGCACACCCGCGGGCCTCAGTTATGCGGCGCTTTATCAAAACTATTACCATACAAAGTCACAGGTCGTGACGTCAGATACAAACGTGCGCAGGAGTCGAAAAAAAATACCAAGAAAGTTCTAAGATTCTGGCAAATGTATGCAAGATTATATCTGTGGAATAACTAGAAAATGGGTATTTTTGAAGTCGTGATGACGTATTTTGCAAGGTTATGGAAGGTTATGGAAGAATAGGCAGCTTATTTCCATTTAACCCAAAATTTTGTTCCCAACGGCTCCAAAATGATAAATTAATTTAATGTTATTAAATAAAATCGTACAGAGGGCGAAGCATGAATTTATTTAACGTATCATAACGTTTAACATAACTAAGCAAACTTGAAAAAAAAATACACGTTTAATTCATTATATTTATTAAAAATACATGCAGTATTTTATTTGTGGTCTTGAAATCGCACGCAGGGCGGAAGTGATCGGTGTCACAAAGTTTGCCATTCAACTTCTGGAAGCCTCAGCGTGAAAATTTCGAGTGGGTCTTTTAAAAAGAAATACGATTTTCTCCGCAGATTATTTAGTTATTTATAAAAACTGCAAACAAAAACGTATTTAGTTTTTAAAAGACCTATACCTACTGAATTATAACTCAAAATTTTCCTGAATCATGTACCTCATCATTTTTCGTAACGATGTCACATCCTGTATATAGTTAGTTAACATCTTCAAACCAAGGCTTTACAAAACGATCTAACTCCAACAGAAAACCACAATTTACGCAATTCTTTCAACCACGATCTCAATTTAAAGTTATTACAAAAAATACAACATAGGCATTATTTTAGTTGAAAATTCCAAGAAAGATCACACTGGAAAGGGGAACCGCAATTTACCTGCCCTCCCCCCTCCTCTAGAGAAGTTAATACTTTATGACTGCGCCTGCGCAGCGAACCGCCGATGTTTAATTAAAAACGGGATTCAAAAAGATGCAAGCTTTATTTGTAAAAGTTAATTTTATACAACTGTTGCGGTCTTTGTTTTGTTTAAAACACGGAGTGGTGTGTTGTCTAAAATTGTTACATATTTTAATTATTGTGCTCTATGTTTGACTTGTCTTTTCTTTTATTGAGGTCCTATGGGTAACCATGATGTCAAACATGATTGGCAATTAAAACTCTTTTATTAAATAAATGATAGGTTCTGATAAAGAACCTTGGTAAAACCAAGAACATCTCTACATAAAAAAAAAGAAAATGAACAATCGCACAATTGTCACATCGAATCAAATTCTATTTAAAAAATAATTGAATATCAAAAAGTCTCACTGTTCGTTTTTTAAAAATGCCTCAAGGTGATGGGCTAACTGGCATCCTTTACTTTCGGATCTTGACGGCACGTATTAAAACGTAAGAGTCAACAAGACAGCTAGTTACCTTTTGACATGCAATTTTCGGATATCCATTTATCAAGCAGAACAGCCCAACACTAATATATCGATCATTTTTTGTCGATAGTTTCACAACCGTTACCCACATATTGATTTTATTTTTATTTTGAACGGTAGTCTCAGTTTCAATTAAAAACATCTCGTATTTTATTGTTGTGTATCTATGATTGAAAAAAATTGTATGGATAAAAAACTGTAATTTGAAAGAAAGAAAGAAAGAAAGAAAAATACTTTATTAGCACAACAAAAAATAAATAAAACCAATAAAAAAGAAAACATATAAAATATAAAAGTTATTGTGCCAAAAGGCCACAGCTTAGCATAATGTCAGGAGGCAGTTATACTGGCCTGGCCTGGTATTTGCTGTAGTTACATAATATTTTACGAGTTATAATAATCAAAAGCTTATCGTTACGTAGGTACATAATTTAGTGACAGTAATAGTGATGCGACAAACACATTTTATAACCGGTATCGATATTATTCAAAATGGTATCGGTACTAACCTCGTGCGAGCTCGGGTGAGATCAAAACAATTATCTTTGTGTTACCAGATTTGAACCCGACCTTTTTGAAGGCTGGTAATTTAATCAATTTGCGTACGATACCGGCGTATCCTTAATAATGAGATTGCGTTATGCATTGTTTGCAAAATTTAAATCCATCTTGTTGATTGCAATTTTTGTGCTCATTCAATTTGATACAATGTCAAGATATGCAAGGATGCTACCACATGTTGACAAGCACTTATATAACATGTTATTTTGCTTATTTGTTTATTCATGTATAATAATCATGGCACTGATCTCTAACAGGCAGATAAAACCTGTGCTTTACCATGTAGTAGCAAGTATCAATCTCTATACCTACTTGCTTATGTATTGGGTCTTTAAAACCATGTTTGGCATAATTTAATAAGGGACCATCCATAAAGTACGTCACACGGTAAGGAGGGGGGGGGGGGGGTCGATGAAGTGTGATATTATGTGACAAGGGATGGGAGGAGTCCTAAGTTTCGTGACGTCACATTTCAAAATCATATAATTTAAATGGAAATAAAGCTAATTTCGGAACTGCTGTTTTAATTTAATAATTTCTAGATATAAAATTGCAAAATATGTGACGTCACACTAGGGAGCTCATAAATGTGATCAACTGTGACAAGAACGGGGTAGGAGACAAAAAATCACGAAATTAGTGTGACGTACTTTATGGATGACCCATAAGTGAACGAAAATAATGTAGTAACCGGTTGTCAGCCTACCAGTATTAAAAGTTCGTAATAAACTAAAAATCATGCAAATTTTAAGGAGTTCCAAGCACGCTTTGTCTTTCTTTATAAGTTAATTCCACCATCATGTTTAGTACTCGTAAGTGTGATACGAGTGTACTTTAGTTCGCCTCCGCATAAAATTGAACAATCTCCCGCGCCAATTTGAGAAATGTCAAAATAATTATACACTCACCGAAATCCGAACCCAACTTCAAAAATTAAAAACCAAAAATCCCTAAAACTTCAAAAAAAACAACAAAAATAATGACTGCACGAGGTTACGCTTTGTAATACATTAATAATAGTTTTATACTTACACAAAATGACCCATAATCATACGGGATAGAAAATTGTTTTCAAAATGATGTCGGAGGAGAAAAAAATTGATGGGGTCTCGCATTATGGTGCGTTGATGAGACCAAAAAATAGCGAACGTGAATTTGGTCGCAGTTTGTTGATACATTCGGTTTCTTTGATTAGTGTTGTGGTGTCGGTCGTCGAACCTTTATTAATAAGTGTCCATATGAATGGTGGGAATTGTGACGTCACTTGATAGTGAGCCGTTGACTCGCGGTAATTATACAGTGGTTATGTACCGTGTAGTGGCGGTATCGTTTGATTGTAATAGCTGGAAATGTGGAAATACGTGCCTTTTATGTGTGTTTTTTGTTATAAAAATTAGTTTTGAATACAATTTGTATTTTTAGATGTTATTTAAATTTTCTAATAAAAAAGTAAGTTTTATTTTATTCTTAGTTAATTCATCAGGAGAGATGAAATAAAAGCAAATTCGGATAGGTGAAATGTCTATAAAGACGTAAACATACTTAGGTATTCATAATTTATTTTTAGCTTTTACAATCCTTAAACCTAAATCTAGTTTGTGACAATTTCAACCTTGTAGTAGATGATGTATAATTTAAACAACATAGCATTAATTTGTAGTAGGTATCTAACTTACGGATAAAAAGACCTAACAATTCTTCTCTCTACGTATAATGACAAGGTATAATATCTAGCCACGCCACCATGTAATTTTGACTCGCATAACGGTATTAACCTTTCTGTTAGTACCATAAAATAAGTAGACGTGAAGATACCCTAAGCTCCATTTCTTACTTAGCACGACTCCTATAAAAAAATCTATTGGAACCTACTTGCTGTTAATAAACCATAATCATGATGACGAATTTAATTGTTCCGAGTTTGGTGAAAGTCACTCACAATAGATGCATTCCAACTGAGGAAAGACGGGAACTTTTCAATTATCTGCCAGCATTGTGTTAAAGTGGACCGTAGTAGGCTTATTATTTTATTAAAGATTGTTTTTTTTTTAGACGCTGGTAGTGACGTAATGTCAAGTTGTTTTGATTTGTAAGGGGAGAATGAAGTTGCTGTTCTGATTCTAAACTTATACAGGATGCCGTAGTCTACGGCATCCTGTATAATTATTATGACATTAAATGAAACCACGTAATTGGTATCATGTTCTTTCTTTTTTAAAAAACGTTGCCCCTCACTAGGATTTCTCCTGTATCGAGGGTACAGTTTACAAACATACATGTCACATGCACACACCACCCAGACCCGAAACAACTATCTGTAGATCATACAAATACTTGTTCCGTGCGGGGATCGAACCCGCGGCACGTAGCGTAGAAGGCTAATCGCTTAGCCACTGCGCCAACCGTGTCGTCGTTCTGAAGCTGTACTAAAAAAATCTGTGATCTTTACGCAATTTTTTTTTGCAATAAATTTCTCTCTGCTATCATTCGTCTAGGACCTAGGAAAAAGGACATCGAAATAAAAATTTATTTCATGTTTATCTGTTGTACACGTGTAAATAAATATAATTTTAGTATACATTGGAGACTTTTAAAACTTTGCCTAGAGATGGTGATAATTATGTTTAAAATTATGAAATTTTGGTTAAAGTACTGATTGGATTTGATTTTTTTTTTGTGCACGGTCTCTAAACCTGATACCAAATACATGGTTCCATTTAATGTGTTAATAACTACGGCACCCTGTATAATTCGCTTATTTCTTCCATGAGTGAATTTTCTTCGTTATTTTGGAAAGAGGTTAATAAGATGATAGACTTAGAACAAATGTTCTTTTATTTGCTCTGGCGTTGGTTATTCCAACTTTATCAATGTCTTTGCATCTGCTATCAGATTTGAACGACTAATTTAAATTTTATTTTATTCTCTCTTGCTGCGACTAATTCAAATTTTATTTTCTGTTTTAAGGGAACGAAAGAACATAAAATTAATCAGTTGCTTGGAGTAGTTATATCCTCGTACAAGTCATAAACATTGACTCAATGAAAAGGTTACTTGGTGTACTGGTAGATAGGTGGTTGGCTAGTCGCGAAATAATTTGATCACTGTCATAATGCAATTTGTTAGTGTAAATCCTGCCTATATTGATTGCTTTCGCGCTAATCATTAATTGTCTTAATCCTTCTTATTCCTGTGTTAGTCCTTCCGTTATGAAAAATGAAAAGTAAAGAAGAAAAAGTAATTAATTAACTAGAAACGCACTTAAAATTATGTAAAACACAAATGGCAACTTTAAAAAATTATGTGAAACGCTAAAAGCAAAACAACAAAAAAGTTATGCGCCATAGACAAGGGAATTACAAACTTTATTGTCCATGAAATTTTTAAAATATTCAATTCGTATTCTATTCTAAATTCAAAATTATCATGTTCCACATTCAAAAAGCCGTTTATATGCTGATCTGTGAATGAAAAGAGTGCATCGGCTGCTTATCATCCCGCACAAGTCGAAAATTTTAAAAAGTTTAAACTATAAAATAGTACAAAAGTGTTCGTAAATGATCGTCTACGAACCGCTTACATAGCTATTGTATAAAATGTCTCACTGTTATAAGCCATTTTCAGGTTCATCGCTATATACGAGCAGTTCATCAAAGTAATCAGCGGGTCTACCGCGTAACTAAAATGGTAATGAACATCGACTCTGGTAATAAACTTCAATACGATCGTGAGAGACTAAACTTTGAGCTACCTTGTAATTTTTTGATCGATCATGAAGATGGGAGTCCCAACTACATGATAGGCAAATTTTTTTCAAGGTAGCACTAAGATTAATCTCTCACGATCGTAATTAAGTTTATTACCAGAGTCTGATATTCATACGCGGTAGACCCCCAGGTCTTAGTGGACTTAGGGTAACCCTGAAAAGATTGCATAAGATTAACGGACAGTGCGTTTTAGTTTTATACAAGATACCAAGGAGCTAAAACAATTTGTTCAGCTATAATACCGCCATCTAGCTGCTAGATTAGGTAAACCTGGTTATAATTACAATATTATGCTCACGACTTTTAACAAAGGCCAGCAATAGGCTGAAAGGCGGTAGGATATAGAAGACATGTAAAGGTTAGTGTATCGATAGGGATCTTCTAGCGAAATGATGAGGGCACCGCCATATTGAGGTCATTACTACGTACCTTGCCTTATAGTATTGGGTGCTAGGGATGGGACACCGTATTGATATCAAATAGAAAGTAGAAGAAAAAAAAAAGAAGTTTTTTACATAAAGGCATTTTTTAGATAATCAGCAGTGATAGTCTAGCAGTTGAAAGCCTGCCTTCCATGCAGGAGGGTCTGAGTAAGAACGCGGCCCGCACCTCTGACTTTTCGAATTTATGTGCGGATCAGAATTATTTGATTATCACTTGCGATAAACGGTGAAGGAAAACATCGTGAGGAAACCTGCACACCTGAGAGGGCCTCATAAGGTTTCCGATATTGATATAATGACGTGCCCCCCGGGCGCCCCTGTGCTGCCCCATGCACCCCGTCTTGCAGAAATGGCTTTAAATATAATTAGTTAGTTCTATCTTAATAACTTGTAAACAATCTGACGTAAACAATATAATATTATAATTGTTATCTCAGATACCTATTGTGATTTATTACTTACTAGCTGTATCCCGCGGCTTTGCTCGCGTTGATATCGATATTACGGATTTCATTGAAACATAACAGAATTTCAAACAAACTTTCGTCTCCTATTTTACCCCCTTAAGGGTGGAATTTCCAAAAATCCCTTCTTAGTGGATGCCTACGTCATAAAAGGAACCTACTGTCAAAATTTCATGTTTCTTACCCCCGTGGTTTAGGTTGTGCGTTGATAGATCTGTCAGTCAGTCAGGACAAGTGTTTTTATATGTATAGATTGGAATGAAATAAGTCTTCAAACCAAAATGAAAAACTTACCGGTTTGCAATAAAACCTAACAACCTCGAAAATTGCACACACAAGAAACATCGCTTACAGATACATTACAACAAAACAATATCCCGAACTATCCTGTCGACATTTATCGATATTTCACATCACTGAGCCGGCCACCCCGCCGTGTCAATATAAACCAGCCAATTGTGTGTGAGTCGGCTACAATTCACGGGTATTCAATAACCTCTTCGCTTGCCACAGATTGGTATCGGTACGCATACCAAACGTAACACTAACACACGGGAAAAGTAACCGTATTTTTATATCCCTAAAGTCGGGATGGAATGCAATTGCAAAATTGTTGAAAAATATAGTTTTTGTATGAGTGTAGTGAAATTCTGTATGTGTGTAGGTAAAAAGTTGGTGAGAAAACCTAATGAGTTAGATGATACTGTTAAGGAGCAAAAAATTTAGTATCGATTTATAAATTCAAGTTTTGGTATCGGTATCTATTTAAATCGTCGCTATTATTTTGACGGAATTGTAACGCCTTTTTCTTTTATGATTTTTAATATTACATTTTATCTTTATGTTGTTGCTTTTTATTGTGTTATGAATATTACTAACTGTACGCTTGTAATCTAGCGCAAGTCACTGATGTCTGTTTTAGAATGATTTATTGCATCTTTTATGTTATTGATTAGCAAACTGTAAATGCTACTATATTGTACTCACAGATCAGAAATCTCATGACCAATATGCCTATATGTGGTCGCGGGACTTATCTCATTACCGTGACCCCGGAACGTAAAGGGCTATCGAAGGAACACCGTGGATTTTAGTCAGTACAAGTCTGACAGTCCCTCCCGCCCTGCTCGGGGTGGGAGGACTCATTTGATGATTTTACCACGCTAAAAAAAAAAAAAAAAAAAAGCCTATATGTATCGTATATTCGTATCGTACCTACTTACCTTATCTTCCCAGTTATACCATATTTTCCGACCAAAAGATTAATTAGTATTCGATATGAATTATACTTACTTATCTAAGAAACCGTTCAATAATTTGAAACCAGGCCGTGTTCAAAAGTTGACAAGTTCATAAAATTAATTTTGATCCAAATCTAAGCATTTTTCTGGTTCTTGATAACACTCTTTTTGCCATTTTTTTTTTCTCTTTAAATTGTTATGTCTCGATTAAATGTATTGGCTTTCTTTCTTTCTTTCTTTCTAGATATCATGTAGCTCTACAGAAAATTAAGTATCCAATCATTCCTTTATGTTTTAGTTCACCAACAAGGCTGCAAAAAATAATCCATTTCCACTAAACAGTAAGTCACCACCTACACGCCGCTGAACCATAACCCTTCACTTCCAATCTGATAAAATACACCGTTAACTTACTGTTAAAACAATAAAAGACACAATTCTAAAAACGTCTCTCGGGTAGAGAATTGTTTCATCGTATGTCAATTGTTACAGTTTATTTGTAATATGGTTTCTGTACAAACAGCTCATTGGCTTCACTGCAAAGGTCAATCCTGAATTCCTTTTCTTGAGTAATACAGTCATTATTCCATCGATGTACGTCTCATCAATATTAGCTTTTTGAAGCTCAATGTAATCCTTTTTCGGTACAATCCATGATACTCTAGAATCTACTAAGATTCATGTAGTATGACACTAGTATCTGGCTTAGTTCTAATATTGGATTACGAATTATTTTTTATTCTGGTAAATTTTATTCTACTTTTCCCTCGACCCATATCATATTTTGGTTCTACTAGAAACCTGGAAACAATTTTTCCATGAAACTCAATCATAAAGCTTCTGGAAAAAAGAACCCACCCCCTCTCTTCCAGTTAAAGAAACAGGCAGCAATACGCTCTTGTAAGCATTTAACATCATACTTCACTCATCAATCCATTTGCCAACCAATGAAGCGATTATTAATTTAAAATACCATCATACAAATTCACATTCAGAAACAAAAGAATCAATTTTACTTTTTCAAACGTTTGGAACACGTTTTCTTTCAAAACCGCATTCCATTAGCCTATACCTCGTGTTAGTGATGTGCGCATTATCGATAACACTCGCTTTCGGCCGCCAGTGCAGTGCCCCGACCTCAACTAACGGTACCAACCGTCAATCTTACATCAACCATTTTATAACTGCCGTTGCACATCACTATTATAAAAACATAACCTGTAATTCTTATCTCATAAAGTTCAAATTAGGAACAACGTTTTTTTAAGCTGTAGCGCTATTGGTTCAAATGTTTCTAGGTGTCAGATTGACGTATCGAGTGTACCTATACTTTGATTTGTTTTGTTTTACGACACAGATAAAAAGGGATGGGATAATAAAATCTCACAAGGATATTGGAACGGTTAATATCATTAACCCTTTAGAGATACCGCCTCGTTTCAAAACTGTGGTATTTAATTTTAAACTTCCTCTCGATCGCGCTAATTAAATTTGAACGGTTAAATTGTAGTTTACATCATTGGAGCGATGGCCAACATTACCAGTAATCGTTCGCCTTTGATTGGTAAATGAAAACGGAGTTTTCTTAATGAAAATTAACTGGTTTGTCTAGTAACAAGGATCGATCTTACTAAGTAGTACCTACCTGAAGTCGGATCGACTTTGAACCGGCTAAAAATGGGTCACACCATCATTTCCTGTACTTACCTTAAGAGGTGGCTAGGTGATTATAATGTAAGTGGACGACTGATCTAACTGTACCTACTTCGACACCTTATTTCCCTAGGGGTGGTAAAAACAGAAACTTTACATATCATGAGTGAAGAAATGATTCGTAATGAGCATATACATATACACGGTTGGCGCAGTGACTAAGCCATTAGCTTTCTGCGCTACGTGCCGCGGGTTCGATCCCCGCACGGAACAAATATTTGTATGATCTACAGATAGTTATTTCGGGTCTGCTTGTGTGTGCATGTGACATGCATGTTTGTAAACTGTACCCTCGATACAGGAGAAATCTTAGTGAGGGGCAATGTTTAAAAAAAAAAAAAGTCTATTTAAGGGTGTGGATCAGACCATCAAACTGAACAACTTTCACGTAATTCGTTTGGATCAAGTAGGTATTGAAGTTTTGTATGGGACAGCTGATAATTTTTTCGCGATTACGATGTTGGTCCCATAGAGAAAGTTGTTCAGTTTGATGGTCTGATCCACACCCTTAAACGTGACCACGCCTTTCTGATACACGGTGTATTTTGATCTTCATAGGTCGAGATGAGCGCTCAGCTATTAAAAATTTGTCAGTTCACAAGGTGACGTCACGGGGTTGACTGTCTAGGTTCTGCCGGATGTACCCTAAGTGCGAATTTTCTTCGGCTCAACCGTAGTTACTGTAAAGCCGAAATAGATTTTGTCACTGTTCCCGTCATCGATATTTTTTTGTCATTGTCATTGATATCGAAAAATTATTAGTCAGCCCATTTCTAGTGCGGGTTAGCGGACATAATTATTATAACTTGTAAAACTTCGCAAGAGAAACACCGTTAGTAACACCATGTTTATGAACTATATATAGCATGATAGCATTTTCCTTCTCCTTACTACTAAATAATTCGAAAGTAGATGGAAGCCTAGAGTGTTGATAATAAAGCACAAATGACTACGCGTGCGATTACGGACGATAGACGGCGACAACGCTGCGCCGCGCCCGGCCGCCGCTGGCCCGCACATTTTGTTAAGGATTGCTAGACATGTGCGATTTTACGATTAAATGGTTAGGGTGCGACTTATTTTGTACATTTTTTTCTTTAGACTTACGGGAATATATTCTGCTTCTTCATCATTAACCCCCGACGCAAAAAGAGGGGTGTTATAAGTTTAACGTGTCTGTCTGTGTATATGTGTATCTATCTGTGGTATAGTAGCTCCAAAACGGATGAACCGATTTACGTTTAGTTTTTTTTCTGTAATGATAATTTTTTTGAAAAAAAAAAAACAGAAGTGAGTGGAAAAAGGAGAGGGAGGCCTTTGCCCTGCAGTGGGACAACCCAGGCTGAAAATAAAATAAATAAATAAATAATAATTTTATCCCGTGTGTTCTTAGGCATGTTTCATGAAAATCTGTGTAGCCGTTCAAAAGTTATAGCTCTTTATCTGGTTGGAGTCGGGGGTTTGTGACGGTTAGGTTATTTACTACACAAAGTTATAGAGCGGTTTCAGGTAATAAATGTCAAAATCTATAATTATGTCAGTCTTTATTTTATACCATAAGTTTCCAGGTATAAGCAAGCGAAAATATGGCTTAAAAAAATTATTTTAACATCTTAAGACGATGAAATTACAAAATTTTTGATGGGAACACCTTGTCGGTTTTCAATATTTGCAAGTAGAGTCCCTTTTTTACAAACTTTTGTAAAAAAAAGAAAGAAATCTTTTATTAGGCATCACTTATTCACAATAAAACCGAAATAAATAATAATAAATAACATGTTATGAGGCTCTCGTTGGGGGTTGGGTCAAGGGCTTAATAAAGGCGGTACTCCGCGATACGGCACGCATTGCGAGAAGGTTCTTTTCTCTGGAGCCCTAGTCACCGGTAGCTTGGACCCTGTTCCCGATACCAGTTAGGTTCCTATTTTTTATATTTTTTAAATGTGTATGTATTTAAAAATGTGTTTTTTTATATAAAATGAATAAATGAAATAATTATAAAACGATTTAAAACAATAACAGTACATCATTCAGTACTTATACATAAATCTAATACAATTTTTTAAAACATATACCTACCTATTTGCTTTTACCAACTACATCAGTTTTAATAATTATAAATCTCAACACCGACATAAAATTGCACCAGTGTCACCGGCCTTAGCACTTGGCCTACGGGTTCCGTGTGGGCCGCCCGCTGTACCGTTAAGGATATTCTCTTAATCTTTAATCGTACAACTGTAGCCGGCCTTAGACAATGTCGGATGAGTAATGTTCCTAGTATTTGCTAATGTCACATCTTGTTATGAAATAACTCTGTGTGCGTGAGAGTCTAATAATCTGTTGTGATTTAGATGTTTTGTGTATGTGTGTGCTTTTCTCGGTGATTTCAGATTAAAATGAAAGTGTATGAAATGAAGCTTAAAGTTGAAAATACCCGCCTATAATTTTGATGATTTATTTATTTTATTTATTTATGTACACACAAGGGAACATGGTAATAAAAATGTTACAGACAAATGAGCACAATGGAACTACTTATTTGTAAAGAAATTTCTTCCAGTAGTCCCGCGATTGGAAATAAGGATGATAGACACGTAGACACAGTGTGTAAAAATTACAAAAATAACTACTTTAGACCACTTAAACTTATAGTATACTAAACTAAACCAATAACTAAATTGACTGATGATTGTTTTATTTTTTTTTCTCTTTTTGGTTTCCCTGTTCTTCCATCCAAATCATTATTGTTCTTCTAACCCTAGGTATATTGAGATTTTCTCGACGACTTTCGTAGTTACCTACCGTAAAGCAAAAAAAATATGAAAAAAGTGCGCACGTAATTTTCATACATTTTTAGCTTGACTTGAGGGGTACAGGGGGCTTATAGCAGGTTAGAATTTGAACTGCCCATTTCCAATAAAAACTGACCTTTCACTGTACGAAAAGCCTATACAGTGGGAGGTTAGCTCATACTGGAAATGTCTGGGCAGTTCAATTTTAACCCTGTTTTATGAGCTCGTAGTTAAGCCCCATGTTTACATTCTAAGCACTAAACATATGCGCATATTATGCGCTGCCTTCATTTGTAAAACCTACGCAGGGTAATTTTATTAATCACTTATCAACTAATCGACGTGTAAATGGGCTACTAAACAGGATAACTAGTTTATTGCCTATGAACGATAAATTAAGGGCAGGCGCAGACTATCGATTAATACTAATTTATTGCAACTGTCATTTTGCAAGCTTAACGTCAGTTAAGTCGAGTGAACAGTGATTTTTAGTCGTTCTATTAGCGCAAATGCGTCTACTGCTAAATATGAGCTTCTTATACTGGTGATCTGCAGTTACTATGAATAGAATAGAATAGATCTTTACTTCATGTAAACCAGATACAGGCACTTATGAAATGTCGAGACTCTAGGTACACAGTCGCGGTTGACATAATCACCAGGCTTCGCCAACGCTTTGGTGATAGCAGTATATTCAACAATTTTTGTTTAGTAGCTCAGAGGCTAGAGCGGCTGATGTACTGAATTAGAACGACGCAGGTCGAATCTTCATTCCACATTTTAATCCATCTTTTAGTGACAGTTACAGAGTCGATTTCTACTGGCGATTGATGTTTCTTGCCACAAAATTGCGAGTGCCTACCAGTAGCGAAAGGAAGAGGAAGAAAAAAAATAAAAAATAAAAAATGTTTACACACCTAGAATTTTTAGTAAATAAATCAATTAAGTAACTAAGATAAACTGTAGCGTGGTCAAATAAAAGCTTTTTGTTTTTTTTTTCATATGGGAAGCCGTCCCAAGAAAGGCCTCCAAAAAAAGCACACACACAAAATCCATACCGTCTCTTGTAATCTTTATAGTCATAAGTCATGTCTGGAAGAGCTCGACCTAACTGAATAACATGCCTTTTTATCAGTTGGATGAGTAAATAATATAATATTACGTTGGTCTATGCACTAACCAATTCTTAAGGGAAGCCGATGGGAATCGGGTTGTATGGACTCTTCGCCACTGGTACCTACCTATATTGTTATTAGCGCAAAGAAGGATGCTGCAGTCAATATGCTGCAGCTGTCATAATGATCAGGCAGAGAAGGCTAGTCGGTTTACCTGGAAACCAGAAACAATTTTCTATAGTTTCGTGTGCTTATATATTCCTCTTGTTGTTCAGAAGAAAATCTTATACCTACGACCATTGTCCAATTGACAACAAGACAATCTCTTCCGTCAACCCTTGTCCAACAATTGATAACATTTATTAACAAATACCACCCAAGTGATGGGCCGACCGTAGTATACCGTAAAATTTACGCGCTAGTGATGCACCTGCGAATCGATACTAGATAATTATCGATGTATCGAATGGTGCAGCCCTTTCCTTGTTTGATCTCCGGACATAGCGGTGCGCAGAATTTATTGCTGATTTTAATTGGCAACACTGTGTAAACGGATAGTTTGTTAAGGGATTTATTGAGTGTTGCCAGACTTACGGTTACGGTACGTCAATATTTCCGTTTGGTGTTGCTATGACTGTTAAATGTTTTTGTCCGGGACTTATGTCGCTTCTCGTTTTACCAGCGATTAATGGGCACTATTATTAATCCCCAAGTTGGTAACCGTTTCGGTACGGCATGCTCGAAGGTTTTTTTTTATAATTATCTAATTAAATACTTTTTTAGTATTTATTTTTCTTTTTGTGAATGTTACGCCGACATTATCCCATACGGAATAAAATCATTTATGAAAGAAAGAAAGAAAAATCATTTATTTGGACTAGACATCAGACAACACAGTGCACAAACATAAAAAAGCAAAAGGTAACAATAAAAACAACGTGCTGTCGGAATGCCAGCACCAAATGGGTTGCCAACTCAGCATTTGCTGGGCATACGAACACTCAGCGCTGATTTTCAGTTGGCACCCCTGCAGTGACACACGGATGGAGGAAACAAATATTCATATACTTAAATATAAATATCGTAAATACGATACTATTTAAAATTATAATTAATACTTATGATAAATAAATAAAATAGTCGCGGCCTACAAATAAAAAAAAAACATAGGTAAATAATATAAAACATATTTCCTATAACAATCTAGAACGATAAATTAAAAAGACAATAAAAAATTAGTGGGTACACGTAAATTCCGAACAACAAACTCATTTTGTTCCTGTACGCTGGCTCAACAGCAAGATTACACCGCAAAATGCGAACTTAAAACGACAAGAGTTGAAAATAATTTTTCTTTCTTTCTTTCATACAAAAACGCGTACGTACGGTAATATCAACTCTAATCATACGGACATTCATTTGACTTGGTTTGAGATCACCGTATCTACGTATGCGCCTATAATATTAATAATAAATACAAAGGGGACATGTGGGATGTGGATTCAGCGATCATTGTACCGATAGTCGTTTCAGCCAATGGCTTAATTACCGAGAGTCTCGACCGACACCTCAGGAGGCTCTCGTTAGGCAGTTGGATCAAGGGCCTGATTCAGAGAGCAGTACTTCTTGACACGGCACGCATTGTAAGGAGGTTTCTCTCTGCGACCCTGATCACCGGTAGCTTGAACCCTGTCCCGATACCGGTGGACTACTTCTATTATATACAATCATAATTTTTATGATAATTCGAAAATATTTAAAGATGCAATTTGTGTGTATTTAAATGAATAAATAAATAATAATAATCCTAAAGTTGTCTCGTAAAAATCGCCAAATGCGATAAGACCACCCTTTGTACATTTCTTTTTCTAATTATTGTATCTGTTCTTCTATTACTGGAGTGCAATAAAGTGTTTTGTATTGTATTGTATAATAATAATAATCATTTATTTCTGGCTTCCATGGTCCATAGATAATTATAGATATACCTTACAAACGAACATAATAATTATGTATTTAAGGTACCTAAATACAAAATTGTGTTAGCAAACAAGGCTTAAAATTATGCTAATAGCACTTCACGTCTATGGTATGGAGTCGACTTGCTGTATAGTACGCGCAAATTTTTATGAGCCCTCTGAATTCTCACCCTCTCTCCCTCTAGCACCTATAATAGTGCTCGAGGTTCAAAGAGAGAGTTCAGAGCTCAGTTCAGGGCTCATAAAGATTTGCGGGTACTATACCTGTCTATACTATGATAGACCAGTCACTTTCATCCCACGACGAAAACTGCCATCTCCTCAATTCAACCTCCACTGTGAAATATAATATTAAGCCCTAACTTCGATTTATAAGACAATGTGTGTTCAAAAGAACAATAGGCCGTCGTAGTACCATTTACAAGTACTTTGGAACTGTCAAACGGTTTTGATAGGTGTAGTGAAGACTGTTCTTACTACGGAATGACAAAGTTGAGTGGATAGTTAGATGAAGTGGGTAGTATGGATGCGGTGGGCGGAAAACCGGGTGTGAAGACTTTGTGACAGGCATAACAATATGCCCGTACTGTTTCGCTTTTTTTTTGCAAGGGTTCCATTTCCGCATCGGGATCACTGAAAAAAGAAATAACCGAACTGTTTCGGTTATTTCAGGAAATAGCCGAATTTTGTTTAGTCATTAACAAAGTTTATTTGAAATAGCAAACTGACTTACTTAATAACCACCTTTTGTTATGTGTCCGCATAGTTTGATTGTTATTAAATTTATGGAACTAGTAGACAAAGCTTTGTGAAAAAAAAAATTTCAGTGATAAATATACGAGGGTCATTCAATAAATACTTAGCCTACAAAAAGTAAACGAAAATTTTGGAAAAGTGGGAATTTATTTTTCAACATAGTCTCCTTTTAGTTCGATACACTTAGCCCAGCGATGCTCCAACTTTTTTAATCCGTCCGAAAAATAGTTTTTGTCAAACTCTGCAAAATAGGCCTCCGTGGCGGCGATGACCTCCTCATTCGATCCATATCTATTCCCGGCGAGTGATTTTTTCAGATTAGGAAACAGAAAGAAGTCACAAGGGGCCAAATCTGGAGAATACGGTGGATGGGGCAGCAATTCGTAGCGTAATTCGACCAATTTGGCCATGGCAACGGCAGACGTGTGAACCGGTGCGTTGTCGTGGTGAAACAGCACTTTTTTCTTCGCCAGATGGGGTCGTTTTTTCTTTAATTCGGCGTCGAATCGGCCCAATAAATCGGCATAGTAAAGCCCTGTAATTGTTTTACCCTTCTCGAGGTAATCGATGTAGATCACACCTTGTGAATCCCAGAAAACGGTGGCCATAACTTTTCCGGCCGATTTTACAGTTTTCGCCTTCTTTGGAGCACGTTCCCCGGTCTGGATCCATTGTTTTGATTGCTCCTTGGTCTCTGGTGTGTACCAGTGGATCCAGGTTTCATCGACGGTCACAAAACGACGCAAAAACTCCGCTGGATTCCGCTTAAACAGCGCCAAACACGTCTCCGATGTGGTCTCACGGTTGCGCTTGTTTTCTGGTGTGAGTAAACGCGGCACCCATCGCGCCGACAGCTTTCTCATGCCGAGTTCCTCGTGAAGAATATGATGCACTGTTCCTTCTGAACTGCCTACAGTCTCAGCTAGCTCCCGAACCTTCAATCGGCGATCTGCCAATACGAGATCATGAATTTTTTTAATGTTTTCCTCCGTAGCAGCTGTTTTCGGTGCACCTGGACGTGGTTCATCAAAAACCGACGTACGGCCACGTGCAAACTCGTTGAACCAATTCTTGACGGTGGCCATCGATGGAGAAGAGTCACCGTACACAGCATCCAAGCGCTCTTTGATTTCGATGCGCGTTTTCCCTTCCAAAAATAGGAATCGAATCACCGAACGATATTGCTCTTTTTCCATTTTTGTAAAACCGATCGACACGTTGGCTTCCATAAGTTGTCAAATTAAAACAAATGAAGGGATTGGAATGAAAATTTGAAAAAAGAATTTAAAAAGAATGTGCTACACTGTGGTAAAACTCTTTTGAAACTACAGCGCCCTCTGGCGATGAGGCTAGGTACTTATTGAATGCACCTTATTTATAGTTTACAATTATAGGCCCTAGTTGCGCGGTCTACTATTGTTTATGGTAAGTTTTATGGTGCGTGACAGGCAATGACATTTTACAAATAGACGGGCCATACACTAACAATAATGCACTACAAAATGGCATAAACTTTACTATAGCTACATAGCAGTACATATAATTATACAGTGCGCGAAGAAAGGGAAAGAAAATGAAAGCCACCATACGCCATGTCGGTTGTTAGAAAAAGATGAATATAGGCGTTTAGTTACGTGGCATTAGCTGCTGCATGCTCATTCTCTCAGTCGGTGTAGGGCATTTACCTTGCATTTATCTTGCCAATATAGAGCGCGGGCAACGCGTCTATTTGTAAACTGTTATTGGTGTCAGGGGCCTAAAATTGCCTTCTCGCATCACACATCTCCCGCACCGCGCAACTATTAAAACTCAGGCACCGACCGTTTCAGAAGCGGTAGGCCATAGTTGCTCCGGGTTTGTAATGCTTTTGCAATTGTGATTTCTGTCTGTAAAGTCTATCCATGATACAGGAAAAATATGAACGCAGGATTGTTTAAAAAATGCTCTGAGTCTCCATTCTATCGAAATAGTTTTCACATTTTATAGTCTTGGTATAAAGGCACCCTTAGACAATACAATCACTTGGACAGACAACGCTGTTAGTACATTTCCCGATGGCGCAAGCGCACCGTTGTAAATAATATTAACACATCGCGACTGGGTCGTGTTCGTCGGCATTTGCAGAAAGCACGATGACGGTATTTTGGTGTTTGGGTTGTGGTGCCAGTGTTGGCGGCTGTTTTATTATGTGCATGAAAATAAAACCAATAAAGAACACCTTTTTATTACTTGACGTGAAAATTTCCGGTCAAAATTGGAGCTGCCTTACTGGGGAAGTACCTCCACCTTGCAGAATATCGTAGCCAAATAACACTGCTCTTCTGCAGTGTTGTATTTAACGGTGAGTAAGGTCACCAACTCACCACCCTACTGCCAACAGACGCTTGTATGGGTCGGCAACACACAAGTGATGCTTTGGTGTTGCAAGCGACCATGGGTTACGGTAACCGATTACAATTAGACGACCCGTATGATTGTTTGCCACCAAAGAAGTAAAAAAAAAAGTAGATGGGACCTATAATTTCTAGAGCCTTGTATTCTACTTTCAGATCAATGAGGCAAATAAATTGAAATTCTATAAATCGCTGGTATTGAGCCCCCAAAACAACATGGCGTCATTTTCTTTGATTACAAACGAAAGGGGGCTGCCCTTTCGACGCTCGCAGCTCATACATAGGGCAAATATGACTTCAAATAACAATTCTATAATATATTGTCGCTTGTAAATAAATAAGCACTTCGCAATATGTTGTTGGTTGAAGAATAGGGTAGAAGTGGAAGGTAATGGATAATGTATTATGTGTTTCCAATTCATCAAAATAAATCGGGTTATATCAGTTCACTGCTAGACATATTATTATTATTTATTTGAAGAGGTAGGGTACTAAGCCCCTTTGTTACTGTGACCTGCGAAGATCTATTGTAACGCCTCTTGTTTTATTACTGCTAGATATATTATATAGCCTTCTCTCATTTGTGCGACAAGACTCGGTCATTCGATCGCCTTCCGTTTTAATGCCTAGCCCAGCCCGGCAAGATCGTAATTAAAATCACGATGCACGATCGTAATTGTAATAGCTTCAATTTTGAC
This sequence comes from Allophyes oxyacanthae, assembly GCA_932294325.1. Lineage (NCBI taxonomy): Eukaryota > Metazoa > Arthropoda > Insecta > Lepidoptera > Noctuidae > Allophyes > Allophyes oxyacanthae. Next base: position 15,164,235 of record OW028616.1, read on the forward strand.
AGATCAACCATGTACATTGCGCAGTATGCTTAAAAAATAACTCCGATCGACAACTGTAACAAAGCAATGTAAATTCTTGAAATGTCATAAAGGAATGTATTCTAATTGTTTTGTTACATTTGTTGTATGTTTTGTTTGTTGTTTTATTGTAACAACAGACAAAACACATTGTATTTATCTTTTGTGATATTGTTCGTATTCAGATATCCACAAAAATCTTAACACCAAATAATAAATAATTCCCAGCATTTCACTAGATGTACGTGCAAAAATTATATCGATAATAAAATCGAGTAATTCGATCTATCGATATTGATGGGCCGCGACGCGACCCGTACGACACTAAAGGCGCGTTAGAAATACTACGGTCATTTACTTGGCCTCGACATTGGAATTTTGTGCTAGGGATGGGCAAAGTTAATCGATTTAGTTGACTAATCAACTATTATTTTCTAAAAAAACGAAGCTATTAATAAATACTTATTTTGATGGACTAATTAATTACTATAGGTAGATAATTAATAATTATTGTGACGAGATACGTTTTTATGTTATTAGGGTAAAATTTAATTAGTTTCGACAGTAACACAAACAAAAATTGACAATCAGGTTAGTCCAAAAATTTTAAGGCGCTCAGGGAGCTATACTTAAGGTTTCTTTGAAGAATAAGATGATAAATGGCGTAAAGCAAACCCGTGACTGAATATGACTCTATTTTAAATGATTAAAATAAAATTTTAAGCATTGGAATACTACAAGTGAAATAGACTTTACTCTAGTAGGTACCTACTTTGATGTGGACACATCAGCAAGCCTGCTATTCGTCCATAATTTAATAATAATAAGATGAAGAGGTTCCTTTCTCTGGAGCCCTAGCCGCCAGTGGCTTGGACCCTTTTCCAGATACCGGTGGGCTACTACTAGGTACTACTCTTTTATATTTTTATTTGTTATCATATTATTTTTGTAAAAATATTTTTAAATTTAAAAAAAAAAACAGTATGTAAATAATTGAATAAAAGAAATAATATTATTTAGTAAGGCGATAAAAGTTTACTATGGTTAGTCAAATATTGTAACCAAAAAATTCAATACGTCAATAAAGCTGGTATAAACAAACTACTGAACTAATTATTATTCGATTATTCCATTCAAAATAATCGACTAAACTTAATAGACTAATTCTATTGCCAGCACTTCTAGGTCTATTTTAAAATAGTGTATAAACGTCAGCGCTTGTAGATCTGAGGACATAATTTAATCTACTCGGAGTCATAAATATTAAAAGCATTTTCTTAAGCAACTGCTTGGGAAATGTTGTGTTTTAATGGAATTCAAAGATTTTTATTCAAAAAGCATTGATAGCCTAGCGGTTGAACGCTTGCCTTCCATGCAGGAGGGTCTGAGTTCGAAAATGGGCCGCAACTTTGACTTTTCGAATTTATGTGTGTATCTGTCTGTGGCATCGTAGCTCAAGCTCGTAAAACGGATGGACCGATTTGAATGTAGTTTTTTTAATAGACAGATAGTTTAATCGGAAATCATCTTAGCTATGTTTCATGAAAATCTGTTCCGCCGTTCAAAAGTTACAGTACTTTTTCTAGTTGCAGTCGGGGGTTTTTGACGGTTAGGTTATTTTGACGGTTAGGTTATTGTTAATGACGTTAGAAAGTGACAGATATAGTTTAAACCTGGGTTTTACTAGAATTGTTTTAAACCATCTTTTGTAACAAGGGGTCTATGTCTATCAAAGTTGTTGTTAATCGATCAATACCCGTTGAAGTTAATCCAATATCGATATAAATATCGATTTTCTTCTCAAGCACATTTCAACTCTTAAACCTAGTATGTTTTTGAAGAGTGTCATTTACGAATGTTCATAAGTTCCTACTACTTAAATTCTTCAGGCTCTACTAAAAAAGAATCTTAAAATAAGACGTATAGGGTACCTTTTCGTATGAATTTAAGTAACCTCAATTTCATAAAACATAGGCACAATACGCATTTTCTTCACTAATAAGCTACAAAAACATGTAATAGGTACTTATTTATAGTAATAAAACTAAATAACCAAAGAATATAACTTGCTATTGTTTTCTACGTAATGTTAAGTAAATAAATAGTAAGTAAGTACAAAAATGAAATAGGAATTGATACAGTGGTGGTGCGTCCGTCGAGGTTATAAATCGTTATTGTTTACTCGACTGGCGTATTGGCGTGAAATCTGCTTGCCCATTGGAGGTCTTGACTCCTATACGGCCAGACGCATACTAGAGCACGCAGGTTATGGTCGCAATGGTCGCAAAAGTTTTAATTTAATGCAATGTCATAATTGCGTAATGTCAGTTAATAAGAAAAACGATTTACTTAAAATAAACATAATCTTACTGTGTTCAAAACATTGCTCGTAGTACGACCAACAACGGTTAAGGATTGCTTATGTCACTTAAGTTTTGAAGATAGTGCCTAAAACTCTTATAGCACAAGTGTACAAATATGACAAGTATTTTATTTATTTATTATTATTTATGTATATGCATACATTTATGACAGAAAAGAAGTATAGATATCTAAGTACAAAAGTACTACTTATTTCTAAAGAAATTTCTGCCAGAAAACCTGCCACAGGATAATATAGTGGTAATAAAACTAGACGCAGTGAGCGACTAGTATGGTCTAATGTTAAATTTTGGTCGCAACAAGGTTTTGTCGTTTTTAGCGACAAATTATTTTAATCTACAGTTGATAAGATACATATATATATATATATACATATCTGGTGATATATATCAACATTTCAAAGGTTATTTGTACTAAACGACATTTTTTTAATGTTACAGGAAAAATAAATAAATCTTTGTTTTTTGAAAAAATGTAAAATACAAAAAAGCATCGCTTAATACAAAATTAAATAGCCTTTTAATCGTCGATATTGACTATTGGTCGCTGCAGTCTTGGTCGCAGCTATACCACTCAGTGTGCAGTGCGCGAGCACCCTTATCCCAACAAACCTTTGCCCTCTGTTAAATACAGTGAGCGTGTGAAAAGTGTACCAAGTTTTATTGAGATTTAAGTATTCAATATTATTCCACATTCGATGGAATTTATTTTATTGGATATTTTGAAATTTGATTTAAATAGACGCGCCGTAGGTTAGTTATTATTTTATATTGTTTATAAATGGTACACTTTATATGCAATTTCCAGTTAAAGTAACAATGGTAAAAAGATGTATTCACATATGATGTTAAAATTATTATGGTTAAAATTCCTGAACAGCCAAGCAGAATATGCTGGGTGCAAATGCCAAAGTAGTTCTAATATAATAACATTTAGAATTTATGGATATTTATTAGGTAAGTTACATTTAATTATTACATTTTTTTATTTATTTTATTTTTTATGTTTACACAGTTTAGCAATTTATGTACACACAGAAAGAAGAATAATTACAATTAAATAGGAAAGATGACACAAAGGTACTGCTTATTTCTAAAGAAATCTCTTCCAGCAGACCTTTTAATTTATTTATTTGCACTAAACTACATTAGGTACGTTAAAAAAGGAAAAAACAAAAAACTCAATTAAAAAAAAGCTTTTAATTTGTAGTTTATTTGTTGCTGCTCGGGTATTAAACTACAAGTGGATTTTATGACACACTTAAATATTTCCCCTGTCTTTATCTGGTCTCACGGCCTAATTAGGTACCTATGTGAAAAACAAATGACAGCGACCCGACAGCCACGCGACAGCAGACAAAGCGCGATCAGTCGCGAACCGTCCAATAAATTCGTATTATGTAAGACATTCGCCCGCCCGGATGTACTTAGGTAGTTTCAATCCAAATTTTCTTTACATATCATAATATTTCTCATACTACAGCGAAGTATACGTAAGTATAAAAGTATGTAGATACACTTTTGGCCAATTTATTTGAAGCACGTTTCGTATGATAAGAATGGCACGACGCGGGTACATCAAACGGTTAAGGGATTTTACGACGGATGCATACTTAATTTGGCCTCCAGTGTATTTTTATATTAATAAAAATGTACTTAGTTATATATAAACTCTCGTTTATGGAGAGTAAACAGGATTGTAAGGCTAAATTCTCACTAGCCACTACGTTTTGGCATTTAACTACTCGTACAACCTAGTGACAGATTACAGTAGGTACCTAGTAAACGAGAACATAATTCTATGACTGTTTGTCATACTAACATTAGTGGGAATATGTTTTGATAATATTAGATTAACACTTTATGTGTATCTCTCGCTCTTACGCTTTGAATAATATTGTAATATTTTGTAACTTCGTAAACCACTATATAAAAATTACGAAAAAAAAAATAGCAGATGTATTAGCACCCACAGATCCAAAAAAATTACCATAATAATGGAAGGTATAATTTTATTAGTGTTTAAAAATTACAAGTTTTTGTTAGGGGTTAAGAATGCATTTTCCTATACGCTTTGGCATAATTCTCCTTCATAAATGTACTATAAAAAATTGTATCACTTTTTTTTTTATAGTGTTCGCCCAGTGGTCTATATTCGACCGTAATTTTAGCTTTCTGCACTCCCTCTCCATATAAACTTTGACTATGCCAAATCTCACACTCCTCCGTGCGCGCAATATGCTTAAAAAGGGGTACAAAGTTTTCTCTTCAGGTATTAATATATAGATTATTATTTTTATTAGTATCCTTGTAATTTCTTAACTGTTCGTTTCCATAGGTTAATTTTTTAGGCACCGTGCACCTAGAGTCTTTAACATGTTTTTAAAAAGTTATTGTTGTTTGTTTTATCTCTCCTCTTTACATAGTACATATGCATATTTATAACATAAAGTCGCTTTCCACATCTGTCTGTCTGTATATCCGCTAACTCCTCCTAAACTACGCAACGGATTTTGATGCGGTTTTTACCATATTCCGGAAGGTTTATGTGTATAATACTTTCATAATTAATGTAAGGATAGTAGAGAAATTGCATCCTTGCGAAGCGGGGACGGGTCGCTAGTTTAAAATAAAAATCTTTTCTACATTTTAGTCTACACGACCCCATGACATGACGTCATATGCATGACTTGGTTTTCAGTATGCACACATGCACTTACGATGAGAATATTTCTTATCTACCATCTTAGTCATAAAGATATTTTGATTATAGGTATATATATGTGGGATTTTTTATGTTTTTTTGTATACATAATTAAGTAGATCTGTGCAGGATAAAGCAAAATTACTATTAGGTCTCAGACATTCCACGGAACTTTGGAATGTGGCATTTTTTTTTTTTTTTTTTTTAGCGTGTTTAAATCATCAAATGAGTCCTCCCACCCCGGGCAGGGCGGGAGGGACTGTCAGACTTGTACTGACTAAAATCCACGGTGTTCCTTCGATAGCCTTTTACGTTCCGGGGTCACGGTAATGAGATAAGTCCCGCGACCTTGGAATGTGGCCTGCAATGGGATGTTGTCTTTGGGATCTTTTACTGAATCAGCTCATTTTCCTAATAAAATCCATTAGTGTCATCTAGGCCCATTGAAAGTAAAAATGGCCGATCGAGGCCACATGACAAAGTGCACTGTACAATGTGTATCAGAAATGAGTGATCTTTATAGTTCAGTTTGATGGTCTTATCCATACCCCTTAAATATGACCACGCATTTCTGATACACGTTAAATGTCTTGTATATATTTATTTTTTTGTACAATTTTGCTAGAACTATAATAATACCAAGTCTCAATATAAATCAGATTTGTTGAAAGGGCGTAAACAGATGAGATTAAATCCCTCCACCCCAAGAACATAGTCAACTTCATCATTGACTCACGGCTAGATGAAGTGCTGTAATGAAACGAGAGGCGTCACAATAGACCTTCGCAGGTCGCAGTGACAAAGGGGCTTAGTACCCTACCTCTTCTATTAAATAATAATAATGACAGAAATGGCGGCGTGCTAATTCTTCTTCTCCTTTTCTTTCTTTAACGTTCCTCACTAGGATTCCTCCTGTATCCTGGGTACAATTTACAAATATATATGTCACACGCACACACACCCAGACCCGGAACAACTATCTGTAGGTCATAAAAATATTAAAATTTGTAACGTGCGGGATGCGAACCCACGGCACGTTGCGTAGAAAGCCGATCGCTTAGACATTGCGCCAACCATGCCGACCAATAAAATTTATCATCGATTGTCATCGTTATTAACGTGCGAATTATTTTGGTCGTAAGTGTTTTTGAGAATAGCTTAATAATTCCTTTTAGAATAATTACACTATTTAATGAATAATATCGTGGGTGTAACTCATCAGCACGTTTTTTTTATCAGCAACTAATTTAAATCTTATTCTTGTTCCAGGTATGCAAATCCAAGAAAAATTTATCCATTTCACGCATTGGTATCGTAAGTATTGACAAAAAATCGATAATATAGTCAAAAGTAATTTATCTATTGATAATGTGATTTATATTTATTATTTTACGAACTGTTAAATGTTATAACAAGCTCTTAAATTTGTATTATGAACTGTTAAAAGGTAATAATAGGATTATATAACTTAAGCCTGTTTAATCCTTACAATCTATCGCTAACGATCTTGAGATGGATCGTTAGAAAATATTTTTAAATGTTTTCAATATCGTCACAATTGATCGTTCGAGATGTATCATGTAATAGTATTAAGTGGATTTTTCTCGAAAAGTGGATACACATTCATAGACACAGGATTATGTGCGAAAAAAATGGCTCAACACTATAATGCAGCGCGAATTAATTGGAGTAAAACAAAAAAGTAACATTTGAATTTTGAGTTAGGTCAGTTTATTGCTGAATGCGTCAAAATTGTTAAGCATAGATGTAGATCAGCAACCTAGCGTATTCCCAAATGTTAGTCAATTTCCAGTTCAACCAGAAGCCAGGATATAAAAATAAAAAAAAACCTATAGCTCTTGTGCATTATCTCCACGATAACCAACTTTCTCTCAATCATGAGCTCTTACAACACAGCATCAATCCTTGACCATCGAATGATCACTCGTTAATAAGGTGATACACCTCGAAGTATCATATCTGTCTATTTCATATTTGACACCCGAGATAAATGTGTCACTCTACGACATATTAACGCTAAAGCGGCTTATCTACATGAAACAAGTCGAACCAAAAAAATGGTCAATGATTTATAAAAATAATGTCTTAATTAGCTAAAATAAGATTAATTAGATACAAGATCGCGGATGTTTGTGAAACTCAAGTGTTAGTCGATAAAAGGAAGTTATTAATTTGAACCGTCACTACTTGTGGCGTTGAACTTGGCTGGGGCACGACTTGTAGGGAGCTTAAGATATCGAGTGCTGCATACATACATACAAAAGGTATTTATTCAAGTGCCGACATTCTAAAGGCTGAGTACCTATAAACCATGATGTTTCTTCCTGTTGGTGTTATAAGATGCGTATGCGCAAGAGGTTAGGGACCAGCATCCATAGAGTTTCATGACCCAGAGAGAAGAAGAGCCAGAGTGTAACGATAAATAATCTTTAAAATAAGTAAAAAGTAACTTCAATAGACTAAATCGTATAAAAAGTCACAGAAAGCAAAATATGCAATTTCGTTTACTTGGATGACACATTTTTTCAAGTTATTTTGAATTAAAAACCACTGAACTGATTTTGATAAAATTTCTATGGGACCAATCTGAAAGTACCTATATTCATTCAAATAAAAAAGGTTTTTTCAAACTGGAAGATAAATGACGGAATTCTGACGTAACAAATGTAAAAAAATACAACCGAATTGAGAACCTCCTTCTTTTCTTGATGTCGGTTAAAAATTTCCGCTACATTATGGTTTTGCACTTGATAAAGAGACTCTGAAAAAGATGACAGGGCAGAGGATAAAGAGGGAAGTCAACAGTATATGAATTAAGTTATATACTTATATTGCAAAAACAAGAAAGACGCCTCTTAATAGAATGGAAGCTAAATACAAACTTATTTAAAAAAAATACCAGTTTGATAAATGATAACATAACTTGAAACCATGAACGTAATACCATCGATAATTTAAAGAAAATAAACATACCATAGCCACTTAAACGGCCATCGACTTATTTTTATACCACCATTATTAGCAATATTGTCTCCTATAGAACATGCCACAAGGGCTATTACCATAATGCATTCGCATGCCTCACACAATACTTGATGTTAAGTGTAAACTTCAAGTGGTTTTGAGACGAAAAAAGGATGGAACAGGACTCAACAGGTAGCTGAAGATAGGGATGTTTACAATTTACGTTTAAGAACTTTAAACGGGAGAGACCATTTAAGTAGCGGACTGCAGTAGACTTGATAAAGTAATTTTTTGAAAAATTCATTTTATATTATAGAGTAACAATCGTTGGTTATCCAGGATACATGTTTCGCGTCTCAGATGCTCAATCTATAGATCAATCGTTCCATAGATGAGACAGTTCGTTGGATAGGATTCAGAAACCTTCGATTTATAATTCTACAACCTGGCCTCTTAAAATGTTTCTTAAACCTCTAATTCTTCTTTATAAATCTATAATTTAATTCAGACGACAAGAAAGACTATCATAATTTTTTCTTCCAATAAGAAAAACGTAAAGTTTCTAGAGATCGAACTCGACTGTGAGTGTGCTAAAAGAAGTACTCAGATTTAAATTTAAATAAAAAAAAGGTGGAATTGAGTTGAAAAATCCTGTTTCCAATAAATGGCAAAGTCGTTCACGTATCGTGACAGCCACTTGTAAGGCCTAACACAGAAATGCTAATAGATCTCTATTTAAAACCCGCCTTACAAATACAAATATAAGTCCGGTAAATATATTTTTGCATTCCGCTTATTGAACTGAACTTGAGAATCTCAGAAATCTCTTTAAAACTTAGCAGGATGGTAATTTTTATTGGTTTGGTGGTAAAAAGTATTACTATTTACTACAGAGTTTAAGTTGCAGTAGATCTGGTAAAACCATAAAACATAGGGTTCTGGAAAATTACTTGGGACTAGAATTACCTAAAAATAATGACAGGCTTATATCTACTGACATAAGATCGAATAAGTTCAAAGAGCTGGTCACCACGATCTCGTTAGAAGAAGAAAAAGATCGTGTAAGCTATATACGGTTGGATATCATTATGAACAACTTTTACTATAGGACAAAACAAGAAATCGCGAAGAAAAAAAATTGCTATTCCATACAATTAATGCAATGTTACTCGACTAAATGTCCATGAACCGTATTTTTCATCTAACCGTATTATAAGTTTCTCGAATCATACGTACTAACTTATATGAAAAAAACTGTATTTACTGATTAACAATTACACTCAATCGCAAAAAGTCAAGTCATAAGTCATAAATTAAAATTTATAAAAGCACAATTTCTTCCATGTCGTTTACGACTTTCAATATTAAAATCATGTTTTCTTTCTTATTTTCCTATTATTCAGATGGAAGATCTTTATGAACGGTGGATTGAAAAGGGTTATTTTTATGTAATATTCTGTCTGTATTATATTTAAAGTGAAGTTTAGTCTGGAGTCCGGAATAGACTTTTAAGAGTCCATTTTACAATGTCAATGTAGCTAGCTTTTAGTTTGATGTCTATGTCATAAGCTAAAGGCCTTATGGAATACCATAATGACAAAAACCCAATGTTTTATATAATAATAATATTCATTGACATTTATATGCATTATTATATAAGTGGAGGAACGAGGTATGGTGTTCCTCCATTGAAAAGGGAGGATCCTCCGACCAGGCGATGTGATATTGCCTGGGGGGCCGAAGCCCGACGGTTGATGTCGGACAGTTGTATATATGTTAGAAACGAATATCTTTTTCCTTGCGCGATGCAGGCTTCGTAATCTGATTGAAGTAGTTCTACTATGTGGCGATAGATGTCGCTACATTTATATAGAAATTTTAATTACAGTAGAAACTTTAATCTATAATAATTATTATATTTCTTTTCTGTTGCGGCGATTACAATGTTGGTCCCTTTGAGAAAGTTGTTCGGTTTGATGGTCTGATCCACACACTTAAATATGACTACGCATTAATAATACTTGTTGTTTTAGACTTTAAATCGAACATGATATCTTAACTATCCTCTTCATTGTCATAACCACAATAGTCTGGTTGAGGAGTGATACCAAAACTAAATACTAGTGTAGGCAGAAGGATTTTCGACAATAAAGTCCTCTGTTATCCTCCTAATTCAAAAGAAATATTTAAATCGCTTCTGCCTTTAACATAATCTGCAGTCAACAGCAGCGAAGTAAGAGCAGTCATAAAAACGTCCATTTACAACGTAAATACAGAATAGGATGCCATCGCAATGCTCGCCATTCTCATACGCGCACCACTGAAATATAACATTTTAAATGTACTTGCGTTTCAAAAAGTTGCCACTAATAATAGGTATTTCGTTCTAGAAATAATAGTCGGCTCTAAGAATGATGGCCTATAAAGTCTTTGTAAGAAAGTCGAAACGAAATCATAGCTGCCGTGTTCCTTCCATTCTGTTTCTTTGCTGGGGTAGCTGTAACAAATGTACCTACAAGTCTATACATCGGTGGGTGGACAAACCCATTTTTCTCTAGTCTTTGTCCCCTTGACTGAAGACAAAACGAAAAATCGAGAGACATATAGGCAGGAAAGTTGGAATACCGTGGACTTAAAAAAAAATTGTTATTGTATTTTGAGTAAGAGTGTCATAAATTATATTCCTTTATTTGAAGTATTACTAAAGGTAATGGAATTTAATGTCCATGAAAGCAATTTATATAAAACTATGGGTTAATTGCCTGAAAACAATAGATATTATTATTTGTACGTGTCCTGCTAAGGCCGCTACTATTATGGAACTGAAATTTACCCTTTTATGATCATTGGCATTTGGATGATAATACTGCGTCAAAAAAAAGAAGTCACTACCGACTCACTGACTACATGGAACATTCACCAACTTATACTCTTTAGTGAAGAAGAATCATTATGGACTGCCGTAACGATACTTCCATCTACATACATCAGCCACACGTTGGTGCATTTTCCGTACCTATTAGTTTACAAATGATTCATTCTTTGATTCTCTTCTTTAACACGAAGAGCGGATTAACTTTCACGTATCTAATTCAAATTACACTCGTTGCCTCACTTAAGGACTTTAAGACAGTACCTTTATAACTACCGGTATATCTCGCACTACTCGATTCCTACGTCCATGGCACACAATATTATATTGTAACAAAGTAAAAGCCTCCCTACACGAGACCCAACAAATCTCAAGTCTATGTTATCTCTATTCATTTCTAACAATAGGAACAGACTCAGACATAGCCGTTTCTCAGCATAACATTAGCTATTTATGATTGCTTATCTAGACTAACGGTCCAGCCAGTCTGCAGTTCAGCCTAGAAACGTAACTTGGTTTGATTTAGACATATAGTTTTATGGAACTAAAAATATCCTTAAGCGACTTTAACGTCGATATTTGAGATTGTCATTTAGAAGCCATTACTGAAATAAATATTTTATTTAAGGGTATCCCAGAGAATTTTGCTGATGGATATGTAGCAGTATTTTATTATTTATGAATTGATAATAACATTATTATTACTGTGAAAGTCTTGTTTTCTGTATTCAGGGGAATATCTGTTAATGTTACGTTTTGATCAGCAACTTACAGTATCATGAAGGAAGATAGTGGTTTAGCTCTTGCTGATGTTAATAGTGATAAAGTAGATCCTAAGATAAATTCAAAGATTAAAGAGAAGGATATCACCATACATTCTTAGGAGGTATTCCTTCATCTTGATATTTCCACTTGGATTTCCAATAAGCTCCATTTAATTTTATACCTCCTGATAAAGCAACACTTATACCACAATTCGTAAGCGGATGGCACAGTGTATACAAAGAGAAGTAACACGCGCAAAATTCCACAATAATCCAGTTTAAATAACTCAGTGCAATTACTCGACATAAACGTCTTGCCGGCGTTGTATCGAAAACGAAACGAGAGAATGAAGTTAATGTCGTATGTAAGATAAGGTTCCGTAGTAATCGAAATGTTTTTCTAATTTGAAAAAATACGGGACTCACGAGAGGTCTTTTCCAAACGGTAGAAAGTATGAACTGATGGCCAAATGGCATAAAGTGTAGTAGAAGAACCTGTCAGTAATAAAAAGCCTTCATCTTCCTCGTGGCGTAACTTAGTCCATTGACAGCATCTGCTCTATATAAAGGTACATTACAGAGCAAGTTTCAAATTTTGAAGCAGGTGCTGACTGCCCTTCGGGTCTTTGATGGAGACAAGTTTTTTATAGTATGGTGTTATCAGTGTAAAGATGGAGATTACTTACATGCACCTGTGTATGTCCTATGAGTTACCTCTTATAGCATCCAACAATTTTATACAACTCCATCATGTTATTATAACCCGTAAACTTCCACCGTTGGCTTTAAACTTTTTCATCATCATCATCTACATACTGAACCTAATCAGGACTTTATAGACCCCTCTTTGTCACTTTCTTGTCATCTGTTACTATTGGCATTTTCTTTATGTTGTTCATCCATTGCGCTGATTGTACTGCTCGACATACTCCGTTTTCCATCCAAACTACTTACGTAACTTAATAGTCAACGGTAATAATATAGTAGTAATACTTATATGTTTTACAGTAATCTACTCGGCTAAGGACCTCAGAAATACCTGTAATGATGACATGTCACTTATCTTCACACGCCATTTTAAAACCCCACACTTCAATGAACGTGACTGCAGAACCCTAACAAAAAAAAAGCTCAAAAATCTCGATAAGACCCGCGTGGGGCGGTGACAACAGCGAGTAAACAAAAATAATAAAAAAGCCTTAAGTTGGACCCCAGAGGTGTCGGTTGGACCTTGTCGCGTTATCTCGACTTGGAGACCCAGATCGATCAACGTTCGTTTGAGGAAATTTTAAATTTAACAATGAAGTGTGTACAGTTTGATTGAGAAACTCAGTTTTATTAAAATTATAATTTTTTAGATTCTTTTTATGATCAACGCACAGCGTATAGCGCCATTGAAATTAGATTCACTAAAGATTATTGGTACTTGGCCACAATTTACTAAGAATAAGTCTCCTTTGTATGTGGCACTCGAAATGCTATTTCTGGGACTAGAATAATATAAAAAAGAAAAGAAGGCATGAGTAAAGCCGGGCTTCCACTGCGAAAGGGTAATGAGAAAATAATAGCTGGACGAAACGGACCCCAAATAGCTAAAATAGATTTTACCTTCCCCTGCAAAAGAGAAATAATGAAAGAGTTCGTCATTAACTATTTTTATTCATTCAGTCCTCTCGGCTAGATTCTTTGTTGGTGGAAGCACTTCTTTGAAGTTCGTTGCGAGTCAAACAGAGTCCGTACGAAGCCCGCTCCGCGACTGCCAGTGGAGTTCGTGCAATCGACAAGCAACTGAATAAAGAAAATTGAATGAAACCATTAAAATGGCATGCGGCAAATTAAAAATCATAATACAATACAAATAGATTTCGTCAGTTTCATAAAACATGACATTCCAACTATGTACCTAATCACAACAGCAATAACCAAATTTTTTGAAGAAAAAAAAACATTAAAAACGCCACATGGTTCCCATGCCATTACACTCTGCATAGTTTTCATAATAAAGCGCTAAATTTTAATTAAAAATCACTTGCACCCGCGACGCGTGCGCAAAAAACGGCGAGGATCAAGGTCCGAGGATGCCCGAGCGTCGACGATGGTACCCGAACACTCGTCGGCCATTACGCGTAATTACTCAATCGCCGAAACGTGGAATGCTTTCGGCCAACTTTGAATGCGATGGGTTTTGTGTTTAACGCCTTATACGGCGAAAAGATTATACTTGAATCATTGATAATGCGAAAATTGGGATTTCGACGCGTTGTCGTTAATGGCTGTGGTGGATTGTGTGAGGTTATTTGGCTGAACATTTATACCTTTTTATGATCATCTGGGTATAAAGTCAAGCAAAGCGATCGTAAAAGCCAAAATACTCGTCCTTTAAAAACAAACTCAATCAAGCTTTATATTTTTCATACTACCATCCTCAACAAAAAATAAGCCATACCCTCTGATATGGTGCATATCGTAAAAGATGATAAAGACGCTAGACCACTAAACTAATAACTCCGGACTACACAAAATAAAAACAAACAGGTCGTGTACATTGTTTTGGCACTGTTAAAAAAATATAAGAACTACAAACACAGAAATTGTTTGATGCAATTCTTATAATAATCGTCAAAGCTCTTAATACCAAACTTACTGTAGCTGACTATAGACTTAAATGTTATGTAACAGATCTAATTACTATTTACAGGCAAGCATTTGCATTAAGACATTAAAGATTATGCAAAGCCTAATTACCGTGCATAGAATGTAGGCTTCAAACGCTAAGAAAATTCCCTAGCAGCAAAATTCTAACTTTGTGTCAAAATTATATACAATTTGCTGTAACAACGTATTATTAGGGTGTAGCGTTGATTCGATGACAAGTGTTCAGCTGGTGTAGCTCGTGATAAGATCAAATGTATGGTAATTTATGCGAATTCTTAATTACTGAGCCGCTGTTAGACTCAAATTTTATTGTAGATATGAAATCATCGGAGCAAGGCTTGAGTGGTTGTGTTTTGTTTAGTCATGATCTTGTGGGTAAATAATAATTGCTCATGGTATTAGCTGAGTTGGAACCATTAGAAAATTATGTAACTAGTTTACTCAATTGGATACAGTAGTTGTTACATGGTACTTTATTTTCATCAGCACTCTCCACAATCTCTAAAACACTGCTGGTCGTAAGTCCTCCGAAACATAAAGTACTGGACATAATTTTTTTGTAAGTGATAAATTAAAACTAAATAAAACGGAAAATGTAAGAGTCTAAAATTAAATTCGGCTACACTATCTTCCCGCAGTACATGGAGGGTGAAGTTCATTCTCACCAGATTTGGTTGAATATCAGCATTTTACCCGGAACGCTTTTGACCTCCGCAACCTAAGGGATACCGGTATTCTTAAACTGCAATTAACGAAGCATTAACATAAAATGCAACGATGCGCTGCCTTAAAGCACAACGGACATAAAGATACTCAATAAAAATACCAGCATATCCTTATGAACAAGCATTTTATCAATAGCACCATACAACACAGGGTTGACTGTGACAAATTGTACAAATCGATGTGCCGTCGTAACTGGTTATTAGAATTTATCAAAACCAATGTTACTGACGTAAACCATAGTTAAACGTCGCGTTAAAAAATGAGCCAGGAAAATGTGCAATCGAACACTGTTATTGGATTATGATTCATGGTTGTACATGGAATGTTATTAATTCACTTGTAACTTTAAACTCTTTTTCCGTTATAAAGATGAGTTTAGGAAATGTCAGACTTGGTTTATCATTTGCAATTGCATTTAGTTTATAAAGATCTAGACTGTAAGGTTCAGATGGTGGTACACTTAGATTAATATCAGATGTATTCGCTACAATTTAGATAAATAGGCTGGTAGTGCCTATTGACTAAATAACGCAATTAAGAAAATAAAATATGACCAGTTAATAAACATATTTAGGCTTTCTACTAATTTATGCCGATTAAGTCAATATTTATGCTAATAACAGAGAATTTGTTTTTATAATTTTTGTGTTCAACGACCTTACATCAACAGACAAAGAAAGTAATCTTACTGTCATTAGTCCAAAATTTTTGCTCAAAGCGATAACAAATCCTTCTAACGATACACACAAGAAACAAGAGGAAGTTCTAAACAACAAACATTAATACCAGGAACACACTATAATTTACTCTGTAAGTACTGCAGCATAATTGAAACTGCTTTCTGCCCATAATTCTGTTGGCCCAGTCTAGCTGTCATCGCTTCTGCGTCGCATAATCCCTTGAAACTAGTAGTGAAGGGAAATTGTAACATCGCTGGTTTTAATTGCATATTCTTTGGTTACGAAGGAATGTTTTAAATTGTTTTTGATGATAGTAGTAATGTAGTACCTATCAAGTATGCTTTGTTATATCTAAATGATTGGAGTAATTTAAAATTGAATTTTAATTTTAATATTTATCAATATTCATGTTTTTATAGGTTCTACTTCAAGCAATAGTAAACTAAAAGTATAGTAAGGTACAATCACAAAAGTAACTAATTAAACTGCAAGCCACTTTAACATCTATAAATATTAATACGTTAGGAGCACGGAGAAGTGTGAGATTTAGCATATAGTTAAAGTTTATATGGAGAAGGAGTGCAGATTGCTAAAATTTATATATATGTAATATGCGGTTAGATTTCGACCTGGGCGACCACTGCTTTATCATTATTGGACTTGAGATCATTGTGTTAAAAACTAAGCTAAAACGTAAAGTACTCCTAGTTTCTACCACAAGCAATTCTAATGCTTTTGATTAAATTATTTCGCGTGGGGTTCAACAGCTTTCATGTAGCTGTGTGAATCCGAGACCAAATCAGCGTAGAAACTAATTATATTTGATGCACACAATAAAATTATAATGGCGAACTCATCCGCAGTATATTTTTATTTCTATCAGTCGCAATTAAAGCTGAATCTTATTCGATTGACATAAAGTCCTAAGTCGTTTGGAACAGTGTTTTCTTGATGGTACAAGGGTGGGCAGTGATTGTACCGAAGATAGCGATATTTATGTAGATTTGTAAGTGTCGATTTAATCTGGGACAGGTGTTAATGGACCTTTTCATTTTAATTGAAAATAGATTTACTATTGCAAGAACTGGATTTGTTTCAATATGATTTTAGTTTAGCTTTAATGAGTTTTAATTTCTGAAAAGATTATTAGTGTTGTAGTGGCACTCAGTAGTGGTGCCCAATTGATTCTCCTAATAATATAAAAAAACAAGAAGTAGGTAGGTACCTATTATAAAAGAAGGACTTTGACTGCTCACGCAACAGATACAAAAGAAAACCAACTGATTGTGACTGACATTAACTGAAAGTATCCCAAAAATGGATACCGGGAAATAATACATTAAAAATTATTTATATTTTTTAAAGTTTAATTCTATATCGGCCGTAAACGATTTTAACTATTTCTTAATCGAACTATCTTCTCCAATACGTTCATCTATTTCTCTATTAAATCAATTTATTCTATCGATTCACCGTTTATTGTGAATACGTTTCCCATCACTACGCTACCCGTTCTTACATAGAGAATGCGCGGGCGTGACGAAGTCTCTATCTGCCAATGATCTGAACCGAATAACTAGTACCTTCAGTCGGATGGTCTCGCTATTGATCTCTGTCCTCTTATAACTGGAACGTCCTCCCACTGAGGATTACACCTCGTTTTTTATTTTCATGCCTTCGTTTTCGCGGGATTGACAGACCTCTTGGTGGATAGTTTCAGAGTTTATTGATGTAGCCTTAGTTTTTAGCTGATGTTGCGTAATTGAAAAATGATATTTTGGTAAAAGTTCATTTAGCGTTAATTTTGTGTTACATAAAACAATGATTAAATATTTTAGATTTATCTAAAATATTTCTCTGTTTCTAGCCACGGTCACAAAATTTAAACATTCCACATGAAAACTGCTTTTTATCTTTTCCAGTTATCATTAATGTCCTATACAAAAGACCTGATAATCAACGGCATAGTAATTTCGTTACCAAGTGCATACTAACTACAGTCGTAACATTTTCAGTTAATGATACTATACTTTTCAATTAACAAAAGATTCCCATCGGCTAGAACTAAATAATATAGAATTAAATCCATTCAAATATTTCTAAGCAATTGAATAACCTGACCTCATATAAACTCTCTTAGTTCACGACCGCACGATGAAACGTTCTCAAAATACCCTAATTACCTCATAATAACGCCAAATTACAGTGCTCAATCATTTAAACTATCTTAAATGGCAGTTGTTATGCAAATTGAATATCAAAATTGTAAGTAGCAGTGGGAGACTAGAAAAATACCGTTAGGTTCTTTTTGAGATATGGCTCCGTATTTTTTATATTTGTGAAATAGATTTATTGCAGCTCAACTTTCAGTTTATTTATTGTGTTTGGTTTTAGTGATTCTATTACCCTTGTTAAGCATAAATATAAACTATAACTTCCACGGATGTATATTATTAAAACCAAAGCCATCAGCGTCGAGGACGTTTTAAAATAATGTACAGAAACTAATCTCTTAGATAACAGGCATATAATAACTACTACGGTTGCTACCTTTATAAGTGCTGCAGCAAAAAAACGCTTTACATCAAATGGAATTAATTTGACTTTAATTGCTTAAAACAACTCATCGCCTGTCATTATTCCGTGTACTTGTTCAAACATATCCTGGTGTAATTGTTAAAGTAATTGCTCGCTTTAATGTGTGTTAGCTCTGATTACATCAAGTAGGGTTCTTTATTTTTATGTTTTGTGGCATGGGAATTGAATTCTTTTGATCTGTAGATAAGCTTAGGTAGGTAATATTGTTGTAATGACTTTTAAATATAGTCAAAATTTCAACAATAAGATGATTAAATTTAAACTAGTTGCTAAGTAGCAAAAAGTTGATCTATTGTGTTTGATATAAAAATAAATATATTCAAAATGCACCAAATTCATTAGCTTCAGTTCTTACTATGTTAAAACGTACGGGTTGGTCATAAATTTATAAAATTACGCTCGGCTTCTGCAAAGGTTATTAGTATATCGTCAACATAAATAATTTTCATCACCCTGCTTGTTTCCAGCAACATGCCTACTAACTATACCTATTTAATATATTTAAAGTCACAACAGCCACAGTACTTTGTATTTTAATACCATACGGCCGCTGCTACTACATGTCATACTGACTATTAAAAAGAGCTTAACCTGGTAGAATCCATAGTCTAGAGCTAAATGTCGCAACAATCTAAACTTTCTAAAGAAACCTTAGGAAGTTGATCCAAAGTAGGTTTTTAATTACCACTATAAAGTAAGAACATCTCTATTTAAAACTAGTTTTCCGCTATATCGTCAGTGTTGGGAGGTTATCAATGTGTCGATTTCAAAGATAATGAGTGAAAATGCTAGAACCTAGATAGCGGCTAGTTTGCCAATAATATTTTAAACTGTAGAATAAATTAAGTATTTTCACTCGATTGTAATTGCTTCATAGTTTATTTCGCTTCCACGATACGATACTATCGTACCTTTACATAATAATATGACTATTTTTAAGATGATTTTTTAAATTGGTAGAATCCCATGTCCAAAGGTGAACTGGGTAACTAACTAGGTACATAATATGTTTGTAAAATTCCAATTTATAATCTGTTCTCACACCAGATTAATGTTTAACACACCTTCTAATAAATACTCAAATCTCAATGTGTCAACAAACTTATAAATGATAGTGTACGTATCAACTTTATACGCCCACTGGCAAAACTCATTACCCCACTTTCAGTGGATAAACAAATAATAAGCCACGCCTACGACTCCACTACAAGTTTTAATTAGCACAAAAATAAATAATATTGTGTTTTGATAAGGCTGACAGCAAATGAGGCGGTAACTTCTGACAAACTCCACACCTTGAAATAAATTATTTCTTTACAAAAAATAGTTTACTAATTATCTTTATAATTATCTGCAACTTACTTAAACATCTCATTACTTGAGTTCTCGAATGGAAACGCGCTAATCGGCATAATTAAATAGCGTGAGATGGGACACCCTCCAGCCAGGTGGACCGATGCCATGACTTGAGAAGTTGGCAGGCCAACCTGGATAAGGACGACGGAGATGCGAGTATTATGGTGCAGTTTGGGAGATGCCTATGTCAAACAGTGGACTGCGATGGGTGAATTAATTAATCTAATAATATCTTCGGACCATCGTGTCTTAGTGTTACTAGTTCTAACAAGATTCTCCCTTCCAATTTATAAGACTAGTTACCAAGTCTGAATAAAAGAACTTGATAGGCAGGTACCTATATTTAAAGCCAAACTTTATTTTTCTTATTATTAGTAAAATTAAGTACCTAGGGAAAACAGTCACGGTTCCAGTAAAAGTCGGGAGAAAGGAAGCTATTAATCTCTGTACGGGAGACAGTAGTCTAGTTAACCTAGTTAAACCTATAAACGTGCTGTAAATTATTTAGAATTATGATCTTTAGCGTTTGCATATTGTAATTAGTATTAAAATACGTGTTTTTAATTATAAGTGAATAAATAATAAATATTCCAATGGTTAAAATGTTAACTAGTGATGAAGAAGTCGTCAATTCAAATCCTTCGTGTTTGGAATACTCTTGTTGAACCTAGCTTCTTACCAAAGTTTATTTTACCTGAAATATTAGGTAGACATTGCCACAACAAAAACTTTACAATCGAATATTGGAACATTAAGTTAAGCTATAATTGTGCCCTTAAGTATAATAGCAATAAGTCCATTTAAACTACTAAAACTTACAATATTCGCACTTGAAGCTGCTATCAACACTATCATTTGCAATAATTTTCTATAATGAATCATTAAAAATACTCTATTAAGATTAGATAGTTTACTAGTATATTTTGAACCAGGCTAATTCCATGCCGCCTCGATCAAGAGTCCAACAATAACTGGTTTCCTTATAGCATTTTATATAGTTAAGTATATTTCACACCTAAAGGACGGATGTAAACCATATCTAGCACACACATTGAATATTAAACTTTATCTGTGCTAGATAAAGTTTAAAATAGTTTGCATATTAACGATAACATGTGATTTCATAGAGGGATACTATTATTCATGAAAATTGAGCTTTATGCAATTGCTGATAAAGTTTAGAGTTAAGGCTTGAAATGGAGGTTGGTCCTATCTTTATGTCAATTCTGAAAGAGACAGAATATTAATTGTTGGTCATTATTTTGTAGTGTAGAAAGCGGTGAGACGGTAGTGAGCTGGTCGCCCTCGCATTAGGTATAGGGTCGCAATGCTTTAGGGATATTTGTGACTTGTATACTGTAGCTTACTTATTAGGGATATTTGTAACGGTGTGTTAGAAAATGTAAGAGAAATCGTAAATAATGGAAACAATTTTCTAATCAATATAATAAATGCCAGGTAGACAACCTCCAATGATCGTTTATAAGACCTGGAAGCGATCGGTACAGATTATTGAAGAATGCCACTACATTAATACTCCATTATAGTCAGAAGTGCATAAAATGGTTGCAATTAATTTTATTTTAATTGAAAACCCTGATGTTATTAATTGCTCATCTGTAAGACTTGATTTGAGTAACCTTGGAACGGATGTTCTTAATAAAGGTAAATATTGAAAATTCCATGCAGACAAAAAAGTAAAATTAGTTACATAAATAATGAAAGCAAATAAAACTATAACTAATTTCAAAATACGAGTCCATAAAGTACAAAAAAAAACAGTAGGTTATTTTCTAATCATGCTACACGAATCGTGTTAGTAGGGTGCTCTCAAGAGTTCAATTTCCGACTTATTACGCCGACTTACAGTCTTTGGGAACATTACCTTTCCTATTCGTGGTTTTAATTAAGACAGCACGCATACGAAATGAGTGTAAGCATCAAGAGCCTCAATAAGAGAAGTAGGGTATAGCGGGACTTTCCGCTCAAAATTGGAGCTGCCCGACTGGGGAAGTACTTACAGAATATCGTAGCCGAATAACACTGCTCTTTTGCGGTGTTGTGTTCTTAACGGTGAGCAAGGTCGTCAGTGCTCTTTGGGGAAGTGTCGTGTCCGCCTACTGCCAATATGATGCTAGTTGTAGGGTAGGTCAGCAATGCGAGAGTGATGCCCGTGGTATTGCAAGCGTCCATAGGATCCGATAATCGCTTACAATCAGGTGGGCCGTAAACTTTATTGCCACATTTTTTTTAAATAGTAATGCCCTCTAATTAACATATTGTAGATTTTTAGCAGTAGAGGAAAAGAGTAAGTCGTTTAAGGCTCCCCAGCGTTTTCACGTAATGTTGAGGGTGCTTTCCAGTGTGATTCAAAATGCTCCTGGATGCTATTTCAATACTTAGTAGTTCATCTATATATACGTGAAAACTTTGTACCCCTTTTTAAGTATATTGCGCGCACGGAGGTGTGTGAGATTTGGCATAGTTAAAGTTTATACGGAGAAGGAGTGCAGAAAGCTAAAATTACGGTCGAATTTCGACCACTAGGCGACCACTAGTTATTATTATTATACTATTTATTAAAGCTTATTGCGAAAATCATAATACTTAAAACGATAGTAGATTTTTGTTTGCTCATTTTTTCAATATAGTAATTTTGGCAGAATTTTCAAAAATGCGCACATCCCATCCTTCGAAACATCATCAAAAATAAGACTACCATAATCCATGGCCACCATATTTAAAGTATCCATTAACACTTTGTACTATTAAGACTTAATTGTCAATGGTTAATAGCACCCATATGTTTGACTTTCTCCCTTAGCCTGTGCTATAACGTTGAATTGGATACTGAGATAAAAAGCCGTACTTGTTGGTACAGTTAGAAGAAGTACATTGGTTGTTTAGATATCATTGAGAAGTAAATTGATTCATTTATTAGTGGAATGTGTTAAACAAATGATAAGACAAAAAAATTGTCAGTATAGAAAACCATATTGATGGAAAATATACTGACTTTTATTTATTTGCAAGAAAAATTATGATAATATTAAAAGTTTTTTTTTTAATTTGGTTTACAAAACTGAATTCTATCATAAAAAAGGTAGATTTAAGAAATTATCTTACAGCATGGCGTGATAGTATCCTTCTAGATGCGAACACAGCTTGCATAATAACGGTACCTATATTATAATTAAACTAAACTAGGTACAAACATAATAGGATTGTAAGTTATTAAACAAAAATAAAAATAGAAAAAATTACAATAAATTACAGCCCTGAGTGCATTAATAATTTAAGTTTTTTTCTAAATGAGGCTACAGAATAGTGACGAAGAAACATCAATATCGCTTATATCCTCATCGAATATTATTCGATGAGGAACTCATACGATAAACATGACATGATTTTTGACTCTTTCTTCTTTTTTCTTGTCTAATCTTTCTTATCATGTCTTTCATCTTTTATTTTATTTTACCCGTTTTCTTTGTTTGTATTTTGTTACTTTCTTACTTATTTTCCGAAACGAAGTCGTCTTTCACAATAAATATATCATTTTTTTAAATATCGTGTGAATAAAAAGAGCATACCCAAAACGGGGCACCCATCCTTCTTTTAGTCCTCAACGTAACATGCAAATTGTAAAAACCTTTCCGATGTCCTACCATTAAATTCCATTGCAAGCAGACATTGACTAGCGTCTTGAAGTCGACTCTATTCATAAATCGGTCCACAATCTCCTTTTATATGTAAAACAGATGTTTCAGAATCTACTCGAAGCTGCAGACGTATTTCTGAACAATTTTTATGCGCTGTCAGTCTTAGTTTACGCGTGAGGCCGAGATGAAGGGCCTAGTGTTTGCAAAAAAAGTTACAGATATCAAGCTTTTTTATCTTACCCGAATTACTAGAAATGATATTTAAACAACAATCTTGTTTGAAATCCAAGTTTGGTCAAAAGAATCGGGTATTCAAATGTGATAAAATCAACCTATTCGCTCTAGTGTATTTGCTAGAAATATGTGGTCATCTGTTTTTTTTTAAATTCATTTAAATTACATTTTATGCCTATTTTTTCTACACTAGAGGTCGCCTAGTGGTCGAAAATTGACCGTAATTTTAGCTTTTTGCACTCCTTCTCCATATAAACTTTAACTATGCCAAATCTCACACTCCTCCGTGCGCGCAATATGCTTATAAAGGGGTACAAAGTTTTCTCTTCCCGTATTAATATAAAGATTCAATTAAATAACATTTTATAATTATGTTTTGCTAGATGCAGTAGATGTTAATACCATAATTGATTTTCTTTTAGACTAGGTTATAAAATGAAGGTAATATAATAGTTACATGGTTTTTATCTTAACAACATAGTTGCAATGTTGCATGAAAAAGCACACATAAATTAAATTGTGAATATTATAGTTAAAGCTCATTAAATAGCAATTTGATTATATTATGTTCTATAACGTTACATTAACGATTATTCGTTTTTAACGTTAACTGTGACATAAATCTTATGTGATCATTACGAACTTGTTATAAAATGTTGAAACATAACGTGAAAATTAGATGCAGAAGCATCCGTTCTTTATGAAATGTATTTATTTTGTGGTCTAAGATGGTTCATTTTGAATGTGTACAATTTTTAATAAGACACAAGTAGCACCATTTTATTGATGACGAAGTAAAATTCGTATTATTTTGTAAAATGCTTTTTAACATTTCATAATAATTTATTTATAGATTCTTCATTATCTTAATCTGCTTGAATTTTTTAATTTTACTAGTTTAATCATTTTTCCGAACAAAATTATTCTCAGAATAACCTTTTGAAAAGAAATTACTTATTTGGAATTCTTACTTCATTTTTTTTTTAAATTTATACTCTCTAAAATATTGTATGCTAGTTGTCTATCGGAACATGCAGGATTGTAACTTTTCAGCCCCCAATTTCAAATAAACATTTCATTTCCAACAACACGTCTTTGAATTCCCATAAAAAATTACACCCAAAAAAAAAGACCACAAGCAAAAGCGGGTTCAATATATTTCACATCAGACTAGCTTCACAGGCCGCACCGGCAGTCCATATCTCTATGTAAATACAACGACATTTTTGCTTCTGTGCGTTTGCATCTAATATTTAACTGTTGCGCATCTTATTTATGCAGCCTATCTTGAATAAGACGTATCTGTCTATCCAGTACTGGTTTCGGTCACTAATGATGTGGGACTCAACCCTTTTTTGCTATGTCTAACTAAATAATGTGGACGTGAGTTGGGTACTTGATTTTGCAACTATGTGTACGAGAAATTTTGATACGGAGTAGGATGTTGTGATAAATCTTGTCATGAATTTTGTCATTAGTGGTTCAGTAGAACTCTCAGTTTGAAGTTCCGTTATATTTTATTTATATACAGATAAGGGGTGAAAGTACTCATATCGAACGACTTTTACGATAGGACTTTACTCTAAAATCGCGAAAAAAATCATAGTTGTCATACATTTTCATCGAGCAAGGTTGATCTTTTGTATAAAAAGTTTTTATTTTTACGTGATTTCAGGTTTGGTACCATAGTAAAAGTTGTTATTAATATTGATGAGTACTATCACCCTTTAAAGCATTGCCGGTGAATTACAAATAATCCTGTTTTCTAACAAAATACATGGACAAGCTTTTTTAGACAAAAAATGTGGTTCAAACGTTTCTATTTAGAAAAAAAAAAGTTCATGCATTGTAAATTATAATTTAACTTTTAGTCCTAACTTTATTCTTTCATTTTGTAAAGATTTTTTGCTTCGTTTTACAGTTTTTGTCATGTACTCAGAGTCTTTACTTGCAAATACTTGCAGTCCTACATTAATTGCAACAAAATTGTACAAGAACGTGGTCCTTCACGCCCCGCCTCGCTACGCCCATGGGTACATAAATAGTACATTAAAAGTGGGTCATTGTATATGTACTACAAAACACAGAACACACCAATTATACTGTTTCGAGCAAATAACTTTAATTAAAATGGCGGACGGTAAATCAAAATTGGATTACAATTAAACATCCCAATGGTTTGGTAGCATTAATCATTGCAGTTAATAGAATGGCCTGGGTACGGTACTGCTGTGCCACCTACGGCTGCCGCTCCAAGAATTAATGGTGCTAGATGTGTCCGAGTTATATTGTAATTGTATATTTATCGACCATGGAATTTGTACATTGATTTTTTTTTCTAAATCTGATGTAATTGGTGAAAACTGTAACAAGATCAACTCATTGTATACCTACTTAATTGGTGAAGATTTTAAAAAAATTGTTACAAAAACGTTAAGAAAATAAGTTTGTATTTGCTCATAAATCAATATTCAATGCTCAAACAGATCTATAGTGCCATAAACTTATGTGACCCGGTGACCAAAATTGGAACTAACGTCGCTACAGAACAAAAATGACTTCGAAATGTCATTTTTGTAGGGAGATGACATTGGTAAAAGCGACGGCAGCGACGTCATGACCGGGTCAGATAAGTTTGTGGCACTGTAAGTTGATTTTACACCGACACTGACTTTGATAGACATTAATGTCACAAACATTTCCGAAATGCTTATTGGTATCTCGTTTATCGTCAAACTTATTAGCAAACGGTAATCAGTAGGTAATTCTACATTATAAATTGTAAGATCACGGGCAAAATTCTCGTGCAGTCGCCGTAGTCTCGAAGTCGAGAAAAAGTTCGAAGTCGAACTTTTCTCGAGTGGTAATTATATTGAACTATTCTGGAAAAGTAGAGTCCGACATTTTTCGAAGGAAAGCCGCTCGAATTGCTTGATCGGTACTGTTCGAGATGTACATTTTGAATTCGAACCATCATAATAATATATGTCCCCCCATATGTAGCCCCTGAAGTGCAAATTTGATTACGAGCTGATCTCGCAGGTCACGAGAATTCACTCTCAGCACTTACTGAACCATTTCTCGAATACGGATCCCACAAAGTATCAAATTCTTTTGGATCCTACATCGACTACACCTTCCGCACCCAGAATCCGCTCTTATCGCATCCATTAACTATAACTCTTTTATGTTCGTGGTAAAGCGATTTAATAAAACATAACTGTAAATCATTTGAACCGGATTTAAATCAATTAACACCTTAGTTAATGAAAATTTACTTAGTGAAATAACATGTTAACTGATAATGCATTTTGTAGCATAAATATTAACCTTGGAGTAACTTGTTGGAACATCCAACATACTCGAACTAAAGCCTAATGATAGAGTTGTATGTCAACTTACATCAATACTGTACTCTTAGCTACATAGCTACCACGCAGCGCAGCGCATACCGCGGTCAGTCCTTGGATGGATGGCCGTTTCTGCGAGCAGTTGTTCGCGGTTGCCATACAAATACCTATGTCAGTCGTTACGGGAGTCAGCAGCCTAAAAAGTCTGACAACCAGTTTCTTAGGTTATCAGTGTATCCCAGTAATTGGGTGGTGGAGGTCAGATGGCAGTCGCTCCGTGTAAAATACTTATATTCAGCCGCATCTGGTTAGACTGGGAGCCGACCTAATATATTCAGAAAAGGCTTTGCAGATGATGATAATATCAATAGTATTTCTTGATAGTTTTTGGTCCATCATCTAGAGGCGGTATTATGACTATACTTGTATGAAGACAATGGGTAGGTCACGTCATAATCTGACCAAGCCAAGTTTGGTGATTACAGCTCCAAGAATCACCGTATTTATAGGTATAGGGGGCAAACGTGCTTGCTGTTCATCTGATGGTAAGTGATCACCGCCGCCCATGAACATCCGCGACACCAGAGGAGTCACCGATGCGTTGCCGACCTTTTAGGATGCTGTTAGGAAAAAGGGAGGGAAAGGGACTAAGGGAGGAATTGGGCCTCCAGCGCTCCACACTCACCGAACGAAACGCAACAGTATGCATACTGCTACTTTACGTCGATATTCTGTGGGATGGTATTTCCCCTGTCCTGCCGACCCATTCATGCTGGCATGCTAGCGAGACACTACTACCACCAAAAATGTATCTTCATACATGGCGAGTTTCTGAAACCCAACATCATATTACATGTTCTATTTTTGCATTCAATGTATTATTACCCTTATGAGACCGTATCTACACTTAGTAAGTACCACTGTCCTAGTTTCAGGAACTAACCATCGCCGTTATTAATTTTCTGTACGTATCGTCCATTCTTCCAACTAGTGCTGTCAAGTGTCTATATTTTCCCGGGATTCCGACAGATTTAAATAATTAAATTAATTTAGAACAAATATATTATTCGATTTTTTATTAGATATCTATAACAACACCAGTCGTATAATACCAGCTAGAACTACAGTGTATGTGATAAAAAGCGTCATAAGCTTCAATGCATTGTATTTCAAAACATGAAAACCCGCAGTAATCTCATATCGACCATTCTAAATATTCGCATATGATGTAAAAGAGCGGACGTTTCGAACTTACTGGTAGCCTACTAACCTCTTACTAAGCAGTAATACCAGTAGAATTGTGCATAAAGCATATCAATTCTGATCTTTAACCTACCGCGTTACAACAGCATTCTTCGGCTGACTTCAAGCGATGCACGCACCTAGCTGATACTTGATACCGCTTCACTGATATTGTTAAGTTGTTGGGCAATTGTGTGGGAAACGCATTGAGATGTTGAAGTTATTGATTTCTTAAGCATCTAAGAAATCTTGTGGCAGAATGAAGTAGCTTATTAGTGTAATCTTGAGTCTTAACTTGTTTTGAGTAAAAAATTTGGCTGGAACTGAAAATATCTCTCATAATTTTTTATAAAGCTTGAGTATCAAACCCAAAACCATTTAGCCATGTTGTTCTCCATCACTTATTTTTTTTTGCTAAAATCCAAATAATCCCGGTACCGGAACCCATCTCACCCCATCACTATCCCGGCCCGCTCACAACCCGGTTAGCGCGTCGCCGCCGGCCCAAACACTGAGGTCTGTGGGACGCACTATTCAGTGGGACGAATCGGGCTGAAGGGATATTAATATCGTAACGGAATTAGACTGGCAATATTGAATTAAATCGATGCAGGAAATTTATTATCACCTCATTGTATTAAGTGAGGTTGTGTATGGTTTTGAGGATTTGGAGAAATTGCAGCCTGGAGGGTTGTCTCTTTTCATATTGAAGTATTAACGACATCGGTAACTGGAGGGTTATGATCATAAATCTCTATTTAATCCATGGGGCTGTAGGATGTCGTTAATGTACTGTTATTAGTAACATGTATGCTCTTTTTATTTTGTATTTTACCATCTTTTATACCATGTTTTAAAGCAAATAAATATTATTCTATTCTATTCTAATCTCATCTATGTAAAATGCTGTTAAGCTTATAAGTATCTGTACTTATTCATGATACAATAAGGTAGTCTTGTCAGTAATCTCGTGGGTGTGTCGTGGATCTCGTGGGTCATGCTCACGAAAATGTCTCACTGATGGTGGGGTTGTATCGGGTTTTTGAGTTCCCTTCATTATGGTTTAGCTTGGCGACGCTGACGCATGCGTTATGCTCGTAAACGGGTGCCATCCTGTCGGGTCTGGTCAGCTTGTAACTACCATGGCAATCTTATTCAGAGGCAAATCATTATGATCCTATTCTTATTTTTTATTCACATTAAATTACATTATTCTCGCAGCTC
This sequence comes from Allophyes oxyacanthae, assembly GCA_932294325.1. NCBI lineage: Eukaryota > Metazoa > Arthropoda > Insecta > Lepidoptera > Noctuidae > Allophyes > Allophyes oxyacanthae. The sequence continues at coordinate 15,193,683 of OW028616.1, forward strand.
TTACCACAACATTATATTAATCAAGATTGTAATATATTATTTTAAAAGAATTCCCATGGCGTTTCTTGCTGATTCTTCTCCATAGGACTTACTATTTGGAGCCGTGCACCTAGAGTCTCGTAATTTTATACATAAGTGCCTGTATCTAGTTGACATTAAATAAAGTTATATTCTATTCTATCAATTTAAGGATTTCAAAATTTTAACTATATTTTGCCGACAGACTGTTCAACACACATGTTAGTATTTAACTTACGAATTCATTATGAAAATTGCTACCTAGTATCTATTTCAGGTCCTAACTTTCTAGTTCCAATCCCTTTATGGCATTAATTATAGTACCTACTCATTATTATGAACTACGTTTACTATGGGACCAAACTTGAAATCGCAAAAAATAAATCAGCTGTTGCATATATTATTTAGTCGAGTAATATCTAATTCTTTGTATGGAACAGCAGATATTTTTTTCGCGATTTTAGAGTCGGTTCCATTGTAAAATTTGTCCATTTTTTTTTTTTTTTTCTTTTTTTTTTGTTGAGGTTTCTGGGCACCTTGGTGACTAAGGTCACTCTTATACCTAACACAATAATATAGTTAAATTAATAATTATTATGACAATATAATAACCTCTTAAAGGGATCTAGAAAGTTAGGGCCTTATATATATGATCTGTATAGATGTCAATTTAACTTCATTAAGCGTAAAAGGCAACCAAGCTTCCATCACGCATATTCCCAAGTAAAACTTCTCGATACAATCTTCATAACGGCATTATGAAAAATTCTGCCGTCGACGGATATTCTAACGATGCTACATTACGCACTATTGAGGCTACAGATAAATCCTAGACTTTCTTAGTTGTACTCATAATTCCTAGATAAGAGTGCGTGCTAGCCTAGTGAGGCATTTGGCTTACCGTCTATCGAGCCTGTCGCTTGAAGGGTTAATATTAAGGTCAGTAAGGGAAGATTAACGATAGTTAGATCGATTAGGCTTACCACAGACGACCGACTTTTTGTGCTATATAGTCTGCGGCGCATAAAAAGCCTAACAAACCCATGCGAATATTTTTTCCAATAATGCTAACCTTCCAACGGGATTTTTTTTTAAGTACTGCCAGAAACTGATAATTTTTCTCGTATGTGACGATCGGCCGGCTCTACCTGCGTCAAACCATGTGCATTACGGACCAGATCACACAAAAAATTAAAACGTATAAAATAATTTTCATACAAAAACTTAAAAGCTTCTGAAGTCGCTGCCACTGTCAAGCTAAGGTGCATTGAAGAATTAAAGGCCCCGACTTCAGAAGCTGATAAGTAGGTATTTTATGTTTTAGATTTTTTAAGTCAGTTTTTACTTTTTTTCAATGTTTATTATTTATTTTTCTATTTTGAGTAGACAAACATGATTACAGCAATTGTGAGTGATTTGATGTAATCTAGTGAAGAGTTCAACGGTCTATCTCCGAAGGTCTTAATCAAATCTTCATCAAATTTTAATTGAACTACCAGTAATAGAGAATACTATTTCAAACAATAAATTAATCAATAAAATCGGTTCACAATTGGCGAAGATATAGCTGAACAAACAAACATACACAAAAAAAAATTAAAAATATAAACAGTCGAATTGAGAAGCTCCTCCTTTTTTTGAAGTCGTTTAAAAAGTCTGTCGTCTATGGTAGGCCTTAGATAAGGTGATATAACTGTAGATCCCACTGTAAATAAACATAGCGTCACGCTAGGGCCGCTAAGTGAATAGTCTAGATTTCCTACTAAGATTCCGTAGGAACTATTTTAAATAGACATTTATTGAGGCAGGAGTCTGCTACGCCTATAGCATTGCCTTCATGGATACTTCTGCTTGTGCTGATTGTACTAACCAAGGATAAATTTTATATAATAATAATATTATAGTTAAAAAAAAAACTAAAGAAAACGCTTTTGTCACCCAAATTAAACGTGTATGCAAAATTTCAGCTCAATCGGAAACCGGGAAGTGGGTCAAATTTAACTTCCAAGATTTTTTTACATAGTTAGTTAGTTAGTTACAAGTGAAGCTAATAAAAGCGTTTTAAAAATAATAAATAAATCCAGCTCATTACTGTCCCACTGCTGAGCACGAAACTCTTCTTAGAATGAGAAGGGTTAAGCCTTAATCCACCACGCTGGCCTAGTGCGGGTTATCGGACTACACACCATCGAGAACTTTATGAGACCCTCTCAGGTGTGTAGGTTTCCTTACGATGTTTCCCTTCACCGTTAATGCAAGTGATAAAAGACTCACAAACATCCAAACTTTTACATTCATATATAGTACGATAGGATATAGTGTAGATAAACATTATTGCATAACTCCCGAAAGTGTACACAATTCGTACTAACTAGTGGTCGTCCAGTGGTCGAAATTCGATCGTAATAATTAATATAAGTTTTAGCTTACTGCACTCATTCTCAATATAAACTTTATCTATGCCAAATCTCACACTCCTTCGTGCGCGCCATATGTAAAAGCGGTGCAAAGTTTTCTCTTCATGTATTAATATATCGATATTTTAGCTTTCTGCACTCCTTCTCCATAATATAAACTTTAACTATGCCAAATCTCACACTCCTCCGTGCGCGCCATATGTTTAAAAAGCGGTACAAAGTTTTCTCTAATAATAGATACAATAATACAACACGCCATCTAGTGACAGAATGAGTAAAGGTAAGCTTTTAATCTCGTCTCTAATTTATTACAGAACTTCTACCCATCTACATTTCCTAGTAATTCTAGTTATTGTGTAACTCTAATTAAATATTGTCGTAATTCTCTTCCTGTCTGCTAGTCGATACAGCTGGGATATAAGATAGTAATGTGAAAGTTACATTATAGTATCGACTTGTACCTACTCGTAGCTGGTATTACAAGATCTTTTTCTTTACAATAAAAAAAATGTATCGTAATATTCGTAATCTCTTCAATTGGATATCATTTCTTTTTCAATTAAAAACAAAACTCCTTTCCCCACACTAGGATTTCTCCTATATCGTGGGTACAGTTTACAAACATACATGTCACATGCACACACACCCAGACCAGAAACTATTATCTTTAGGCCATTTATATATTTGTTCCGTATCAATCGAACCCGCGGCATGTAGCGCTGAAAGCGAATCGCTTAGCCACTGCGCCAACCGTGCCAACAAAAATAATCAATATCTATCATTGTGTTTAAAAAAAGTACGCGAGATTTTTTTTCGGGAAAAATTGTTGCTTTCTATAAAATCTATCGTAAGCTTTACAACTGGATTTCAATATCTATCCTCAATATTACTATTTGCAGTCACTCTTTCTTACTATTCCGGTAAAAGTTAAAAAGAAAAATCTAACATAAATTAAATTTCATTCAATCAATAAAATCACAACTGTATCGAAACACATTTTTACCATTTTGTCAACGAAATACCACGCTGGCTGCGATGAAATTGTCTAGATAAACAGCTACATTAGTAAGATATTGCCAGTAGGAAAAGTAGTTAGCCATATTATTAGATCATTCATTTGAAATCGTTTTATACCGTTGCCTTCTGAAATGTGTGATCAATCATTTGAGATCTAATGTGGTGATAGGTTGGTTTCCGCGTAATATATCTTGCGTGGTGATAATGAGAAATTATTTCAGACTGGTTATTAAAAGATGTAGACAGGAATTTAATCGGCAAATAAAGTGATCGAAGAAAACCCCACACTCGAACTAGAAAAAGAGCTGTAACTTTTGAACGGCTGAACAGATTTTCATGAAACATAGCTAAGATAATACCCGATTAAACTAGCTTTCAATTATTTATTTTTTATTGAAATTGGTCCATCCATTTTGGAGCTACGATGCCACAGACAGACTCACCCTACAAACTTATAACACCCCTCTTTTTTATCGGGGGTTAAAAATGCACGGGCATCCGTTTGTTCGTATCATTTTGTTTTGCGATTTTATTTGAATAGGAGGTACTGATTAAAATCAGCTGTTGCGAATTAATTATGTTATGTTTATATTAAAACTACGTATCATATTAATTAATCACGTAGGTATAAGATTATCACACGTTGTATAGGTACCGACAGCAACTTAACTCATATAAATAAAAAATAAAAAAAGTGAATTATCAAAATACTGAACTATTAATTCGTTTGAGGGTGAGGACAATAAAAAGGTTATAGTGATGGTGGGAAAAATGGACATCTCATTAATTACCCAAAACAAAACATCAAAACTTAGTAGCCTTTTAAGATCTATATTACATAAGACTACTAAACATAATATGGCCTAAAATAATACACCGCTGTTTAGTATATACTTACTACATGACTAAAAATCTATTTTAGAAAAAATAAAATGTGTAACTTTTTACATGATCCTGAACAACGTTTCTTCTAAGACTTTGAACAAAACTAAACAAATAAGGCAAACAATGTTTTAAGTAAAAACCACAGAATAGCTAATAGTAGGGTACGAAGACCGCAGACACACCGATAATATCGAGAGACTTATGGTGACAGGCAAAATAGAAGGCAAGAGACCTAGAAGACGCAGCCCGAAGAGGTGGTCAAGCCAGCTGTCGGACCAAATGGAAGTACCGGTGAATGTGGCACTCCATCAACCCACAGACCGCAGCAAATGGAGAGTAAGTATCAGGAAGATCATGGGAAGGGGTCACGATCCTCAACATTGAGGGACCGACATTTTAGGACGAGGGTATGAAGACTAACGAAAAGAATGAACAAAAGATTTTCTCTTCCATTTCATTCTATTTATCGGCCGTCTCAGTTAGAATATGCAAACTATAGAGTATTTTCATATTTTTTTTATGAAAAAAAATAAGATTTCGAATTATGAAAATTCGTAGAACAAACGTTGTTCAGGGTTATAAAACAAAGAATAGTAAAAGGTTTTGGGTATTTTTTCAATTATCCTGTAAAATACAAAGGCCCGAACACCAACATTAATATTATTAGTATTTTAATTATCATTTATGGGGCTTTGTTATTAGATATGTTAATTTGTCTACTGTTTTAATTATACTATTTACCTAATACTATAGATTATTAAATTTATACTGTACCTAATAATACAAAAGCTATGTGATTATTTAAGATTCTATGTTAGCTCTTCTCGCCTGAAACACAGGTTTACCTTGTTCAAGCACACGTGTTATATAGGTATATCTAAGTAAGACTTTGTATTTGTTAATCTATATATTTTTGTTACGAAACAGTTTATTGAATAAATTATTTGATTTATTTGATTCAGGATCACTTAAGGGTCAAGTTTACAGTTGTTTTGCTGCAGCACGTAAATATAAATAAAATACATCGCCATTTTAAACAACAATAGCTCTACAACTAAGGCGTTGAGTTATCGGAAGGTCACATCCTAGCCCGTTAAACTAGTGACTACCGGTACAAATATTTTGAGCCTAATTGACGGTGTTTTAGTAATATGGTTCCGCGACAAAACCTTCCCTATTTTCTTGTAGAATAAAATAAGACTGTTTTTTAAGAGAACGGCCAGCTGTTTCTTTCTTTTCGCTTATCTATACTTATATGGCGAAAACAGTTATTGAGCAATTTTCTGATTTTTACACTATAAAATGTCTTGATCAAAGACTCATTATTTAATAAAAACTGTATAGAAACACATTGATACTACATTATTTAAGCAACAAGCTCCGAAATAACTGATTTTCGAAGGGAAAAACAGGCCTCATAAAATCTTCATAAGGCCTGTTTTTCCCTTGGAAAATCAGTTATTTATAAAAAACTTGTTAAAGGAGGAATATGATGTCAGCTGTGTCTACGATGAGAGTCGCAGGAGGAATGACGAAAAATAGAATGAAAAATGATGATCCAGCGTAACGTTCTAAATTCGAATTTTAATTTTGGAAGCATGAAGTGGCCTGTGATGAGGGAGATTGCCAGTATTCATTAATAATGAAATGATAAAGGAGGATTTCGTCACAACCTCCGATTCCAGGTCTGGTCTATCTAACACCCATTCATTACATCGGTTCATTAGAAGGCTTCTGTCCAACAGTGAACGTTTACAGACTTATAGATAATAGTCCCTAAATGTCTCTTTTATCAACTCCGGTCTTTTCTCCATTAAATGCGCATAATTGCAAATGAGAATTAAATAACACTTACATATTTATTACATACATTTTTTTCTCTCACTGTACGCCAGTTAGCTGTCACTTAATTTACAATGAATGGCCTTTGTTATACATTATCGCACATCTGTACAAACACTATGGTATTGTGATGATAGCATCAATTGCAAATGTTAGTATTAATATGTTGATTTTTATTACGTAACTTTTTGCCGCTACTGAACGTAGGTGTTTGAAATGATGTGTGGTCATTTTGTATGACAGAAATTGTTTGAAAGTGATAGTTGTTAGTTTCAATTAATCATTTGGCTTTTGTTATGTGCTCAATCCGTATTTTTTTCGGATCTGTGTTTTACTTCCACTAGTTTCAAGATAGACATAATACAAGCAGTGATAGCTTAGCGGTTGAACGCTTGCCTTCCATGCAGGAGGGGTCAGAATTCGAACTCGGCCTGCACCTCTGATTTTTCGAATTTATATGCGGATCTGAATTTGATTCTCACTTGCATAAACGGTGAAGGAAAACATCGTAAGGAAACCCGCGCACCTGAGGGAGCCTCATAAAGACCTCGATAGTGTGTGTAGTCCGCCAATCCGAACTAGACCAGCGTGATGGACTAAGGCCTAACCCTTCTTATTTCGAGAAGAGGGCCGTGCCCAGCAGTGGGACACTAATGGGCTGGATATATTTATTTATTTTTAGTTTCAAGATGATTTCCATGATTTCACTAAAAAGCAGAAATCAATATAGACATGTTAAAATTATGTCGTGCTTCAGTATATAAATCTATCTATTCGGATTTAGTATGATTCTAGTTTGTTATGCGTGATTATGAACAGAATCTAAGAAACAGATTTTTGTTGTTGGTGAATAGACCACCTATCTTTATGCACACAAAATCTGACATTTCACTCCCCGCTCATATCATATTGAATCCATAAAGTTATTATTACTAGTGGTAATAGAGGAACACTGTCTTCATTATCGCGAGACCAAAAAAGAAATACGTATGTTAGCGCATTTGACATGTGTGTGAAGTTTAGGGATGTGACTTTGACGTCTCCGCATTATCGATATGGCCGTGTTATTGTGAAATTATAATATCACCGAATTGACAATATCGATATCAAAATCGGCTATACTAATAAGGAGTGGAATATCATTTAGAATCTGCTAGGCTAAATTATGTACCTAACTTATAATCTTTTAAAATTACCAATTAAATCTTTCAAATGTTCTTTATACTAAAATAGCATAGAATAGAATAGAATAGATCTTTATTTCATGTAAACCAGATACAGGCACTTATGAAATGTCGAGACTCTAGGTGCACGGTTCCAAAAAGTAGATCCTATGGAGAAGAACCGGCAAGAAACTCCATGGAAACTCTTTTCAAATAAATAATAGATCTTGACAATCTTTATCAGTACAATGTTGTGATAAGATCTGCGAGAATAATGCAATTCAATGCGAATATAAATAAAACTAGGATAATAATGAATTGCCTCTGAATAAGATTGCCATGGCAGTTACGAGCTGACCAGTTCCGACAGACGGCACCCGTTCACGAGCATGACGCATGTGTCAGCCTCGCCAAGCTCGACCACAATGAAGGGAACTCAACGACCCGACACACAACGCCACCATCAGCGAGACATTTTAGTGAGCATGACAGACTCATAGTACCAGACAACATGTAGGTAGGTATTTAGTAAATATATCTATAACATTATTACTTACATCATGCTCACAGTTTACAAGTTTTTGTATGCATTTGAATTTACAATTATATAAGATTAGGTATTAAAATAAAACATTTGGTACACCAAAAATAATTTCAAAATATAAAATTTAACAGGGACATTATACACAATGTCACAAAATAAGTTTGTAAACCAATTAAATACTCAATTTAATCACCAATATAAATAAATTACTCCATCGTAATAATAGTAAAGATTAATGCGATTAATCGCATTTTAATTATGTAAATACCTACATACAAAATTTCAGACAGTGCCAGAGGGTCGCAGTGTGCAGGACGGAATCGTACGCCAGACATCTTTATCTTCGATGTACTGATTTATGGTGTAATAGGCTTTGGACATTAAAGTTTGCTTAATAAATGCTTTAAACTTTATATCTGGTAATTCAGTAATGCAAGTTGGAATTTTGTTATAGAACCTAACACTGTTTCCCATACACGACTTGCTAGTTTTGCTAAGTCTAATACCAGGTACAACTAGCTTGTTTCTATTGCGAGTATTCAGGTTATGTATGTCACTTAACTTATCAAAATTAACTATGTTTTTACGGATATACATAATGTTTTGTAAAATATACAGCGACGGTAGTGTAATTAAATTAATTTTTTTAAATATTTCACGGAGCGAGTCACGTGATCTTAAATTATAGATAGCTCGTACTGCTCTTTTTTGTAATATAAAGACAGTCTCAATATCAGCAGCAGATCCCCACAGTAAAAGACCGTAGGACATGATACTATGAAAGTACGCAAAATAAACTATCCTAGCCGTAGCCACATCTGTGACCTGTCTTATTTTCCTAACTGCAAATGCAGCAGAGCTCAGTTTGCCTGCAAGAGCCTTGATATGAGGTCCCCATTGCAGTTTAGAGTCTACTGTTATGCCCAAGAAGACAGTGGAGGAAACTAAATCTAACACTTTGCCGTCAAGTTTTACATGAGTATCAATGTGAGTTACATTTGGAGCCGAAAATTTAATACATTTCGTTTTCCCTGCATTTAGGAGAAGGTTATTAACAGAGAACCAATTTGATACTGTATTCAGTGTATTGTTAGGTTCTACAAGATCCCTATCCTTTCTATTTACTTTAAATATGAGTGATGTGTCATCGGCAAATAGGACTATATTTGACATAGTATCCTTGATCATGTGAGGGAGGTCATTAATATAAACAAGGAACAGAAAAGGGCCCAAAATTGATCCTTGTGGTACTCCAATTTTAACTTTTGAGCCGGTAGAAGTAACGTTACCAACTGCCACCTTTTGTTCCCGATTCGACAAGTATGATGTTACAAGGTCTATTGATCGATCACGAACTCCGTAGTGTTTAAGTTTCAGGATGAGTGTGTGATGGTCCACGCAGTCAAACGCCTTCGAAAGGTCACAGAACACTCCTACAGCATCTTGTTTCTGTTCCCAGGCCCCCAATACAGTTTTAATTAGCATGGATCCAGCATCCTCTGTAGATCGCCCCCTCGTAAATCCGAACTGTTTCTCATGCAGTATCCCATTTTTGTTAAAATGAGCCAACATTTGATTTAAAATTAGTTTTTCAAATATTTTACTTAATGCAGGTAGCACTGATATTGGCCTATAATTAGATGCATTATTTAGGCAACCTGCTTTAAAGATAGGTACAATTTTGCTAGATTTCATTAGATCGGGAAATATGCCGTCCTTGATACAAGAATTAAATATTTCTGCCAATATTGGTGCTATGTTCGATATTACTGAGCCAACAGCTTTAGTAGACAATCCCCATAAGTCCTCAGTTCTTTTGACTGCTATCGTCTTAAAAGCTTTTGTTATATCAGTTGGAGAAACAAAACTGAATTCAAAACTAGGTACTAGTATATCTACATTTCTTTTTAAAAGTGTCTCAGCTTCTATAGGAGACGATGCTAGATATTTAGTTGTCTCTATTGGTATATTTGTGAAAAAGTTATCTAAGAAATTGGCAACTACAGTCTTATCTGAAACTATTTTATCATCAATTTTTAAATTAATTGACATATTTAATCTGTCATTTTAAAATATTAAAAGTTACGTAATAGAGGTTTATATTAGGATGGCAAAATTATTAACGTCACGAAAGTGACGAATAGGTAAGTAAAAAGAAAATTTATTGTAAACATTATGTAATCATTCATTATCATATTCATTATTTCTTGACGTCAGACGTTTCGGTTTTGATGTTGAAGGTTCTGGTGCTAGGTCCCTGTATTTGTACACTGACACAGGCCGAGAAATGTGGTCCGGAAACCTGGAAGTTATGAAGTTAGCCAGTCAATATAATGAAGTTATTTTTTTCACCAGGCTACTCTTTGTCTGGAAATAGCGCTATTTTATGCATTTTAATGTGCGACAGAATCAGAATCTTCGGAATCGTAAGTTTGCTTCTTGTAGAAGCGGACGTACGATTCGGAAAATTCTGTCATCTGTGGGGCTAGTACAAAATGCGGGTATGGGCTATGTACGTACTATTAAAATGTTGTAATAGTACAAACATGGTGTGAATAGTGTCGAGTGCCCTCCGGTGCGTCAGAAATATTCCGACTATGATTTTCTGACAATGTGCGGGGCCGGACTAAATCAACCTTTCAATATACAAATAAGCAAGGATTAACAATAACTCTCAAGTTATGCAATGGACGAAGCTAGGTAGTACGAAAAATTAATTTGGAAATATCGACATATCGATAGATTTTGTACACACAACCTATGCCAAACGGTTTAATTTTCACATTTTCACGAACACAATATTTTTTTATCTTACACATATTTATTTAAAATAATATATTATTTAGAAAATAGAGGGCTTACTGCATGTTATAAACGTATTACTAAATAATTTTAGGAATATTTTCTATGGAAATATGCACTCTGAAAGTAATATTGCACTGTACGGTATTTACCTGTAAAAGGTCTCTTTATTTGCATTATTGCTGTAAGTTACACTGCAGTCTAACACAGGACACGAAACCTTTTCGATTATTGATATTTATCCAATAAAATACAGAACGATTGTGAAGAAAATCATAAAATAATACGAGATCTTATTTTGACAGGTACCTAATAGTTCATAAATTGTTTCAAATCGGTCCTACGAACATTTAATTGTGTCTCTTTCTCGCACGTAGGATTTTCGTAAAGATCGGTTTCTCACTCGCACACTGTGTTCCTCTATTACCACTAATAATAACTTTATGATTGAATCACTCTCTCATTCAAAAAATAACCTACTAACTACCAGAGGGCCTACCAGCGTCCCTTATTGTAGTTATAGGCTTGAAATGAATACGTAGTTCTGCTTATTCGTACCAGGATATCTCAGTTAAAGGATATTTTAAGTTAACAAATATAAGCTGCAGAAGCGCTGGTAACAATTTCATTCGCTCATTTTCGTACCATGACGTTATAATTGACAGTACACTGATATCATACAAACTTGTTATGAAGTGTCTCCTGTCAAATTGTCGCTATAGCCCAAAATAGTTCACTTGTTCGGTCGTTCCTCAGACTAAAATCAGACATGATTTAGAGACGTCCTAGTTCGAAGTGAATACGATTCATATTAAGGACTTATAGCGAAATGCCTTGAAAATGAAACGTTTGTTGTTTGACGCTGGTAGGCCCCCTGGATAACAATCAATACACACATACACACGCAAGTATTCATAAAACTTTTATCCATGTAACTGAAGCGAGATTAGCGTGTAAATGACCATTGATACTAGTATGGCGATCCTGGTTGCCTGACTGTGCATGGCCTCACACTATCCCTCATACGGCGGTGTAATGTTTCATTGTGACCAGGATCAGATCCGACGGGTATTGGATGTGGCACGGAAGAATATTAAGGCTAAATTCTGTATGCGAGATTATACAATTTTGCTTTGATATTTAAGTGTTCGTTGAAGGTAGTCGTTTGGCTGCGCAAAGGATTTTTACCACGCTCTTGTCTGTCTGTCTTTGTCCACCATATGCGTTGCTGCATAGGGTTCCATAAGCTCTTTCGTCATCATAAGCTTGTAACTGCCAAAGGCATTCTTATTTAAAGTTAAATAATCATTATTATCCTATTCTAATTTATTTTTATTCACATTAAATTACATTATTCTCGCAGCTCTTACCACAACATTGTGCTGATCAAGATTGTAATCTATCTATTATTTTAAAACAGTTTCCATGGAGTTTCTTGCCGGTTCTTCTCCATAGGAACTACTATTTGGGACCGCGCACCTAGAGTCTCGACGTTTCATAAGTGCCTATATCTGGTTTACCTACATGAAATAAAGATCTATTCTACTATTCTGTTTGCGTCATTACTCAATTTTACTTTGATATTTTAAGTACAGTCCGTTGAAGGTAGTCGTTTGGCTGCGCAATGGATTTTTATCACATAACTCACTTTCTTATCTATCGGTTTGTAGACCATGTGCGTTGTTGCATTGTGTTCCATAAGTTCTTTTGTCGCTGCAAAATGTCCGCCGGACAACAAGTCCGTCGTCTGCTCAGCGGCTAATAGATTACTTGTTTGATTTAGTTTCCAGGTTTGGTTATTTATATAGACATGATTTGGTGATTGATACTGACTTCTAGTATAGGTTTTTCATTAATTTAATTTGAAATCTTTCACGATAATTTATACACATCCAACTATATCTCCTACCAAATGCTTAAAATCGTGAATATATTCATTTAAATAGGTACATTTAAACATACCACATCTGCTGGCCACAGTGGCTGCCCGGCGTCTGATTCTAATTAAGCAGCAAGCTAAAGATTTATAAGATATGGAGGCATTAGGGAGATTTATACCTAGTACTGAATAATGAGATAACACTAATGGTACGCCGTGTAGCCGCTCATGTGGTATGAAATTCTTGTATTATAGATAGTTGGTAGTGTGAAAATCAATGTAAATTTTTGTGATTGAATTATAATATTATACGGGATAATTTTTACGTAGTGCGCAAAATTTGCTGAGTGATTCAGTGTCCGTACCCAAAGAACTAAAATTCACTCCAAAACAAAATAAATATTTGATTTTGTATGGCTTTCGCCAGTAGAATAGAATAGATCTTTATTTCATGTAAACCAGATACAGGCACTTATGAAATGTCGAGACTCTAGGTGCGCGGTTCCAAATAGTAGAATAGTAGATAATTAGGTAATAAATTTTGCCGCAAACTAAGTCGAATTTTCGTTTTGTTTAAAATTGTATCCCAATAATGCGGTTGCATTTGAGAACAGAGACTGAATCACTCAACAAATTATGTGCACTACACAAAAAATATCCTGTATATATAATTGATCTATAATAATAATAGGAGTAAACTATTAATAAATATAATAATAATAAATGAGTAGTAAAATATAAGTAGGAAATAGAAATACACTCGAGAGCAATGAATCCGGGTCACCAGAAGAGTAAACCTTAATATCTCGGAAACTAAGAATGTTAGCTTGTTCAAATAAAAAGTATTTTATAGACCTATTTAATACTACTTAAATAATACGATTCGAGAGCTGATCATTGCGTTGATAGAGGAATGCGAGAATATTCCCCAACTTCGGCTCAGAAACTTTGTGCCGTATACCGAATCGCATGACATCTGTATTAACAATACACGGAGGTAATACAAAGTATTAAAATGTGAGAAAATGATATATTTGAAAAAAATTGAAATTTAAAAAAAAACTTGCATTAAAATTTTCGTATTTTTAATTTATGTATTTTTAATAAGTAAAACAAATGATAACTAAGTTCTTTTATTAATTTTATTTGAGTGGTATTAAATGGTCTATGAAATGCTTTTTATTTGAATAAGCTAACATTTTTAGTTTCCGAGATATTAAGGTTTATTAATGACCCGGATTCATTGCTCTCGAGTGTAGTAGTAATAATAGTAAACTGTATCATTAAAAGAGATAAACTTGACCCAAACCTACTTGATAAAGGCTACAGTGATAAATGACAAGAAACTATGGATAGCCAAGAGCGAAGACAAGGGTTTTGGACAGGTGATGTAGAATATGCAAATTGAAATAGACCCTGGCTTAAGATACGGTAGATGAAGAATTGAAAACTAAAATTTTTATATGAAGGAACAGGAAAAGCTGACGGTAAATATAAAAATAGCTGATTTGACAATTGCTAGACCATCTGAATATATCACTTTGAAGAAGGTTATAAATATGACAGAGTGAGGTAAAACGGTTTACAAAAGAATAAATCTTTATTTCATGTAAACCAAATATAGGCACTTATGATATGTCGATACTCTAGGTGCGCGGTCCCAAATTGTAGGTCCTTCCTATGGAGAAGAACTGGCAAGAAACTCTATGGAAACTCTTTTAAAATAATAGATTACAATCTTGATCAGTACAATGTTGTGGTAAGAGCTGCGAGAATAATGTGATTTAATGTGAATAAAAAATAAGAAAGGGACAATAATGATTTGCCTCTGAATAAGCATTATATGTATGAGTGCTAAATCTTTGAGATTTTCTCATAGCATCAATATCTAATGACAAGCTAATTACAATCAAAGCAAACTAATCCGACAACTTGAACCAAATACTTTATAAAAAAATCTTTTCAACAAATAGCAACACGAAAGCCATTACAATATTGTAAACAAAAACTGAAATAATTCTCACAAAAACTCGTTAATCTAAACTACAGTTAAATCGGCGATTAACAAATAATCTGTATCGCATTAGTGTCGCGTTTATCAAGAGAGATTATGTTATATTATGCGTTGCGCAAGCGACTGGTTTGTATCGGAACCGTGGACAAGATTCTTTTCAAATTTTAAATCGTTATGGTGTTAAGGTTTTATTATTCCTATGGTATAATAAAGGAAATAATAATGTTTCAATTATTAAAATTTATGTGGGTATGTTTCCTGTTGTATTAAAAATAGGCCATGTCTACCTTGAAGTTACTTTCGCACTATTTCGCAGCACCATATTTTCTTCTAAAGTAATCTGTGGTATTGCATGGTCTTCAGTGAAAATACCAATCAAAAGTTACCTCTTCTAATTGGTATTTTGATTAGTGTAAACTTTGTTGTTCACGGGAACAAAGTAACATTCACAACTTTCAGTTACGCGGGGTTTGTCACCAATTCTCGTTCTAAATTAGAAGATGTATTCTTAGATCCCTTTTTATTATGATTCAAATTGTTATCCGTTTTAGTTTTACTTACCCCATCCGTACTTACTTTGATATCATCACAAAATATCACATCATCATCAATTAAACTTTACTCATTCTTATCCCGTTCATCACAGCCCTATTCCTCCCCGCTAGCGCCGCGCGGCCACAACCGACAACTGGCGGCGCAAGCACAACCCACACAACGACAGTTCATTTTCATAACAGGTCGCGCCGGTAGTTTTTCTTGTCGCCGTGTTTGTTGCTTACGAAATATGTTTTTTTTATATTACATTTAGCTTGAGGGTGTGTTGAGTTCTTAGGTTAGGAATGAGTTATTAGGATTAAAACTCGCTTTACAACTAATTAATTGGACAAATAAAAAAATGTCCTCGTGGATTATTTAATAGAGCATTATGTTTATTTGGAATCTTCTATGCTTTATCTCATTATTGTTTAATTTTTGCAACCCTTTTAGATTTACTGCCGTATACTCAAACGGAACTCAATTTTAAGTTGGTCTTAAGTGCTGTGTCATTATTATCCCTGCATATTGGCCAGCTAAGCGAAAGACTTAAGAGCGTCTCAAAGTATACTTATTGTTTCGGAAGTTACTTAATGTCAATTCTTCTATCTCAATATTAAATATCAAACCATACCGACAGTTTTATCTGCGACGATAAAACGTGTATACGAATAACTGTATTTTCTTGTTTATAACATAAGTGACCTTCAAATCATCACGATGAGCCGTGGCGATGGCAACTCCGAGCAAATAGACGAATATTTTAAGTTCATAGCAATTTGTATGACTGTGGCTATTATAATAAAAATGTAGTAGGTACAAGGCATAGGAGGAAGCAGGAACTTATGTTAATAGAGTAAGCGATTTTGCGATCAAAGAATAAATAAAGTTCCTGATGATAAAAATTAAAAAAGTGATCTATGCGTTCGTATACCATTCATCTGATTACCATAAAACTTTGGTGAATTTTTGTGAGCACGCCCTTGATTTTATTTTAATAAAAATAAAAAAATATTTAAAAAAAGATTAAAATCACGCTTTTGTCATCCAAAATAAACGTGTATGCTTTTCAGCTCAATCGGAAACCGGGAAGTGGGTGAAATTTAACATCCAAGATTTTTACATAGTTAGTTACATCTTTACAAGTGAAGCTAATAAAAAAAAAAAAAAAAAAAAAAAAAAATCGTGTTAAAAAAATTGCAAAGAATGAGTCATGCATCACAACCAAAAAAAAACATGTTTCCGGGCTGTAGTTTTTCTGATTATTATCACCTACCTAAGTACCTACCTATATAAAAAAAAATGCTTCAATATTCGTGAAAAAAATATCGTCTTGCACGGCAAATACCGTTAGGTTTGTTGCACACCAATCAGATACCTATAAAACGTTTCAAATTAGGTTCTAGCTGGAAACCCATCATACTCCATTTAGTGAGTCGTAACTCATAATTCTCTTCATCTTAGTGAGTCTTAACTCATATTTCTCGTAATGACAGGACTTATTCGGTCACAGCCACCGTTCACCGCATCATTTATTTATCACTCCGCACTCAAGCACTTTAATCTTTAAACCGCTATAAGTTGATAACTTATACCAAATCACAGCAATTTGAGAAACGGACCCGTACGTCAATTAGCGGTGTGTGTCTCATCACCATCACTTTTTGAGCCACATTAAGATAATTCGCTGCACCGTTGTAAGTGTTAATAGTGCGGTGGGTACTCGATGGTTTTATGGCCTCGTTGCGTTATGAGTGCCATGAAATGCTCAGTTATATGATGTAGAATTCAAAAAGGCATTCATTTAGAATAAACTCAATGTTTCTAAATGGAGATTGAGATTTAAAATATCCTATTCTTATTCTTATTCTTTATTGTACACAAAATATGGAATATACAAAAAATATACAATTTACAAATACATATATGCATAAAGGCGAGCTTAACTCAGAATGAGTTTTCTTCCAGCAAACCTTTAGGTGAAAGAGAAATGAACATATACATAGAGTGAGAAAGTCAAGCGTACAATACAATTTATTACATTACAACTTAGGTATTCATATATCTAAACACATATAATAATATATAATTATGTAAATACATACAAGCAAACAACAAAAGGAAAATCATGCTGACAAGAAATGTTCCTTAACTCTTTTCTTAAAGACGTAAGGAATATCGATTTAAATGTTTAGACATGTATATGTGGATATGTCTATAGATTGTTTTGTACATTAATCTCCCAAAAATCCAGTAAAATTATTGAATTCTCTAGAGCAATCTCTATTGGCTGGTAACTTGATGATCCCAGTTTGAAACAAGGTTGTTAAAAATGTCTATAAACTACTGAGTTTTATGTTTACCCAATAGATTTTCCGTTTACCCCATTACCTTTTTTGAGATAATCCGTGAATGACCGAATAATTAAGACATCATCTGATTTAAATATGGCTTATTTTTGTCAGATATGTCGATCATAACGCAGAAATATTAATGTTATACGTAATAAATCTATTATCATAATCCTGTTTAATCACAAAGACGTCCACTTACATCGACATAAAATTACCTAATGTTTTTTAGGAAAATAATATTTTATCTATTTCACACGAATGAAGATCGTAAAATTTATTTTTGTGAACCAAATTGATTCGTTTTCTTTAAATTATTGCTTGTAAAAGTCTAAATAATTGTACAAAACATGCATAATATAGACGCCATCTTGTTATTTTTTGCGTAACTTGAATGATATCGCGGCGGGATGTCTGATAAACTAGACATAATTAGGCATAATTCTTATGATATTATAATAATAAAATATGACCTTCAGTGTGCGATATAAATGGGTAGTTTATTTTAGTAAGTTTAACGGACACCTATTGCTGGTACCATTGTTAAAAACTATGTTAAACCTGAATAATAAAAAAATAGATTAGGTATATCAACAGAAATTGAAATATCGAATATTTATCACGACGATCTTTTTTTTACTAACGGCCCATCCCCGGGCTTCGCACGGCAATTTCTCTAATATCCTTGCATTAAATATCAAAGTATTATACATAGGTATAAACTTTCCGTGAAAAATTATCTAACTGATGGTGAAAACCGCATCAAAATCCGTTACGTGGTTTAAGAGGAGTTAGCGGGTATACAAACAGACGCGGAAAGCGATTGTATTTTATACTACACTCGAGAGCAATGAATCCGGGTCACCAGAAGAGTAAACCTTAATATCTCGGAAACTAAGAATGTTAGCTTGTTCAAATAAAAAGTATTTTATAGACCTATTTAATACTACTTAAATAATACGATTCAATGGCTGATCATTGCGTTGATAGAGGAATGCGAGAATATTCCCCAACTTCGGCTCAGAAACTTTGTGCCGTATACCGAATCGCATGACATCTGTATTAACAATACACGGAGGTAATACAAAGTATTAAAATGTGAGAAAATGATATATTTGAAAAAAATTGAAATTTAAAAAAAAACTTGCATTAAAATTTTCGCATTTTTAATTTATGTATTTTTAATAAGTAAAACAAATGATAACTAAGTTCTTTTATTAATTTTATTTGAGTGGTATTAAATGGTCTATGAAATGCTTTTTATTTGAATAAGCTAACATTTTTAGTTTCCGAGATATTAAGGTTTATTAATGACCCGGATTCATTGCTCTCGAGTGTATTTAGAGAAGAGAAGAAATAACACATCGGCATGCATATTAGTCATCACTTAAATCATCTATTTTGGAATCATAACCGCTTATTAAGCATACCTACCAAGACTTAAAGTTCAAACGAATAAATGTCATAATATATTTTTAATTTTACACCCAAACTGCAAACTTTGTCACCCGTTGACGCCTACAAAAATCGAATGAAACTCGATATTGGAACAAAAAAAAGTATCGTATTCACTCAACGGATTTTAACATGTCCTCGCAACAAACTTTGAAAATATAAATATTTCTGGGACAAAACAAACAAAATGACAGTCGCGTCCGCAAGTTTTATACCTGCAAGTACAGTTAGCGATAAAAGCACTTTTGTAAATGAATACTGCTTATTTTTATTTGACTTTTAATTAATTGAATCGATTCTTAAATATATATTTTTCGCACTGGTAGGTCCTAAGAGAAAAAAGGAAAAATAAGGAATTTATCAGCTGCTGTATTTTAAAATTCGAATGTAAGAAAGGTTATTTTCGTAAGATTTTTGAACTGAAAACTTTGCACTACATAACACAGGTTTATAAATATGTCCTGTTGACTTCGTTATTTATAATTAATAAAGCATTATTCATGCTTTAGTTTTTATAGAAACGCGATACTACTCCCCCCGCGTGATTAAAAGAACTACGCTGCGGCCTGCGCTGTGACTCTTTTCCACTGGCAGCTGAGCGGGCTCCGTACAAACTCTGTTTAACTCGCAACGGTAAACTTGATAGAAGTGCTTGCACCAACAAAGAGTCTAGCGGAGAGGACTGAACGAGTAAAAATAGTTGATAACGAACTCGTTCCAATTAAAAGTGGTCGCAACTCTTTCTTAGTGGAAGGTAAAACCTATTTCAGCGGACACCGTTCCGCTTAGCTCATTACCCTTTCGCATTGGAAGCTGTTTAGCGTTAATTGCATTTCCGATCCATTCCCACAACATAAAAAGTAAAAAGGGAAAAGATGATAGAAAAAAGAATTAAGTACCAGTATCAAAACCAACAATAGAAGCTCATCGATGATCGCCACGCAACCGCAACGAACGCAGACACTGCCGAGCACCCGATCCGAGGTATCGGGTATCACGGCCCTTCCGCAAATATATTCACACACTGACTGTTGACACGCCTTGACACTTCACATGCACCAACTGTAAAATTTACGTTTATTGTCTTAATTTTATACAGTTAATAAAAACAAAAAAATCTGGGGGACAAAACCTTTTTGGATAGAAACAAAAAAAAAAGGAATAACATTTATTTGTTACAGGTGCATGAGATAACATTTTGAGACGATATTAAAAAGAAAAATGCTGCATAATTATATACAAAAATTAGTAATTTTTATATAATTATAAAAATGTACTTAATCGTATATGTTACTGTTACTGTTACTGTTAGCCTACATCATCCCACTGCTGGGCAAAGGCCTCCCCCCATGATTTCCAGGCTTTTCGGTCTAGAGCCAGTGTGAACCATTCGTTGTTCGTGTTATCAAGTTCGTCCCGCCATCTCTTTCGGGGTCTGCCGCGTCGCTTTCTCGTCATACCAGGGCTCCACTTAGTGGTTACCTTGGCCCACAGCTCATCGGGCATCCGGCAGACATAATAGAGAGAAAAAGATATAAAAATTACTGATGAAGTAGCAGTATAGTATGGACGTATAGTATGTGGATGTAACGGTCCAGCTGACTGCGATAGGCTGGTTGAATAGTTACTGCTATCATTAGTGCAAAATCACTACGTGAAATGAGACCACGATGAATCAATACAGTTTGCAGAACTCCAAACTTATATGCGACTACACATCAAGCTAAGGGCTGATTTTTCAATCGCCGGATAATGTTTTAATAAGCGGTCAATGTTCATTGCTGGGTCGTAATAATGGAATTCATCTAACCAGTCAGTATCTCGAAAATAAAATCGTGGTAGTCCATTTGACATACTAATTTCATTCACACTTTACAGTCTTTTAATACCATTTTATATCCCATCTTGTAAATTATATCTGATAGATACATCCCACTACAATCCTTTCCACACCAGTTAACTCGCAAACTCCCGGGCATCCTATTGGCACGCCGCGACACTTCACATGTGCACGCGCACCATAAAATTCATATATTTATCCTTCTGACTCACTCCCACACGATCATTTTAATACTTTTCTGGACATTTAGAATCTCCTTGTTGACGAAGGTGGTCCTGTGGTTATCAAGTAAATTCCGATATTGAGATCTGAGTTCGAAGTGAACAAACGTTTATACACCGTGTATCAGAAGTGCATGGTTATAATATATTTAAGGGTGTCGATCAGACCACCAAACTGAACAACTTTCTCTATGGGACCAACATCGTAATCGCGAAAAAATAATCAGCTGTCCTATACGTTTGGGTCGAGTAGATATTCAGGTTTTGTATGGGATAATGGGGTTTGTTGTTGTTCAGTTCGATGGTCTGATCCACACCCTTAAATATGACCTCGCATTTCTGGTACACGTTGTATTATAGAGAAAGTGTACAGTGGATTTTATATCAATAAACATTTTATCGGAATCTGGAACTTGAATTACTTTTACCCCATTAAGTAAAAGTCTTTTAAAGCTAACAATCAACACTTTGTAGCCATATATCGCTAATTTGTCGCCTGCGAGCATTACAGACTTCTTTTTTCGATTCTAGCAACACTCCCAGTAAATAACCTACCATTTCAGGCTAAACAAAAATACCACGCCGCTTAATAGAAAAAGTTAAGAATCCAAGAATCCAATCCATTTAAAAAACAATGAGATTCCAAAAACAAAAGCATCAGATTTCCACACAGACACAGAACACAGTGTTGCTAAAAACAATAATATTATTTCTTTTAAGGGATTAATTCTTTAAAATAAAGGCTGGATATAAATTGCCAGGACAATGAAATGTTTAATGAAGGTAAAGGTCATCCCGAGACTGCACCTTCAATTAAATCGACGAGCTTATTTCGAATATCGTTTATTTTAGTACTTCTGGTATCGATTTTCTATATCTGATTAATGAATAAATTTTATAGAAAGTCTATTTTAGGATCACTATGAATATCACTTGTACCTGTATGAATCATATTTTTTTATCTTCTATATTAACTTCTTCTGCATAAATAATGTTCATTTCTAAAGCATTATAATTCAATAGTTGCTTGTACGAAGAATAATTAAAAAAGTGCAATATAATCTTTCTCCTACCAGAAATTGGGGTTGGCGCAATATGTCTTTTTCTTTCTTGCAAAAGTGCAATAAATAGTGAATAATAATATTATTAACATTTCCGTGCAGACAAAACAGGAGATTTACAGCAGATACACATCTGCAATCTCCAGTCTCGTTCTATGGAATTTAAAACCTAATTCCTTGAGAAAGAATCGCTTTACGAAATTATTGAAAATCTTTCCACTAAATTCAACCAACCAAAGAAAGTAAAGGCTGTTGAAAATACAGATTTAAAAGTTAGCTCTAAATATCATCAATTAAAACCAATTACAAAAGAAAGTGACAGTCTCCCAAGTATGCAGGTCACAATTTCTGATTCATTTTTTAATTATCCAGATCTTTTTTCTCTACGATTTTGGATTATATTTCTTTAGATTAAGGTTGGAAATTCATTGGTATAAATCTGTCGTTGTTGAACTAATGGCACTACAAATCCTCGGCAGTCCAAGCCAGGTATTGTCCTCTGAAAAGTTTATTTGCTCCTTACACCACTGTCGTCCGATCGCCTTTTTTACTTTTATCTCAGACAATTTTTAAATGGTTTATGTTTGATACCATTATTGTGTGCCAATCAGGTTGAATTACAATGTCCTTTACCAACGGCCGAACTGAGTAAGAATTTCTTTATTATTTTTGTTACAAATCATTTTATTTTATGCCTTTTTTAGTTTTAAAGTAAACAAGGCAGATGTTCGCTTTATTTAGATGAGCCAGTCGAATGCGTAAGTTGAATTTAAATAACTCGTGTTTGAATTTACGGATGCTTGGGGACATGGAAAATTGTGGTGCTTATCTTATTTTTTTCCCTTTTTTTGCAAGAATTTATGTCTTTAGTTTTGACAAGTTTACTTAAAGGCTTCTAGGAAGAGACTCCTTGTATTTAGATTTATAGTACATCACTTTTGCATGTCAATGTTACATTATGAAAATCTCTAACAGAAAATTCTACAAGTCAGTTATGTAGAATCAATTATTTTCCTTTAAATTACATGTTTTCTTATTTAATCGTGTTTTACCTATATTCTTATAAAAGAGCAGGCAATACACGTAAATTTTTAAATGATATTAATAATGCTGGACACGATTTTTCAGCATCTATATTATAAACAAAAAGCTTTTCTAAATCTTCCCATTATTTTAGTTAAACGTACTTTATACTGTGTGAGATCCCTTCGATCAATAATCCGAACATTAGCGGCACATAAGACTCACTAATTGAGATATCCCCAACAATTTGAACGCAACGTTTTTAAAGTGTTAAGTAGTGGCGGGAGTGTGCAATAAATCTCATTGTTGGCACTCTTATCTCTCTTACTGAGGTAGCCGATATGGGTGTTGCCAGTAAAGAAAATTTAAATATAAAACGTAGTGTTGCAGAACGATCACAGGTTTTTATCTGGGACGGTCATATTTTGAAGTATGTGGAGCGGGTGCACTTTACGGAGCAGGCAAAGTAAGCTGATGGCAATGTTATTTTTTTTTTTAATAATTTGTATCACCCATTGCTATGTTGGGATTCATATTTGGAATCTTTTATTAGAGAGTTCAGGTTTCTTGTGTACTAATAAGAGCTTGAGCGTAACCAATTTGTTTGATAATGTAGTCTTTATAATATAATATGCTGGTGACACTTTCTCTCCACCAGATCGAAACGACTAAGCAAATGACAAAGTTGACGTTGAATAAATTTCAAAAATGTCACTTTTATGTCACATAAAACAAGTTATCAAAGTCAGAACCGATATAAATAAAGATACTAAAGATTACAAAATCACTTTAGTTGAGAAAGGGATCAACGTGTGTGGCACTAACGTAAGGTAACCACTTATCGAAGATCTCTTCATTAAAAACTAAAATGTGAGATGGTTGCAACTGTTTGTAAATTCTCATTGATGAGAGCTTACTGCAGATTTCCGGGGAGAAAATAGTGATGTTACGTTTAAGGGAGAAAGTGTTCACAGTTAAAGAGGAAAAATTAACAGCAGTTGCAAAAAGATTTTTGAACTTGCTTTGATGAGAAAGATATTACGGAATTAATAATCCTTTTGTCAGATTAATTTTTACTACACAGTTAATAGTTAACAGTTACTTTAACATTTAACAATTTTATAGCAATTTTTTATCCTACGTAAAAAAGTTTCATATTGAATTATAATTATATTATGATAGGATTTTTTGAGAAGTTATAAAACATGCAATTTGCACGAGAATGAGAACAGACTTTTTCTTAAAAAACAAAACTACTTCTGGTACATAGTACTTTAGCTTGTATCCAATAAGAAAGCCAATACATTCTTAACAATCAGATAATAATACATAAAAATAAAATATAAATATCCCAGAAAAATATGCTTTGAATCTCGACAGGTTGTAACCAGGATCCTTCACTAGCGAGGGTTTGCATGCAATGTTGAGCGCATCAATCAGCAACTGAATCGTATTCTCTCAATAATAATAAAGTAAGCTCATCTGTTTCGGGGATCTGAACAAATGTTTCCGAGAACGTTGCGTGTCCCCTTAATGATCTGAATAAAGTAAATGTTTTAAACAAAAGCTTTCTAAGGTTTAATTAGGTTGTATCGGGTGAAAGTCGAGGATCACAGCGTTTGGGATGATGGTGCAAGATATTGCAGAAGTGCTTTTATTATTTTTGTATTTCATGAAGACTTTATACATGATGACAAAAAATACATAACAGTGATTGTTGTTATTATTTCAATAACAAAAAGGACGTGATGTGGGTAGGGTATACATAACACTGAATCAGTCATCAGTCAAAATTATAGGTATGTGAATAACGTGTAAGCATGATAAATACGGGTACAAAAATGTGATATGGACGATCAATTATTGTGAGAAAAATCTTTATTGCAATAAGATTTACTGGTCATATTATACTCGTAAAGATTTCTAGAAAGATACTTAAAATATCAGATCATAAGGATAGGCGATCTGTTTCTTTTACATTTAGTCTTATAACATTAAAATGATTATCTAAACGTCTCAATACTAAAGCAATTTATATCAATGATTGACCAACAATGTTAATAAGACAAGATACAAGAATGAAGCCATTAGCGGAATCGCTAAAACTAACACCGTTTCGCGATCTCATAAATCACAAACCAATTTGGACCTTACAATAACTTGACAGAGTTGAAACTCCTTTAGCATGTGTGAGAACAATTTATCTTAGCGTTCGACGTGGATGCAATTAATCAAGAGCCAATGTCACGTACGTAATATAGCCGAGTTAAAAGAGAAAAAGATGATTTCAGGCTAATTATCTTTGATGTTGTTATATTTTTATTTTGCCACTTAACACCTACAGAGGCAATTTGTCGCTTGTTACGTTACGCTATTGAATTTTCGGGGTCCTGTATTGTGCGACTACCGTCTGTGATGCCAGTTGATTTATTTCTCATACGTCCAATACTCATTTATCATCGTTCGGTTGTATTTAGACTGTTTATTTTTATAATGAGCTCTCGAAAAGGTCAATTTTGCCTTTATAGTTATTTTTTTCTTGAGCCAAGAGGGTGTTTCTTTCTTCTTAAATACGTTTAAGATCAGTTGTCGTGTTTGCAAACTGTTCTCATTATTTGGGACGTGTATGGGAATTAAGGCAGATACTTAGGTGAGAGCCAAATTGTGTGTTAAGCTTGGAGTGTAAGCGAATATTACCTATTTATTATTTATTGATACTTGCTTTCGGCACCTAAATAAAATCATTGATAGAGCAATTGTTAGTTTTATTAAAGAATTCATTCATCTACTGGCAAAATATCTCAAACATTAACTTCCTCGGAATAATAACTTAGAATTCCCATTCCATAGATAACGGAACATTGGAACATACCGGTGTATATTCTAATACAATGTCCCTTAACTTCCTATAGCTGTAAGACCTCACAGAACCTTGATCAATTCATCGAATTAAATACCTTTAATTAATTACGATCGCTATCGTACCTTGGACTGTGGATGGCAATTAGTCGTAGTAGGGAACCTTTGTTACGACTAACATGACGGCTGTAAGTTTCCTGTTTAAGCAACCTTCTAAGATTACAAGCAATGAATGGCGTTTCTGAAGAAGCATTCTGGTTTTCATGATTATCTGGGTACGGAATCGGTTTTTTGAATTTGTCCAATAGTGATTATCACTGTTTTTGCGATCTGAATACAGGAGTGGTATGTGCGGTTCTTGGAACAGAATTGATACTTTAGATTCGGTTCCTGTTTTGGAACTAAAATCTGTGGAAGTATCAGAAACAATTCCAAGAAAAATTATTTGATGTGGTCTTACTTGACACTGGTAATCATAGTATGCTTTCCTACTAAAAGGAAATATTTATTTTCATATAGATTATCACTATGTTTTATAAACTCATCATGCATCATTATCCCTATCAAACTGGATATTTGATTTACTTAAAAAAATACAAAAATGTTATTGACTATAGGTATTTACTTAAATCTGGGATGATCATTATCAATAACTACATGGTTTTCTTTAATACCCAAGAGAATGAGAGGAAACCGATTACATAAGAGTAGTAAATCATCCTTCGTAACTTTTAATTGTAAAATATCGCCTACAAGAACATTTCTCTTAAACATGTACCTTGTAGGCGACGCGCCAGTACCTGCCACTACTATGAATTACAGCCACATTTTGCGTAAGGTATCGTGGAAATAATAAGCAAGACGGTGGATAACAATCGATATAATGTTTGAAGACTATATAATTTTGAAAGTAAACGTTACATCCATGGAGATCGGAGTTTTTGTCAGTTCCATACATCTACTATAAAGGTTTAAAAACATTGAATAACATATAAATCTGCATAATAAATTCTTAAGCAATTATCACAGTTAACAGTTCTTTATGAATACAATGGTACTTTGAGCTATCTTCTCATTTCTCTTTCACTCGAACAACTTTTGAGTTAAGCTCACCTACAGTCCTCGAGATTTAAAAAGCCACTTTTGACATATATCATTTGAGTTAATTTGGGATGTGAAGCGTATAAATCTGTTACCAAAAATATCGATTTTTATAATAAATCGATTTAAAATTCTAAGAGTATATAATCGTTTAAAACTATGAATAAAAAATGGAGAAATTCATCTGATAAGCAATTTATTAATGTAGTAGGCACCGAATTTAATATGAAATCGCATTTCTGTAGGTATATTCATAGAATAATAAAACATATCCATAATTTTATGCCAAAATTATTTATCCACTTGTACCGGTAATAATGGTCCACCAGTTATTGATTCACTTTCGAAGTACTCACATAGTTTCCAAACCAAGTTGTTAGAATCCATGTACCTATAGTAAGCCAAGTCAACTTAAAAGCGGGAACAGTCCAAAATCAAGGCCAGATCACAAAAAAAGAGGTATCCGAGAAATACTCGTTGAGAGAACGAACAATTAGTTGGAAAAATCGCGAAAAACTGCACAGATGTCATTGTCATTACTGCCAGTGTCAAGCAAATTGTGATCATAGAGAAATTAAATTAATTATAATAATATAATGTACGTGTCATACAGCCTTTAAAGAGTTTTTAATACCTATGTAATTTTATACTGATATTTCAAACGATTTTAACGATTCTAGTGATCACATCCCTTTATTTAAAAAATAATTGATTGAGAACGTAACCATTTTTATGATATTTCGGTAGTACATAAACATGCATTTTAAAAATATTTCGATGCTATAACAATACTTATGAAAATATATACCATGCTAATTTATACGTATCTCAAAAAATTATAATAATTTCATAATTATTATCAAGTGTATATTCAAAATGGTTTTTATTCACAGCCTATAGTAACATTGTCAAGTTACATGCTATCGTTCTTTAAATCTGTCAAAAGGGACTTCTTAGATCTCGAGGAGTATATATACATGATAATATTTATAAATGCTTATATATCTTGTAATTTGTGTACAATTTTTTTTAATGTTAGATAATGGTTCAATATTTTGTTTCAAAAACTTACTTTATCCTCATCTTTCACAGATGTCAGCCATCGATCCCGATTGCGGCGTCAATGCGATAGTCAACTACACCCTCGGAGAGAGTTACACCAAGTCACAGTTCACCGTCAAGCCCGACTCTGGCGAGCTGTGTGTGTCAGGTCCCTTGGACTATGAGGCCCATAGTGACTTCGAGTTTCCTGTCATTGCTACTGATAGAGGTTTGTATATTTTTCTTTTTGGAAGATAACACCAATTTTAATTCTATAACTTTATTTCATGCCAATGGTGTCTATTCTGTTGCGTATTTTGACAGTACTAAACTAGACAATCGTATCTGTCACTTTCTTTTTCTATTGAATCAGAAAGAGACAAACGCCCTTATTTTACTTTAGTCCTATCAAAATCCAGCCCATTTTGTCCCACTGCCCGGCACGGTCCTATTCTCAGAATTAGAAGGGTTAGGCCTTAAGCCACTACGCCAGCCTGGTGCGGGTTGGCGGACTTATCACAATATCGAAAACTTTATGAAGCCCTCTCAGATGTGCAAGTTTCCTCACGATGTTTTCCTTCACCGTTAATGCAAGTGATAATCAAATTCTGATCCGCACATAATTTAGAAAAGTCAGAGGTGCGGGCTGGGTGCGAACTCATGGAAGGCATGGAAGGCAAGTGTTCAATTGCTATGTTATCAGTGTGTAAAAATCCTTACAGCAACTAAGTAAACCAGAGATCTTGCTATGTTTATTGTTATCTATCCGACATAGGTTCCAACCTATTTGTGCAATATAATGTACATTTAGTCAAAGTGGGTTAACAACATTCCCTCAGTAGACCTTTATTAATTTTCTAATAATTAGCTCGATGCAATATCTCTAAGGTGCAGGTAAATTGTCTTAACTTTAATTATAATACGCTCGTATTTAGTGGAATTTATAGGCTTAGCGAGCTGCTAGACACTTGAATAAGAGGATTTTGGATATTTTTTCCTTTTAATTACTATTTAATAATCACAAGAAGTGATTTCAGTGATTTACAATTTAAACATACTCCTATAATACTACAGATAGCAAAGTGCAACTCTAAATAGAAAATGTTTTATATCCATATAATTATTATTAACACCAGTAGAAATTATTGTAACTGGTCTTATAAAGATGAACGCACACCTAATCGCGAAGAATACGCCGGACGCGCATGCACCGAATTTGAGTATTCTTTGTATAGAATTATATTAAGCAAGCTTTCACATCTCACCACGCCGTACACGCTGCATTTCTTTAAAATGTTGTAGGTATACCGATTACACTCGCATTTGCGAATGACATTATCAGATTCGGCACGTACGGTGGGGTTGGCTCGATTTTGATGACGTCATCCGCATTCTGCTCCAACAATTATTCTGTGCTTCGGATAATATAGATCGTTTGGTGCGGCCGGCGCGTACGGCGCGTTCGGCGTGTTCGGCGCGTTCGGCGTGTTCGGCGCGTTCGATGCGGATAGATGCACGTTTATCTTAATAGATTGGCAACTGCCTTCTTCATCATTATTATTAGTGTAATACTTCCGGGTTGGTTTAATTTTAATGGCATCTGGCTTTGTGTGAATAACTCTGGATTTTCATCTTAGAATTATGTAACCGTGATGTAGGTTGATATTATTATGATTGTGGTAATGAAATATGAGAACAAAAATGCAGTATTGAATGAATCTATTTTAAAACACAATCGGATTCAATAGATTCTCAAATTTAACTTTATTAGCCATCGAAAATCGCATCCAAACTCTTTTGAATTTAAAAAATCTGATGTCACTAGTAGTATTTCAATTTTTTTTATCAATAGATAGAGGATAGTTGGCTATTATATTCTATCTAAATACCCAAAATACAATTAAATGCTATTTTATGAACAAATATCCATTCTGTTCTTAATTTATATTAAAATTTTAGTGTTAAATATTTTCAAATTTATAATTTCTTGCCATCGCGGCACCGTAATGAAGTCAATAGATTGCATGTGTCACGATGCCTGGCCACTAATACACCGTGGATTTACGTCAAATAAAAGGCATTTAGCACGATTTCACTCACGGTATTTCAGCATTTGAATGATAAAATATATCCTTCACAACAGGATCCTCGAGAAGTATGTTTAATAAAATTTATGGAAAGCCTTCAGTAGACGTTTCGTTTAGACGTTTCGATAGAAGTTACACTAGAAAACACTACATTCCATTTACCTACATTTGTGTCAAAGACCTATCGATGAGACAAATATAAATATTTTGTATTGGTTTTTCGAATGACTTGTACTGTGTCAACAATTTCATTCCCGCGCAGGGTGATTTATTACCAACAATTATAATGTCACGATACTTAAGAATTACATCATCGAGGTATACCAAACACTGAGTAATACAAAAATCCTTAAAATATCCACGATTTGCACAGATTTCGAAGCCCTATCACATTGGTGAGGCCGAAATAAATTCCGCCGATGTCCGTCCGCGGTCCGAAAGTCGACCTCACTGATTTATGGGGAGAGAACTGTGCAACTATCACTTGGTGTTTTTATTTCGTTAGCCTGGGCGGCTACTTTGTCTTTCGAAACGGAATTTTCAAGGATTTTTTCCAGTTTTTAATGCTGTGACGACTGTGTTCGGGTATCGAATTGGGAAAAATTTAATTTGTTTGGTACATAATTGAAAATGGAGATTTATTTAATAAATAGATTGATGATTAAATTCTATTGTAAGGTAAATAAAAAAAACTGCTTTCTATATTACAAGTTGATGTCGTTAGAACTTTTTAGTGTCCATGTAATAATTATATATGAAGACATTGTAAAATAATTAACAAGGCAATAGCTTATCGTAATAGTGGATACTTAACTGTACTTTTAAGGTTTATTAATACTTAATTTTATTTTACTGTTATCAAGAAATTACCTTGCCTGCCATGGTCTTTAATATATTATTTTATTAAGTGATTTTATATTTTCACAAATACTTAGTAGTACTTATCTGTGAAAATATTGAATCACTTAATATAAACTAAGCTTCATATAAATTAAATAGGTCGAAGAAACTAAATAAAAGCCAAGTCTTTTCTTCAACCAACAGACGCCTGTACTTCTTTTTATTCAAAAGTAATATAACAATACTTTCAACAACAAAAACCCTCCCACTTACAATCACAAAATACGCTAAACGCGATGACAACCACATAAATCAACCACCTGCCAATTAGACATAGAATTACAAACAATACGAACAATCAATACCAATTATTTATTCGCAGGAGGCCTGTCGACGACTGCTATGGTGAAGATTCAACTCATCGATATCAACGACAATGTACCAGCATTCACAGTTAAAGATTACAACGTGTCTTTAAAAGAAGGACGGATCTCAAACGAGCCGATTATAGCTGTATCCGCAACGGACTCAGATTCAGGAAGATTCGGGACTATCACTTACAGAATTGTAAATGGAAACGAAAATGATGTGTTCAGAATTGATAGGAGTACCGGAGAAATTTTGGTTACTAAGCCAGCTTTAGTGCAAGCTAATTTGAAGTTTGATTTGGAAGTTTCGGCTACGGATGGGGGAGGATTGACTGCTCCTCAGAATGCTGTAGTACACGTCACTGTATTGCCTGCAGGGATTGGATCAGCGTTGTTCGACAAACCACGGTACAATTTCCGAGTGAAGGAAGATGTCCGAGTAGGAACTGTTGTTGGAAATCTCAAAGCTACAGTTGGTGATAGAGGTAAGTGTATTTTTGTTTATTACTAGATTTTACCCCCTTATTCGTAAAAAATTATCATTTTAAACACCGACTAAATTATACCTGTCATTGTCATTTGTAGCCAATGAATAGAGATGGCAATCGATTTAAGAGCTAGTTTAGTGAAAATAACGTTAAAAATGTTAACGTAATAAATACTTTTTCTTTCTTTAATCATCATTTATAATTATGAGAAAAACAAACTTATTTTCAAACGAAATTTCTGAGAACTCTCTTGTTGTTTAAACAAAAACATGATCAATTTTTACTGTCAACATTTATCATTAACATTCCAGGAAAGAAAGCTAGCATAGCTTTCTTTATATTTGTAAATTGAGCCTCACAAAATAGGTCACATAATTCAGATATGACAGAAGTACTTGAAAACTATTGGATTTTATTTCAATGTCCATTACTTACGTTCATATTAGTTTATCTTCTCGTTTCTAGAATGAGTTGACCAGAGCTACAAAACTTAAATGCAACTATAAATTATTATATTTTAAAATCAGAGTTCAAAGGATCTTCCCTACATTATTTTACATAATAATAAACCTTTCTGTTAGGGTGGGTTGCACCATCTTACATTAACTATAACAAACATCGAATCCTCAGTCAAAGTATAGACTAAGCAAAAAATGAGTTGCACCATTTGACAATTGTTAGCTAATGTCATAATTTTAGCTGTAGGTAACTGTTAATCGCCCACGCTTCGCTGGTCATTGTTATTGTTAATTTTAAATATCTGTAACTAGATACTGGCAGACGCGTCGAATATAACCTAATATAAAACGTCTTGTTACTTGCCAAACTTTTACATTTTACATCACGATGCAACAGTAGATAGTAAAATTTTATGGTTATTGTTAATGTTACCGTTGAAGTTAATTTTGACAGTAACAATAACGTAGCCCTTGGTGCAACCCACCCTTTACCTCATATAGTTTGGGAAAAAAAAGCTATCTCGTATTAACGTTTACCAGAAATCACCGTATAAAGTACAAACGACTCAATGATACAACTACCGTTGACCGCTATCACCTTATGGCTTCATTTCGCTTTAACAAATTTATTGAAATCGTGCCCAAGTGGTTTCTATTCAAATTAAAAGCTTTTAGCGTCTTCGTAAAGTCTTTGGAAAGGGAACTGGGCTGGGTGAATAGGGCTCGTATATAAAGTAAAGATGTTAACTTTACATAATTACAATCTTATGTACAAAGAGACAGAATTACATTCTGAAACTCCACATTGGTGTTTTATGGAAATCGTGGTGAAAGTACGGGAGTAACGGGACTGTAAATGGAAACTGTACGTCCCGTAAATGTACAATATTACATTAATCCGCGAACTCTGCAATGACTGGGATAAAAATATTAGCATCTTTTTCTGATTATATTACTTTACCCAATGATTTGCTAAGACATGTTAACTCGCCCTCTTTCACCTGACTTGTTCCTGACTTTGACTGTTATTGCCAACTCAAAACGAGTCATCGAAGAATAACAATTCACATTAGCTTGAATATTTTCGGGTAAAAACAAAAAAATTGGCAGCTTTAGGCCTACAATCGCTACCAACGCTGCTCTCATACCTTAGGCCACCCCCGAAGACGCTAAGATACCTATACAACGGACGTAATCGCCCATTGTCTTAGTGAAGATCACGAGCTGATGCAAGCCAGCGGTGCATCCACTTGGCAACTTTTATGAGCCCTTTTGAATTGCTGATACAGTCCTTTTCGCTTTTGAAAGGACAAATAATTTACACGGTGAATGCGACTGAATACATAAAATATGATAGGTTCTTGGATACACGTATTGAATATGCACGTATAAATTGCAGGGCTGATTGTTAAAATGAAGTATGAAACTCAAATGTCAATTATTAGACTGAATCAAAGATGAAGTTATTCATTAATTTGTACTTAAATGAACTGGACATGGCACGTTTACGATCTTCTAAAATTGTGAACTAAATAAGCAAACCACCAAAATCATACTGTTCTAATGTTATAAACAGAAAATTTGATAACTTTAACAGCTACAATTAGTATACTAATTCTTTAGTTTTCGTTCTACCCAAATAATTTTGCTAAATATCTATTACAGAACCAGTAACCATCTACATAATTACCCATACATAATTTATATAGCTGTTGATGCTATGACCGTCTATCACACCGTGATGTAACGTGACGATAGAAATTGAATGCTGCGGAAAGCCATTCGAAAGACTGCGAACATTCCTGTTTCTAAAATTTATGTCGTTAACACTGTAATTATTTAAAGGTGCATTGGGTAATTTTCTCATATCTTCTAAGGGGGAAATGCAATAATTTAGTATCAGTGTGCATAAGTAATGGTGTAGAGACAAACGGTACCTTCTCGCAATATTTATTAATAATCGCAGTGTTTTGAATTTGACTAATTTTATTAGTAGAAATAGCTTTATAAATAAATAAATACAGCTCATTACTGTTCCACTGCTGGGCACAGGCCTCTTCTCAGAATGAGAGAGGTAAGGCCTTAGTCCAAACAAGCGGGCTTAGTGTGGGTAAAATAAAAATAAATAAATAGCATAATTATATTTAGGTACGAAATAGCTTTAATTTTAGTACTATCTTTTATCTACACTACAGTTTAAGTTCACAAAATCTCTAAACATGGTGGCAAAGGTGATAGATATACAAATTGTAACCGTAACTGCGCTAGGCTCCATAATCAAGCATCATTGGATGTTATTAAGATACATAACCTACTTCTGAACGTGATTGATTGTATCGCAGATAGTACCTACATAATATAGTACCGCAACAACTTATTTCCTTTCGACAATTCTCACGACACACAGCTGATGACTGTATCCTCCATCTTACGTTCTCATATCATCGCGGAAACACGATATCTTGAGAAAAAAATGCATTAAATCTCTTTTACAAAGTCAAATTTATCGAATCAGATTGTCATCTGTCAAAATTGTCATAAACATGACTTTTTACGCAAAGAATTTTAATTAATTAGTGATTTTGTCGGTCACGAAAATACAGATTTCGTTTTTTTAGGTGCTTTTTACAACTTAAAATGGCTCATTAAATAGTAATAAAATATTTTAAGTAAGTGCAAATCGGGGTTATGTTCGACATCAAACGATTTAATGCCGAATTTATGTACTCTGGTAGTGTCTTGAATATCTATGGATCGGTTTATAATGTGTTATGTCTACAAAAGGTCACATGACATAAATAAATTAAGATAATTTTTATGTCCCTAATGGAATAGGTATGTAGAATTCGGACGCTTTCCGCCATCGTAAATGGAACATCAACCGTTTTTTTAAATTTAATTACCAGAGTAGTAAGTTAAACCTGAAAAAGTTATTTATTTCGAGTTCTGAAAATAAAATTCGAGAATTTAAGTCCGCGCGCAAATATTACAAATCAATAAAATATATGACGTTTAGTTTGAAAACAACAGTTATTTTATTTGTATATCATTGTTATATTACGTTATATACTGTTATTATTACAGTATAGACAATAAAGCATGTTCGGTATCTCACTCGTGACGGTGCGTTTGGATAATATTTATACAGGTAGGTCCCTGGCCGGTGTTACACCGATATGGAAAGATGATAGTAATGTAACAAATTAAAAACATGTTAGGAGTACTATAATACGAGAGGGTAACGGTAGAGGGTAGGATACTACAATGCAGATCAATATAAATTATTTCAAAAAAGATATAACTGTAAATTTTTGGATAGTTAATAGAAAAATCGAAAAACATAGGTATGAAGATAGATATACGAATTTCATTCGAAAAAGTTAGTAAAAAATAAGTCGATGATTATTCTTTAGGTGACAAATTGGTATTGTGGTAATTTTCATGTGTAGTTTTTAGGTAGCCACGTACGTAGAGAATCCTTAAGGCGGCAAAATTCCTTACACAGTTAGACATTTAAATGTGTTTAAATTTATAAGGTTGATTAAATTAGTCCTAGTAATTTTATTTATTACTAGCATATAACACATTCTTAACGGCATTTGCAATGTCTTTAGCTATTCCCACGTTACATTACGGTGTAACTGTCATCCACAGTACTAGCCCGCGTATTCTGTTGTAAGTTCTAGCTCTGTAAATCACTGAATTGCTAACTCTCCCGTTATAGTACGTTGTGCACTTGTCTATGGGAATTCTACGCCATGACTCCGCCATTGTTAAGACATAGATAGCGGCCGCTTAAGATTCATGGAGTTTCAAATACTGTATATTATGTATAGATATTGAAATATTGCATTGGCTGTTTTATTTGCAAAGTATTTACTATGATATTGTAGAGAATATTGGATGGCGACGTGTAAGTATGAATGGGGTTGTTAAGGATTCTTCTACTATTTCTACTATCGTATCATAAGTCAGTTAGTAAGGATCATAAAGAGGTTGACGACCAATGGGAGCTGCCAGATTTACTTAAGTATCTTATGTAACAGGAACATGAGTATCACTCTGTTTATTGTAGCTTGTGTATATTTTATGTACCTATATCTAGTATTTATTTTGTAGTAAGTATACCTATATATTGATAGTTTCGAGCGTATGGCACTCGTGGGTTGCAGCTGAAAACCAGCGTCAGGTGGCCAGTATCACTGCCTCCTGACATTATGCTGAGCTGCGGCCTTTTGGCACAATAACTCATTTTATGTTTTCTTTGATATTTGTTTTATTTATTTTTTATTGTGC
Organism: Allophyes oxyacanthae; assembly: GCA_932294325.1. Classification (NCBI taxonomy): domain Eukaryota; kingdom Metazoa; phylum Arthropoda; class Insecta; order Lepidoptera; family Noctuidae; genus Allophyes; species Allophyes oxyacanthae. The sequence continues at coordinate 15,230,287 of OW028616.1, forward strand.
TAATAAACTCTTTTTCTTTCTTTCTTTCTTTCTTTCATCTTTATGGAGTGCCATTTGAAAATCTGCGCGGCCTGTCCCACGCCTAGCACTTGCTAAGTTGGTAATCTTTTCTATATGAGCAAGCTCGACAGCACATTTGGAGGTATATTTTTATCAATGTATTTTTTTTGTGTATTTTTATTGTGACTGTTGTGCTGTCCCGTGTAGAATTTATGTTTGTTTGCTTTTTTCTATATCAATCATGCAATCCCCTTTATGTGGGTTGTCATATCTTCAAGCACTTATCCAATAAGGATCTGCCACATATACCGCTACAATGTTAAATGTTGTAAGATCAACATTTGACTACGCCTTGGCAGGAGTATATGACGGGATCACGGTATAATAATTTCTAGATACTCGTATTTAATAGATACTAATATTTACGATCCCAAAAAGAAGGTATATGGAGTGTCCTCCTTCTTCAGAATACAGAAGGAACCAGTTTTCTTAACCAGGAACTTCATAGAATAGATCTTTATTTCATATAAACGCCGTATGTTCTTATGAAACGTCTAGACTCTAGGTGCGCGGTTCCAAATAGAAGGTACGTATGGAGAAGAAACGGCAAGTAACTCCATAGAAATTCTTTTAAAATCATAGATTATAATTTTGATCAGTATAATGTTGTGGTAAAGTTGCGAGAATAATTTAATTTAATGTGAATAACAAATAAGAAGAGGATAATAATGATTTGCCTCTGAATAAGATTGACATAAAATGAGGACATGATAGGTTTTATGATAAAGCAGATCCTGGTGTTAAGGTAGAATATGATGAGGAACAAGATAATGTTACAAATGCAACTTTGGCTGCGCACACTGCTGATGCTGTAGACATTTATATCGGTAAATCTGCAAAAGTCTTGTCTTTTCAAAATATTGCACTACTCTTGGATTTCTCTTGTATCATGGGTACAGTGTACAGACATACATGCACATGCACACACACCCAAACCCGGAACAACTACCTGTAGGTCATACAAATATTATTTTATTCTATGCGGGGATTGAACCCATAGCACGAAGCGCAGAAAACCAATTCATTAGCCACTGAGCCAACCGTGTCGCCAAAGAATCAATTGATTGCAAATTATTTATAATATGTAGTGTTTGATATTCCGAAATAATCAGTTTATAAAAATGTGTTTCAAAATAAAAATTCAGATTTATGATAAATCGATATCGTCGTGTGAACTATAATTTCAGTTTCCATGGGAGGCAACATAATATGCAGTAGTAATATTAATAAATTCTAAACTAATTAGCTAAATCACAATACTGCTATCAACTACGTATTGCAAATCAAATCTTAAGATTGAGTTGATTTTATCTTAAAAATCACATTGTATTTTTAGCATCGACCCAAGGAATAAGCTGTTACTCGATTCATGTATTTCTTCACCGTGAATGATTATACCAATGAGAAATAGTAATCGGAGGATCGAAAATAGAAAATGAAGGGAAAAGAAAGGCATGTATCAGAAATGCGAGGTCATATTAATTTAAGGGTGTGGATCAGACCATCAAACTGAATAACTTTCTCTATGGGACCAATATCGTAATCACAAAAAAATAATCAGCTGGCCCATACGTTTGGGTCGAGTCGAACCTTGCTAGGTCTTATTAAATGAGTAGTACTCAGTTTTTAGCCTGGGGGCCGAAGAGGCAGAAAAGGTCTAGCCCCGCCATAACCCTCGGATATGCCCATGAGCATATCTAAAAATATTACCAAAAGTTGTTTCAATGGCTTTAATTATAAATGTGAACGTCAACACGCTGACGCTTATAAAATGGCCCCGACGCAAACCCGCTTTGAGTTTAATTAGAAAGAGCTCCATAACGCCTGTGTTCAATATAGACGCACGCCCCTTCAGATTTATTACAGCTGGCCCGCAGATAAACATCCATTAATTAAAAAAAATATTATATATTGAAGTTTACGGACGAATGGAGGAGCGAAGCAAGTTTTTTAAATGGCCACTTGCCAAATATTGCGATGATGTGATAGCCCTGGTAATAAGAAAAATGCGATTGCAAATTGTGTTTCTTGTTAGGTAAATAGTGTTGTTCTTTATAATTTCCATCTTGTGGACACACCCCTTAAAAATCTGGAAACTAAATTATCAATCAACAATCTGGATCTACGCGGTTTGGTAATCAAAATGTAAATTCTTTTAGCAAAGTAATGTATTTATAAAATGTTATTGCTTGTTAATAATGCAACACCTTGTCTTCCATTTAAATGGTTTATGAATTTTGGTATTCAATTCAGAACGGTATTTGCCAATATTGTTAAAATGCTTTTAGTTTTATGTTTTACAATGTTTTCCACTTTAAAGAATAATCCCGTGTATTATTACTTAGCAATTTTGTTATTGAAATTGATACGTTACATTATTTTGTCTAACAGACGTGCCAAAACATCATCTACAAACCCAATTAAAATTAAAATTTCGATTATCGATGTACTATAATTAGCGTTCGATTATCGACTAATCAAATATCGATTTGACTCGCAACACCGTTAGACCACACATGCGTACATATTATAATTATTAATTTATCACGTATGACAGTTAATCTTGTGAATAATTCTGATCTCCGTTACCAACTGCTTCTGCTAAGAATTATTTGGTCGTAATTTGTGGTCAAAGATCTATTATAACTTAGTGATTTCAATGGCGTCGATGATATTATTGTTAGTACTAACATACAAGGTATTCCTCGTCGTTAGCTTCTTATCATCTACCTTCACCATCAACCTACCTTGTTTCCTGTAGTTACACACTGTGTCTTTTCTTTTCACTCATTCCTGTCACATGTCTGTCGGCAGAAATATCTTTAGAAATAAGCAGTACCTTTGTACTTGATATCTTGACTCATTTTTTCTGTCATGTGTACCTATATAATAAATAAATATTTGTCTGTTAACTTCCGTAAACAAAAATTGGCATTATGGCAGGTAAGTATAATGCGTGTGTTATTCTTTAGCTTGAAGGTGAAGATACAAGATTGCCTATACAATAATACTAGTACAATGAGAAGACGAGAAAACGTGATTTGTTTCTAAAAAAAGCCTCTTGTCTAAGTTGAAACATTCAGCATTAGGAACCATCTTGTATCAAAATTAGATTTTGATAAACAATTATAGAATATCTACTGTCACAGATCCACAATAATAACTCGAAACCGCGAAATGCCCTTAAAAGTAGCTCCAATGCAATAGAAACAATATCCTAAATAAAATATAGTATTCTAAAAAAAGAAGAAAACAAATAGAGGGACATGGTCGCGCAATAATATGAATAGCATTACGCAAATTAGAAGCGATAGCTGGACCCATAGCCTTTTGTGTAGACAGGGACTGTCTCAGTTCTTAGACATAGCAATAGTGATTTAAAATAGGTTTTAGAACATAAAGAGAACCTTTTAAGAGGAGTATGTCGTGTATAGATAGATGAAGGAATCTGGAAAGCAGTCAAAAGTCACCTCGCAAGAAAGAATTTATTTAATACCTACATAGATGATACGGGTCGTTTTGCTAATACACAAAACCTCGAGTGATTACATGAATAAAATACTGACAATTTAATCTAAGGGAAACGGTACCCAGTTTGAAGGATAAAATTATTTTAAAGCTGTTGAGCATATTATTCATAAATATGTGAAAAGAACAAAAAATACAGATGAACAACCTAACATATGCGACAACAATGTTGCCAGGTAGACCGCTAAAATTTTTAAATATATTTTTGGAATTTTGTACAGTAATCCTCGGACAAGATTTAAACCTACACTTTATTAACATTAGAAGGATTAAAGAAAACCTCATGCCATTTTATGATAGGTTTAAAAAATAAGTTAAAAAATTTCACGCTCCCGTGCAATCGAACAGTGACTGAAAATTTGAAATTCGAATCTGGAGAAATCCAAGGATACGTTCGGCTCTGAGTGCGCCGGCGTCGAGTAGGGTGGCAAGGATTACGGGACTATGGGAGTTGTTTTTATTTGTCATGACTGATTTAATCTTAAAGGTGAAAGGTGGTTGCACGAAACTTCTGCCTAACCTTCGAGGATTACACGACAAGACGGTAAAATAATGTGACTTAACTTTTTCGTATGTTTTTTGTTTAAATTGGAGACGATTGTCTTGTATGATGATTTTATATCAGCTATGTATGCAGTTGTGAATGTTTTAAAAGGAGCTTAAGTAAAAACCCAGTTAACTGTGATATCATGAAAAGTCTTACGTGATTTAAATCAAAGATTATTTATATAATCAAAGGTAATTTTTACAAACAAAGTCATGTTTACATATCCAAATTTAACAAGAGCGCATTTGTCAACTTTTCTACTTCCAATTGCTATTTCAACTTTTAGAAATTCAAAATCTCTGGTGGCCCTACAGTCAGTACACCCAAATAAATCCAGTGAGGTCGCCGACCCCTCACCGCGGCGACAGTTTTTGCTGCGTATACTTTTAGATCTTCTTTTTTAAAGGTCCTGTAGGTACCTCAATTATTTTCGACTTTTTACACCCGCGTTATTCGAATCTCGTATTTGATTCGCCTTATTTTGCCGTGTAGGTGTTTAATAGGTGTAATTTTATATTCGACATTGTTGTACGTCAAATAACGTGTGAGTAACAGATGTTTGTACTTAGTAGTAAAAGAGATTCGTCTCTTTCAGGTACTGCAATTTTAAAAATTCAAGCACCTATCATCTTGCTTTTTAATTATAATTCATGATCTTCACCGTTTCCAGCAGCGTTACAATTGTTAAAAACAACACCTCCTTTAGCATTTAAAATGATTGGTCTAAGATTGATTAAATTGCTTATTGTCGACCTATCTTTTTGTAATTTAACAGTTGTAACATTCTTGGATTCAAAATTCTCATCTACTGGCAAAGCTTTCTACCATTTATCTTACTAAACTAATTACAGTTTAATCGTGCCTAATAAATAGTCGAAATCAGTTAATGTTGTGTTCTATTCAACGTACGTTACATTCTCTTTGAACTGGTAATTCATAACCTACTTTCATTCATTTGCGCTACATTACATACCGTGGTTCTTGATGCAATATCTGAATGAAATTATAAATAAGGCGAATGCACACAATGATCTATGCAAGGAACTTTATATCTACGTCCATAAAGTAGCCAGTAATAAAATAAAACTATGAATTGATGTAACTTGAAAGTTAGGCAATGTAAACCATTGTCTATGGAATCATTGAACATTTAACAATATAATTTCTAAATGGCATTCATTCCTGGTTTTATGATGATACTAAAAACTTATTCAAAATGTGATTATGTTTATGCCAACCAAAACAATAGCTTTAATTTCCAAATTAAATATCCACACTTTAAACCTTCCAATTAACAGGACATCCAAATCGTGGACACATTATTCAAAAGTAAAGATAATCACGTTAGATAAATTAATGCAGTCGAATTAAAATCTAACAATTCGCATAGGTGGAGATTTACAAAACCTTAATTGAACAGAGTTCGGGGCGCGTGAGTGAGATAATCAGTTTAGCCGTTAATGATTTCAATTTAGAAGGGCCAAGATGCAAATTTATTTTGTAATGCGGAATGGGACGGTATGCCACGACACTAACAGGGCTGCGATGAAAAAAATGGAAGAAATTAAGCTTGATTTTTATGCAAAAGGAAATGTTAGTTCATATGTTATAAAAGAAAATGGATTGTATACCACAGAAGTGGATGAGCCATTAAATAAAACTCAAATTGTACAAAGAGTATAATTTCTGAAAAAAATGTTTATAATAACTTATAAATTATTATTATCTGTTACATTTTCTGTTACATATTATGTCTTGAACGCCATGTATTCAGGGTGCGAGCCTGGTGATCTGTCACACAGGATATTCCTAGTACAGACTCCAGTCTCTCACAAAGGAGCTTTTCACCTGTTTGTACCATAAAATAATGTTATGTATCACCTTTGTGATGAGAGAAATAAAGCTTTAATTTATTTATATATATGCACTCGGCATTCCAACTATAAAATATTTCACTATTTTCTTTATTTAAAATGTGGGATTGAACTTTAATAATATTCCTGATAACCCCTGGAGCTGAATGTATAAGTACTTGTGTGAGGTGTGGGTCTAACTAAAGTTCAAAGTGTTATGATTTGAACTCATGGCCCCAATCGTCAATCACCGCCATAGCTGTCAGGCTTTGCCGCTCCTAATTCAGCACATTCATATAAACTTTATTTACAAATACATGAGAATGCAAATATAAATTTTCTAGACTTACAAGATTAAGTGACCCAAAAAAGAAGTAAGTAAAGTCACGAGCATCCCTGCCCAAGATCGACTGATCCCTAATGAATTGACTAAGCACTCGACCCAAACTTAAGCGTTCATGACATAACTTTATTGCAACGCTTGTATTTTGTTCGTGACTTTCCTGATTGTTACTACATCTATATATTAATACGTGGAGAGAAAATTTGTACCCCTTTTTTAGTATATTGCGCGCACGGAGGAGTATGAGATTTGGCATAGTTAAAGTTTATATGGAGAAGGAGCGCAGAAAGCTAAAATTATGGTCGAATTTCGACCACAGGGTGACCACTAGTAGTAATAAAAATGTTAAAGTTTGTACATTTCTTAAAATTTTAAAGTTGGATTATTCAATTTTATATCCTTGAGATTTAGCATACACCTAGTCTATGTTAAGAAGACAAACAAAATAGTTTCAGTAACAGTGGGTAAGGTGTGCCTAAGGGACTTACAAAAAGACTTTATTCCTTACAGACACAGCCACGAAAAAAGTTAATATACTTTTTCCGCAATACTTAAATCCGTCTAAAGAGATACGCAGATAATTTAAAGGAGTCATGAATTTTAGATTTTAGACACGGAGAAGTTAAATCAAATACAGTCTGTTGATCTTAAGCGTGAAATTAAGAGTATTTTTTCGGATTTAAAAGGAAATGTGCATTTTAAGACTGCCATTAAAAAATGAGACTTTATTGTCCAAATGTAACCTTTTACGTTTATTTAAACACACCTTTTTATTTTTACTCACTCGGATTAAGTGAATGGTGTTTTTTTGGCATAAAAAGTTTTAAAACAACGTAAACTCTATACCCAAACTGAACAAATTCAGATAATTATAATAAAACTCTATATAGAATTAAAGCCCAACACCGCATAGATGAACAAATCAGTCCGCACAAAAAAAGCACCGTAAATAAAAACAATTCTCGACAAAAACAACAGTTACGCCAAATCCTGTGAATCCAGCCGAAAATAAGTTTGCGTTTGCGCATCGCCGACTGTATAAAGAGGAGAGACAAAGGGGCGACGCGGGGGCATACAGGACAGAGGAGAGAGGGCCGGGACCAGTTAAACAAAGACTCCGGAGCATGTCCACGAATAAGACTGTATATCAATCTCATGTCAGCAGACCTGCCCAAAACGACGGGCGAAAAAAACGCGCGCCGCCCGCGCAAAAAATAAGAAACGCCGGAAAAAAATATTTCGACAATGAACCCTTTAAATTGTTGTGAGAACTGCCAATTAAAAATTGATAAATACAAAACCGTTTTCAGTTAATGGTTTATTTGGGGGAAATTTTTTGCATTTGTCCTAGAAGTGCTGGAAAATTTGATTGTTACGGTAGGTAAGACTGAAGCGTCTGATAAATTAAATGAAGAATTACCTATAGTTAAGGTAGATTTTGCTAATTATTAAGTAGGTATTAGAGGTGTAGTTAATGATTTCGAAAATTCGACATTTTATCAGAAGAGAAATGCAAAATTATGTATTTTCATATTTAAGTAACCACTTGCCATATTAAAAAAAATAGAATAGAAGGTTTGAATTACCGAATGTAGTGATTTAAACCCAGATTAATTATATTTCTCCCCACAAATACACTCTCGTTAAACCATATCAACATTTATTTTACATCATTACGAATTACGCTTGCAGCCCGCCTACACCAAAACAACTAAAGAATACTTTTGTATGTAAATCCCGTATCAAACATAACAACGGACAATTAGCAATAAAAACGTTTGGAAAACAAACCAAAAAGTAAGCTGAGGGACAATACAATAGTCGACAGAGAACATGGTAGACATCCCGGTATTAATTTAGTTCGTATAATTAGTATAGACGTGATGAAAATAGATCTGAACTAGATACCAGATAGACGGGTGAATCTTATTGCTGAATATACGGGGTAGGCTAAACCAGGTTTTGGTACACTTTTTACTGTAGATGAATTTGATATAGACTTTGTGTTTATGCAATAAAACGGTCTATTTGATGGTGGTGTAGGGTTCCGTTGTGAAATATTACAGACTGAAATGAGGAATGATGATTGTCGTAAGTTTTGAGGATTGGCATTATTTGCAATAAAATATAATTGGCATTACGTAATTTTTACCAGTTGCATTTTTGTGTTTCCATGCAGTATGGTCATGCCAAACGGCCCTTTAGTGTTTACCGCGAGCAAATTTATTTTTTATAAAGTTACTGTAGAATTGTAGTGTACGAAACAAATATTACATGCTGCAACAACAACCATTTTTGTAGTTTCAAAACAATTTATTCTACCAATAATACAGTATGAAGTGTAGCCTATAAATTGTTATGACGGTCATCGGGCGTTGCCTATGAGCATCACGACATCTGCTTATCCGGTTACGACTTGCGACACGATAAGCAATTGATAACCAGTATCAGTACTACAATACTGAACTACATAGTCTGTGGCCCACGAGTAGAGTAAGCTATTCTTGCCAAATGGGGTTTAGAGCATTTTGGTTTTGCAACATTAAATTTGAACATCCAAGGATAATGGGTCATCTGTTTTTAGTACATATTTTGTCTTAATCCTAGATTGATATAATGTTTCTCATTGCGCTGTGCGCAAAAAGATGCAATGAATAGATGTGAACCAGATATCCTTTTAAATAATTAATATTTTGCATTTGCATATAAATTGCTTGAACTTTATATTCAAGTCTAGTCACGAAATTAGGTAGCCATTTTGGCGAACGGCAAAAAGTATCAGTATATAATTACTGGTGAAATAAAAACATGTTGTTATAATGTTATTAAGAGAAAGATTTATAATGTGGTAGGTAGAACTTTGTTAGGAATTAATGTGCTTTTCAAATATGCAGTAAAGTTTGAACATGCAATTTGCTATAATGAGATATTTGTTGAAATTATGTATTTGGATTTTTAATTTACAAAACCTGCTGGCGAGAATGCTATGGATCCTGTAAATGGTTAGGTGTAGATAATCAACAACAAAAAATGAGACAAAGGTTTCTTTAAAACAGAAAATTTTAAACTTAAATATTCTGAATTTAAATACAAAATTTTCTACAACGTATTTTCTAATATTTTATCTACCATAGTTGACGTAAATAGTTTCCCAGTGTATAAGACAATACGAGTTGGAAAGTAAAATGATACTGATGCATAAATATTTATGGCCACTATAAATAGTGGTGCGGTCAATTTCGCTGGGATACCCACAATCTGGGAAAATTTAGACGACTGAGTTCGTATCTGAGGTATACCAGCGTGTACCAGTGATGTTCGTGCAACAATTTTTGGAACAATTTCACGATATGACAAAGTACTGATATCACTAAATTGCCTTCAACAAACTTTAGTTTATTACAACGAATCTTCATTAGGTATTTCTTTGTCAAGTTACCCAACACGGAAGGTTTTATTATCCTCTTTACTCATCCCCATGTTTTTTCCACCAGGTCAACCCCCAATACGGTACAGCATCGTCTCCGGGGACCCCGACCATCGATTTACCATTGAGCCACTCACAGGAGCCATCAGGACAACTGCACAGTTAGACAGAGAGACCAGCTCCTCGTACCTGTTGAATGTTAGGGCGGCGAACGGAAATCCTTCCAGTTTTGATCAGACTCAGGTAAGAGCAAATTTAAATTTAACGACCGTAGCTAAGCCATTAGCTTTCTGCGCTACGTGCCGCAGGTTCGATCCCCGCACGCTACAAATATTGAGATAGTTGTTTCGAGTCTGGCTGTGTGTGCATGTGAGATGTATGTTTGTAAACTGTACCCTCGATAAAGGAGAAATACTAGAGAGGGGAAAGGTCAAAAAAAAATTGCGAAAATAAATTCTGCTATTCCAAATAAATAATTCAATGTTACAGTACGGAACAGCTGATTTTTTTTCGCGATTTCAGGTTTGTTCCCATAATAAAAGTTGTTCATGAGTAACTTACCTTCCTTCAATGCTTCCCTCGTTCAACCAGTCACCCTGTATAATAAGTGGACGAATTTCGACCACTAGGCGACCACTAGTAGAATATACATACTCTTTATTATACACCAGTTTTATAGGAGTCTTAGACATGGTACATTAAAATGACTAAAATGGTACAATGGGCGGTGTTATATGTTCTACTTATTGTCATTACAAATAAATTAACTCAATCAAATCTTCACCACCAGGTTCAAATAACTCTGGAAGACATTAATGACAACGCTCCAGAATTCGGTACATCATCAGTGAGGGTCTCAGTGGCGGAGTCAGCAGCCATCGGATCCGTGGTCTACGCTGCAAAAGCTACCGATGAGGACGACGGCAAAAATGGTCAGATTACCTACCACCTCGTCTCGGCAACAGGACCGTCGAATACATTTGCCGTCAATCCTCAGCACGGCTTAGTTACGCTTTTGAGGTAAGCAAGGATAAAAAAGAGCATGAATATATAAAAAGTTTATTATTTAAATAAAAGTATTTAGCAGTATCAATAAATTATAGCAGTACAGCCTGTCACCTGTGGTATCACTACAACGGTCCCATCAGTATACCGCGCTGTGAAATTTTCTATTTCTAAATGCATTAAGCTGAGATGCCATTTTTGGTCATTTTTCATCTCGTCCAGGTTGCTTTATTATTGTTTTTCCTTTTTTATCTGTTTTTTTACTTTTCATTTTTCCTGACGAGTCCAGAATAAATCTGTTTTCTTGCTTTCTTTCAGTTTATATAATATTAGGAACAATTCATGTGAGAATGGCATGATAATTCTTTCCCTTTTCAGTCATTATTAATTAAACATCTCTTATCACTAATATGAACTTTTATGTACAGAATGTACAGAAAATATATCCTTTTAATCAAATCTTTCATCAAATACACGAATAAAATGAACAAGAAGTTCATTAACTGACGCGTCGTCTAACACTTAAAAATATGGCTGTTCTTCCCCAGGTCCCTAGACTACGAGAACCTCGTCCGCCACACCCTCATCATCTCAGCTAAAGACAACGGCATCCCGACCCTCAGTGCCAACCTGACGTTGGTGGTGGATGTCCAGGATGTTAATGACAATCCTCCGGTCTTTGAACACGATTCATACAGCGCAAATGTGCTAGAATCGGAAGCATTGAAGGCTAAAGTGAGTATTTTTTATGAATCTATTATTCTAGTAGAAACGAGAATAATAATATTTAAACCATAGCCTTGTATTATGACTAAGTTGATGTTATCTGCAACAAAATTTCTGAAATTATTTTAGTAAGTGCATTCAAAATAAATAACGCGCGTAGAAATCTATGATGCCGATAATATATTTAATTTTATGAACAGTCGAAAATATAGCTTAAGATATTATGATATGTTGACGTTTAAAAGAATGTATGGTAAAGAGTTAACCATGTATAAACAAGACACAAATATAAAAACACACATTATTAAGTTATTCTAAACATCTAAAGCCCAAACTAAACAAGAGATATTTCATAACTTCGTACAAATAAAGACATTTCCAATTCAGATTTTTATAAAATAAAGTTAATGGCAGTTAGATCCGAATGTAGCAATGTCGTATCAATAAAAATACATTACAATACGTACATAAATACGGTTTAATCACTATGTAGAATTTATTGGGTATCATTTAACTGAACGATAATAATCAAAAGGTATCGGGTTCACAAGACCACAAACTAAAAATAAACTATATCATTTTTTAAAGTGAATTTTATCTTGGGCTTAAATATCGCAGATAGCTTCTCTCTTTCTTTAATTGTTAAATCCTTTTCTTATTTGATGAAAAGACTGTTAATTGATGCCTTTTGTTGTCTTAAAATGCTGAAAATATCACGCAAAAAATCAAGTGTCGACATCATTAGGACCTCCATAAATAAAAAGATACGAAATATTGTCTCTCGTGTTGTGAAATTTTGACTTTTACTCACTTATGTAATTAATTTGTAAGGTTGTTTTGTAAGCTGTGGGAAGCGATAACATTAATGGGTTCCGTAATTAATTTGACATTTTATCTGCTATGAGTAATACGTTGCAATTAATGATTAAGGTACTGTTGCAATATCTTGGTTCCCGTTTTAGAATTTTGGTAAGATTTATGTCCAGAATTAATAATTTGTTGTTACGTTTACCTTTGTGTGATCTGATAGCTCTATGTAAAGTTTCATTACTGCGTGATCATCAAATTCACTTCATTGTACTTTAACGATTAATATAACATACATTTTCCTCTCAACAGATCCTAGAAATTCAAGCAATAGACAAAGACACAGGAAACAACGCACGAATCACATACAAAATAGCTGCAGACGCTAACGCAACTGAAGAGTACTTCAAAGTACAACCAAGCACAGGCTGGGTGTACCTTGCAAAACAACTCGATAGAGAAACAACGGCAAAACACAAAATGGTCATAATAGCTGTCGACAACGGTATGCCGCCGCTCTCTGCAACCGCCAACTTAGTCGTCAATGTAATAGACGCAAATGATAATGATCCAGTGTTCAGTAAATCGGCGTATGAATTCCAAGTAGAAGAGAATCAGAAAGCTGGTGCGTTTGTTGGGAAGATTGCGGCGAGTGATGCCGATTTGGGTGATAATGCTGTAGTGAGATACAGCCTATTCCCTTCTAATACAAGTTTTATCGTTAACCCTGTTACTGGTAAGTTAATTTTAATTACGATCAAAGTTTTATTGGTTTTGTGAAAACATTATGTTATCAAAGATCTTTAGTTTCATAAGGTTTCACAGTATAAATAAATTCGGTTTTCACATTTATAAGGATAAAAAAACAATACAATATATAGATAGAATCATTATAATGGATATTTGGTGTGTGAAAAATTGTACATCCGTATAAGACAAACAAACTTTCATGTTATTATCACAAGGCGTAATAAAATGTCTAAGTAGTCCATTTATTATAATTTTTAATACTTATGTTCCCTAAAACCTTCACTTGCACTTTGAACTAAACACATATTTCTTTTACTATGTTTTTGCATTTAACTTTCGTAGCACCTATTAGTTTAACTTAGAATAAAATCAAAAATATAGTTTGATTAATTACAAACATTACTTCGTCTACTATTCAATGCTCATCGGGTATGACGTCTAGCTGCAATTTATCATTTTAATCCTCCTAAAGCTACCGTCGAATGTTGACCCTACAACAATGACTACTGACACAGCCAAGGTCGAAAGATTTTTTAAGTGTAGACTACGCTTATTTGTCATGAGATGAGCAGGATTATAACGCATGAACGCATCAGTTTAAGTATATATTAAATATATAGGTAGTAAAGAACCATTTACTTCAGCATTTGACTTAAAAATAAAGAAAACATATTAGTATTGGTAAAGATGGAACTTAAACTTAATTTCGTGCCGAGTTAAAGCCAAATTCTGTAACCACAATTAAAATAATAGAAAACGTTCAGACCACAACTTAAGATTTCAAAATAAAGTAGGTACTAGCCAGTAACTGATCGAAACTATATTACGAGAGCAAACACTGGCGCTACATGGATCATTACATCGTGTACAGAACTAACTAAGAACAATGATATTTTACCGTAATACCAAATACTTGCTCGTATTTGATCAGGCAAGCAACTCCCAGCCGGCCACTTGCCCTTTGTTTAGCTTGCCGGCACTTTTGAAAGCTAAAACCCAAAGTATGTAAGTCCCTTGAAACTCATTGATAGAACAAACATGTTGGATAAATACGGCTATTTTAATACCTGCACAATTTGAGCGTATGGGGAGCAGATCCGATGGCTTTATTTGTTTTCGACCTTCCCATGGAACGCTTTCTATGCTTCTATGTAATTATGGAATTATTTCGAGTGTCTGTCGGTTGGATATTTTGTGGGATGCTATTTGAAATGAACGATATTTTGAAGAGAATTTTTATTTTGGAATGTAAGATGAAAATGCTGCGTGTCAACTAAGTGGATTATGTTAAGTTTAATGAGCCAGCACCCTTTTATAAAATATGCACTAGCGTGATCTTTGAACTGGACACTTGCATATGGCTCCAAGTAATTCTGACGCAGCTTGTGACGTTCCCAAAAAGGAAAAACGAGTGTGAAGAGTAGCAAAAACTATTCCATGTTTAGCGTTGTTTACACTGGCTAAATTTAATAAGATATGCAAATAAGAATCCCCGACGATCTTATCCAAAACGATGTTTATCGTCGAAATCGTGCGAGTATTAAGCATGGCATAAAAAGGGTGGCTGGCAGTTCGTTATTCTCAATAACTGACTGATGAATGGTGGAGCTTTTCGTCTCAATTCGGCTTATCGACGATCGCACCCGAACACTCCCGAGCTAGTTAGCAAGGAGCGAGTGAGGGCTAAATTCGTAAATCATTTGCGACGTCTGTATGTGGCCCTATTGGAAGATTGCGGTCTTCAACAGGTGCACCCACAATGTTTCCAGTGGCAAAAACTCTGCCTTTTATGAGCATTGATAGCCGTCGGTTCGTTTGTGATCTTTGGGCTTTGGCATTGATAGAACTGGTTGGTAGATTTGGACAGTAATTGACCTGAACTGATTGTGTAAACATTTTAGGGAGTAAAATACATAGATTGGAGATCAAACATTACTTAAAGCGGCTTGAAAAGCATAATATTATCTGACGAAGGTTGATGCTTATTGAAACGAACAGATTTAAGACAAAGTACAATTTTGTTTTATTGTGGCGAGTAAAGGTGCTCATAGATTACTACAAGCAGATATTGTTGCCATTTCATATATCTCATATCCAAGCCGGTCACCATTAGTAAGGCTTTGCGCTCGATGAATCCACTGACTCATAAGTAATACTAATATTTCTTCTGCGACATGCGACAGAAGTTCACAGTATCTGAGACCTTATAAGGACACATAAAACGTTTAAATATAATTAATTGTGGGTGGACGTGGATTGATTAGATCACTGTATTTAGATCTTTGAAGTAAAAAAAGGCCTTTGAAAAACATTGGTCGAATTGAGGAAATTATTATGTCGTAATGAAACTCACATTTTCAATTAATCTGTACAACCAAAAGAATAACTACTCGTTTGATGTAGCTCTGATTTTGCTTATAGTGATAAGCAAATACACAAGGGTCTGGAAAATTCTTGAGATTCCACAGAAATCAAATTCGATTATCAATCAACAAGTTGACGGCAATTTTAATTTAAAAGGTCATGCCACTCGCCGGCCAATAGCCCACAACGGGAGGCAACACACAATGAATTTATGCGCGTCAATTGCGAGTTATAAACGTCGTCGCTCGCGCATGCGCCGTGACCCGCCATTAACTATTATTAAAATATTGCTATGTAGGAGCTTGGCTATTCTCTCCCATGTTTTATTACAAGCCTTACCAGTACTAGATACTGTCGTCGGCTATTTAAAGCTCATATGTTACAAATGTACGTGTAGGACGCACTGGGCTCTACAACTCGTTTTGTTGACGGATATCTTTTATTTTCATATGTTCTCAAATGAATTATAGGTGTAAAATGTTGCTGGAATCTTACTGTGGACAGAGTGCTATAAATTGCAGCAATAACAAACAGGGTTGGAACAAAAAAGGTAATTGTGATCGAAGATGACGCGATTGTAAATGATTTCGCCCTTTGTCTTAACAAAGTAACATGTAATGTTTGGGAAACTCAAAGTTGAGTATTAAAATTGCCCTTTTATGGTCTATAAAGATGTTGATATTACAGAGAAAGGACGTACGCAATTACTGCAAGGTAAAAGAACTCTCGAATACATTAAAATAATAAATACCTAACCATTCGCTGTAGGAGTATCTAATATAAACGTCTGATGTCGTACATTACTCTACAGAATACAAATCACAAGCTTGATTTGATAAATTAAACTCAACGATTTAAAGCTACCAGTATTTACGACTTTACCACCATGATCTCTGCCCCCTTGAGCTGAGAAGAACCCCAAGTGATACCTTACACCGCAACAATAATCTCTGTCTCGTACAAAAACAGAAATCACCAATCGTGAAGGAAATATTACCGTTTACCACAAACACCGAAGTCAAGACTGTCCAATATTTGCGGTGGAAATAACGACGGATATTTTTTTCTACAGCTCGCTTCCCATCGCTCATTACAGCGGTTTCTGGCACATCTTATTATCCTCCTATAAATCCAACTTTTATACCAATTTAGACTTTAGTAGCATCTGCTCAAAGCTTATTATTGTTTGCATTGGAATCAAACAACAATATTCGTTTTGCTACCCTGTTTCTGTCATCACAATTTTTAGGCTTTCGATATGGAGTTTCGGATAATCATAGTTATCTGTCCCGAGGCGATCCGTTTTATGTATGCCTAATTTTAGGTTGCAATCTTAAAAGTAATCGGTTTGAAATTGACAAAATTCTTCGCTCATGTGTTATAAAGGAAATTTCGTTATAACGTGTGCAGGGTTTATTATTGTAGATTAAAATTGAATTGAATTTTCATCTGAGAATATCGCGTGAAATACTCGTTTGTAGCATGAATATGTTTCTCTTTTACGTGTTAATTAAGTTATAAGACCTGGCTGGGTTCAATCCGCTATCCATTATTATAATAATTTTGAATATTACATCTATTTATACGTTGTGCACATAGTTTATATAATTATTTGATTCTCTAGAAAATAATAATTTGCTCATTTTATTATATGTTTTGTTACAGGAATTATCACAACCAAAGAAATCTTGGACAGGGAATTCAAATCATCCTACTCTCTATTTGCTGAAGCAAAAGACCAAGGGACCTTACCAAGATCAAGTAGAGTTCCTGTATCCATTAAAATTACTGATGTAAATGACAATCCTCCGGAGATTATAGATCCCAGAGAAGACGTTGTTAGTGTTAGGGAAGAACAGCAACCTGGTGCTGAAGTAGCAAGAGTCAAAGCCATAGACAGAGATAATGGAGTGAATTCTAGTATAAAATATTCAATCTTGAACGAAAGAGACATGGATGGAGTTGGCGTCTTTGTAATTGATGCCAATACTGGAGTGATTAAAACTAGCACAGGTAATTTAACTCTCTTTTTTTTTCTGAGGGTATTGCCTGTCCCGCTCCGCATCTTGTCTATATGACTGATCACTGAGTCATTAACTGTGGCAGCAGTATGAGAAAGTAAAATATTATAATAACACTTTCTTTTCAGTTTTGGATCATGAAGAGAGATCGATTTACCGGCTGACAGTGGCAGCAACGGATGGAGGCACACCACCGAAGCAAACGGTCAGACAGCTCAAAGTTGAGGTCTTGGATTTGAATGACAACAGGCCGACTTTCACTAGCTCTAGTTTATCGTTCAAAGTGAGTATCTCATAAAAATATATTGACTTTTATTAATACATATAATAGATACTTGGTTAAAAAATAAAGAAATACTACATTTCATAAGAATAAATACAAATTATAAATCTTATTCTATTTCAGGTAAAAGAAGACGCGAAAATTGGACACGTCGTTGGAACAGTGGCGTGTTGTGATAGCGATATCATAGAAAATTCTGTGAACGACGACGATGAGAAACAAATATCATATCTACTCATGCCTCTAACCACTGATCACTCCCCTGGAACATTTGAAATAGATCGACGAACAGGGTCACTAGTTGTCGCCAGGCAACTAGACAGGGAAATCCAAGATGAATACCGATTGGAAGTTAGAGCTTTAGATACTTCTGCAACAAATAACCCTCAAAGCAGCGCAGTAACTGTCAAGATAGAAATCGTAGATGTCAATGACAATTCACCACAGTGGCCCCAGGATCCTGTGAATATTGAAATATCAGAGCTTACTCCAATCGGTATGATAGTGTACAACTTCACTGCTAAAGACGCTGATGCAGGTCCAAATGGAGAACTGAATTTTCGAGTTGTATCATCTTTGCCTGCTACTAAAAATGTTTTCAACTTAGATCCGCTCACTGGCTCTCTTACACTTACTTCTGAACTAGACTATGAAAAGTTGAAGGAATATTGGCTAATCGTTGAAGCCACAGACTTAGCAACTAATGTAACAGAAAGAATGGCAACATCAGCTACCGTACATATTTCTGTTACTGATGCCAATGATAACACTCCGACTTTTGTATCAGCTAATAAAGCCACTGTTTCACTAAACGCGTTATCAGAGGGTACTTTCTACCAGGCGTTAGCAATAGATGCTGATTCTGGAGAAAATGGCCAAATATCTTACTACATATCAGGTGGAAATGAACAAGCATATTTTTCTATGGAATACGATGTGGGAAAGTTGAAGTTATCCAATAAATACGCCCAAGATATATCTAAGGTTAGGCCAGGGCACTACAAGCTAAATCTTACTGCTTCAGACCATGGTATTCCATTCCCAAGACAAAGCCACATGATGCTACAGTTAACGTTGCAGGAGTCAACGAATGTGCCACCAAGATTCACAGATTCTTTCTACAGAGCTAATATCAGTGAAGATATACGAGCGGGTAGTTTTGTTACTAGATTGTCAGCCAAGTCCTCTAGAGGAAGTACAAGTAAGTTTTTTTATTCCGCAACTTTAGTTTTTGTTTAATTGTTTACACCACTATCACCAAACCAGACTAGCATAAATGTATTGTTTGATATGAAACTTAAAAATATGTTTCTTTCAGGTAACCTTACTTACATGATACCATCTGGAGTAGCAGATGATAAATTTGCTATAGACCAACGCCTTGGCACACTCACAGTGAATACAAAAATTGACAGAGAAGAAAGAGACCAATACATATTCCCCGTCTACGTCACAGACTCCAGTACTTTTCAATCAACTACTAACTTTGACGTAGCTACTGTCACCATAAGCATAATGGATGTGAATGATAATCCACCTAGTTTCAAAACAGGATCTTGCTATCCTCTAGCCGTTCCAGAAAATAATGACCCTGAAGTAATACACACTGTTGCAGCAACTGACAAAGATATTGGAGCAAATGGAGTCATTACTTACAGTATCACATCAGGCAATAATGGGAACAAATTCTCAATAGATTCTACTACTGGTAGACTGACAGCTAGGACTCTTGATCGAGAAACGCAGTCAAGGTATCACCTAACGATTACAGCTTTTGACCACGGGTCACCTGTAGCATTACAAGGATCTTGTAATATCACCGTTATAGTTGAAGACCAGAATGATAATGATCCAGTTTTTGATACTGGACATTATTCCGCTGCGATACCCGAAGATGCTATGATTGATACATCAGTGATAAAAGTGAGAGCTACTGATGCAGATCTAGGTTTCAATAAACGTATCGTGTATTCACTAGCTAATGAAAGCCAAGGTTTATTCAGGATAGATAACAAGACTGGGATCATTTTTACAACTGGGTAAGTTTACTTACAAAAGCACAAGATCTTAAATTATTTTTTTATGCCCTTTATTTGTACTTAAAAACTTATATTACATTTTTATATTTCAGAACTTTTGATAGAGAGAAGACTAATGTCTATCACTTTGAAGCAGTAGCAACGGACGAGGGGCGATATATCACTCGGTCCCAAAGGGTATCGGTAGAGGTCACCATCAATGATATCAACGACAACAAACCGATCTTCACGAAATACCCTTTCAAAGAACAAGTCGCCACATTGACACCACCAGGACAAAGCTTACTTAGAGTATCAGCAATGGATAACGACATAGGGACCAACGCTGAAATTCTGTACGAACTCCTAGATACTACCAATCATAAATTTCGTATCAACCCTACAACTGGCGTACTAACTGCAACTCAAAGCTTAGCCAGTGAAAACGGAAAATTAATCCACCTGAAAGTGATGGCTAAAGACAAAGGCAACCCACCGCAAAGCTCGATTGGACTCATAGAAATACGTGTCGGAGATTTCTCAGATCAAACACCTACATTAAACTTCCAAAATGCAACATACAATGTAACTATCGAAGAAAACATGGCGTATGGAAAAGACGTGCTCCAAGTAACCGCAGTCAGGAGCGACGGGCGGCGTCAGAGAATAATTTATGAAATTGGCAATGGCAACGATCAGTACGCATTCGAAATAGACTCTAACTCAGGCGTTATAAGGGTGAATAACTCAGCGAATCTGGATTATGAGTCGTATCCAGGCCCGCGAAGGCAGCTTGTTGTAGTTGCGCGCACAGAAGGCTCGCCCGTCCTATACGGCTACTGCGACGTAATAATAAATCTGATCGATCAGAACGACCACGCTCCCAGGTTTACGCAACAACAGTACATCGCGAATGTCCTTGAAGGGAACACTAAAGGCGAATTTGTAGTGCAACTAGCGGCTAAGGATGGAGATCGCGGTGTGAATGCCAGGATACTATATCACATTGTCGACGGAAATCATGATAATGCATTCATTATTGAACCAGCTTTCTCAGGGTCGGTGAAAACAAATATAGTTCTTGATCGGGAGATAAGGGAGACGTATAAACTGACAGTTATAGCAACTGATGAAGGCGACCCGCAGATGACTGGGACAGCGACACTTAGGATCAATGTCGTAGACGTGAACGACAATCAACCAACATTCCCACCGCCAAACGTCATCTCGGTATCGGAAGGTACGTTTTTACTTGTTTACTCCGTATTCGCATTCGGGTTTTAAATTGCCGTTGGTCGGCCTATCGACTTTTCGAAATAAATTGGTAGAACAAAAAGCGTACCACAGAGAGGGAGGCATTTTACATAATTTGTATTCTCGACTTGGTAACATTGCGACTTTTCGATTCCAACGCTGAGATTAAATAAAAGGGACTCCTTTAGGATCAATATTTATTGGATGGTATTACATTTTTTCCGAGTGCATGTTTTAGCGGTTCACCAACGGTCTGCGGCGTTCGCGTCGCTTTTTATTCGTTTTTTATATCATTGTAAGTCGACAGAGGTTTTGTTTTAGAGAAATTTTATTTTGGCGGATCGTTAAAACGGCAGTCAAACGAGACCCGTCAGTTAATTTTGTTTGTTTTTTTAGGAACGGAAGTTGGGACAGTGCTCACATCTGTTACTGCGAATGACGTTGATACATATCCGGCACTAAAGTACTCCATAATGCAAGGGGAGAACAGTTTTTCCATAGACAGATATAGTGGGAAGATTGTGTTGAACAAACCCCTAGACTTCGAAGCGAAGAAGATATATGAAGTGAATATTACGGCGTCGGATAGCGAGCATGTCGCTAAAACAACACTGACGGTCAAAGTTACTGATGTCAATGATAATTCGCCAGTGTTTGATGATATTTCGTACAACAGAATTTTGCCCGGTTAGTAGCTTTTAATAATTTTATAAGTACTTAAACAAAAAATCTCGTATAAAATGAAGAAAATCTTATTTACAAATAAAGTCATTTAAAAGCGTTTGAGACATAATATTATTACAAAATCATCGTAAAGTTTACACAGAACTGTGTGCAGTCCTAAGTTTTAGTGAACCCAAAAACTTCAAAAAACTGTTTATAAATATTTTTTTGTTACCAATCATAATTATATTAACTACTTCATATTATTGAGCGACACATTAGGTCCACCACTAATTAAAAATTATCAATTTCAGAAGGCACCGATAATCTTGAGATTGGATCAGTCAGCGCCAAAGACAGGGATGATGGAGACAACGGCAAGATTACCTACTCAATCCTTCGGCCAACTCAGGGATACTACATAGATGCGATTTCTGGGGCTATTTTTGTAAACTACAGTACACTTCCACCAAACCAAAGAGATACACAGCTAGCTGTTGTGGCAACGGATCATGGAAAACCTAATAGAAGTGCTGTTGCATCTGTGAGGATCAGTACGGGAGCATCTTCAGAGATCAAGCCGTTTATTGGACAGGACACTTACAGGTAACTATGAATAATATTCATATTTTATATTCATCATAATTTTGTCACAAAAACAACAATTAATTCACTCTTTACGAAACATAAGGATAACAACAGTTTAACAAATTATGAACTTTTAGAACGATTGAATGGCAAAAAAGAAATATTTGAAATCTCGACAAACAACCAAATAACATAAATTAATTCTCAATTCCAGGATCACAGTTAACGAAGACACGGAGAAAGGGTCGACGCTTCTCCAAATTGGCGGTATCAACGACGTCCTCAAAAAATACAACCTGAACATCCACATCACATCTGGCAACGAAGGAAACACATTTGATGTCACACTCGAAGGAGCCCTGATTCTACTCAACAAACTTGACAGAGAAACGCAAGATTCTTACGTCCTCGGATTATCTGCAGTTGAACAAGGAAAAATGCTTTCACACAGTCAGAATAAAACTTCAATCACAGTATTTGTAACTGTAGCAGACGCTAATGATAACTCTCCAGTGTTTGCTATTAATGATTTTGAATTAACAGTTAGTGAGGATGTTAAAATTGGATATACACTCACTAAATTGGCTGCTACTGATTCAGATCTCTATGGAACACCTAACGCAGCTATTCTCTATAATATAACATCTGGAGATGATGAAAAGCTGTTCTTTGTGCATCCAACAACGGGCATTCTGACTGTCAATAAGAGTCTTGATTATGATATTGGCAGGACTGGATATAAGCTTATTGTAGTCGCTTGCGATCAAGGAGTACCATCCCTTTGCAATGCTGTGTATATTAATATTGATATACTTGACGAAAATGATAATACACCAACTTTCCCAGTTAATGAGTACTTCGAAACTATTGGTGAGAATGAAAGAGTTGGCACATCAATATTTACAGCGAGAGCAACGGACTTAGATAAAGGAAGATATGGAAAATTAAACTACTCTATAGTACCTTCTTCAAACAACTATAACAGGAATGATGATTCATGGAAAATGTTTTTAATTGATTCTGCATCTGGGTTAGTCAACTCCAATGCCGTTTTCGATTATGAGATAAAGAATAAATATGAGTTTTCTATTAAAGCTTCAGATCTCGGAGGGAAAAGTTCAACTGTAAAAGTCAGGATTGACATCGAAAGTAGAGATGAATTCTATCCTCAGTTCACGCAGAAGACTTATAAATTCCGGGTGCCAAAATCGGGATCCCTTCCTGCTGGTTACGTCATTGGCCAAGCTACAGCAACAGACAGAGACAAAGGCATTGATGGTAGAATAGTTTACCAACTATCTACTTCACATTCGTACTTCAAAATAAATAGGACAACTGGCGTTATTATTCTAAAGAAGAAAATAGATTCAGTCCAAAATCTCTTTGGCTCAGAGAAATCTATTAGTTTAGTGGTCACGGCTAGTTCTGGAAGACAAGGCTCTTTGACCAACAAAACAGCCGTTGAAATAGGAATGAATGATATGGCACTTGCGTCGGATAACAATCAAATAAATGATGCTTCTGCGGTTGCAAGTGGAGGGTTATCAGACTGGGCGTTAGGATTGCTTATTGTTTTTATATTCATCATTATTATATTTGCAGCAGCATTCCTATTTTTACATATGAAAAATAAGAGACACAAGAAAGTCAATAAGCCCGGACTTAGTTCCGAGGGTGTTGGGGCCACAAACAGTTACGTAGATCCAAGCGCTTTTGACACTATTCCTATTAGAAATACCGGTGCTGTGAATCCTGCGAATCAATTCGCTCCTCCAAAATATGATGAAATTCCACCATACGGGCCTCACACTGCCAGTTCTAATTCTGGAGCTGCGACTACTTCAGAACTATCAGGGTCCGATCAGTCGGGGTCTAGTGGCCGAGGTTCTGCAGAGGATGGGGAAGATGGTGAGGACGAGGAGATAAGGATGATAAACGAAGGTCCTTTACAGAGAGAATCTGGTATACACAGACAAACTAATGGAGTTGATGACGATAATCTTTCTGATGTATCTGTACATAATACTCAGGAATATTTAGCGAGGTTAGGTATCGTTGATACTGGAACTGGTGGCGGTGCTTCGACGTCATCAAGGAGATGTTCAGAAAATGTAGGTAATAAAGACACAATGTTACACCACGCACCTATCGATTCAATGCACATGTTTGATGAAGATGGTGCACATGAAAATGATATAACAAATTTAATATACGCTAAGCTAAATGAAGTTACTGGTAGTGAAAGAGCAAGTAGTGCAGACGAAGCAAGCGCAGCGGTTGATAGAGCTATGGCTTTAGGCGCTTTCTCTAGCACCCCAGGAGATAGTAATGCTGTGCCAACAGCGGGGCCTTCGATGACTGGTAGCCTTAGTTCTATAGTACATTCTGAAGAAGAATTAACTGGTAGCTATAATTGGGACTACTTACTCGATTGGGGACCTCAGTATCAGCCTTTAGCGCACGTGTTCTCAGAAATAGCTCGATTAAAAGACGATGCGGTATCTCTACAGAGTGGTAACAGTGGGGCATCAAGCGCAAAGAGTAAAGGCACTTCCATATCTGGAGGCAAGAGTGTTCCACCGCCATTGTTGACAACAGTGGCTCCCAGAAGTTGTCCTGCACCTTCATTATCATGTAGACAGCCCCAGTTATTATTACCAAGGTCTCCAATAAGTCATGATGTTCCTGGCGGTTTTTCTGCTGCAGCCGCCATGTCGCCTTCATTCTCGCCTTCTTTATCACCATTGGCAACAAGATCGCCGTCAATGTCACCACTAGTAGGTCCAGGGTTGCCACCAGCACCCGCCAACAGAAAACCTCCACATTCAACTATGAGAATATGAAAATAATTGTATCGTAGTATATTCAATACTGTAAATATGGACGACTGTTTTGCCTATAGTGTAGTTAGTATTATTTATTCGGCCGATCTGATCGGCTTAACTCATTTTGCGCATATTGAATATTTAAAAAGAACTTCACAGATATGCTCAAAGTGATTACTAAGCGCTTATTACCGATTTTTGCGGTAAATGTATATAAATAAAAAATCGGGTGTATTTTTTAAGTGTACATACTTACTTATACTCATTGTAAAAAATATATAAAGACTGCCATTTTTTTATTTTTAACAAAAAATACAGCTTTACTTTAAGCTATAAGTATTATTTTTAGGAAACGCAATTTGTAATGATGTGTCAAATTGATTAATTGATCGTATGATTGTAATCGATTTGGTGAATCAATATTTACTGTAAGCTTTATTACACGCAAATGTATGTACTTTTTTATTTTGTAAAATTCTGTTGCAAATATAATGTAATATTAGTTTTCAGTGAATTGAACGTTGAAGTTTCGTTTCTCTGTGATTTTGATGATGCCTAAAGATTCAGTTCAGTCTTTTTGCTACTTGACTATCATTTAGCTAGTAAGATCATTAACATCAAACGGCTTAACAAAATGACCATAAATAATTCAGTTACTCATGTTATATCATCGGAGATACTGCAATACCGCGGAACTAACAGTGGATGATACCGCGGAAGTGCAAAAGTAGCAAAGAGACGTCGGGGCTATGAGATCATGACGCTGATTGAATTGATTGGTTGGATTGAATTAGATATTATCATAAAAGTTAAACAAAGCACATTTCTAAGTACCTTAAAGTTCAGACACGTGTAAGATAAGTAGAAGAGGAGATATTTACCTAAATTTTTTTGCTCTACTGTAAAGTTCGCACATAAGTTACGCGGTATTGTCTGTTGTTACTTACGCTGTATTGCAGTATCACCGAGGATATCTTCCTTGTGAATTAAATATACATTATATGATTCTTTTACAAAAACACATATTACTTCTAACCCTAATCTAATTAGATTATTTAGTCTAAACTCGGGTCTCTCTTGTATACATAATAATATATCGTTTATATCCTCAATTTCCATTATAACCAGACATCATTTTATATCCATTCCACAGTGATCCATTGCTAAGGTATTATTTCGGTTAGTTTCATCTATTGCTACCCCGCAATATTCTTTATCATCAAACCATCAGACGTTCATTTGTATCAAAAATTCTGGACTGATAACTAGTATATTGATTGTAAATACTTATTGTAGTTTAAATGTTAATAATTTAGTCGTAGACTCCACCGACTGTATGAATATTGTTTAGGTGGAAATAAAATGAAATTAAAAAATTTGTTTGTTTTTCTTACCCAAGGTACAAAGAACCACATTGATCCCATAATGGAAGGAAAATCGCTGAAAATTGACGAAGATGGTTGGCCCTTTTACCATTGAACTATGTAGTCTTAGTACCATTAAAAATAAAAGATTAACGTGGGTTTTCTTTCCAAAATATTTTTTACCGATAGTGATGTGGAGATTTATTTGATCCAAGGAATGCAGAAATAAGTAGTACCTGCATATTGAAAGTACCAGGAGACCAGAAGTTCATAGGAGAGTAAAACTGCCAGAGCATTTTATTATTATCTTCTCGAAATAGTAATGTGGAGATTTATTTATACATAGGTACCAGGAAAGCAGAAATAATAAAAGGTTGCAAAAATAAGTAAAACTCAGCTGAAAGATAAGTTTTGTTTTTAAAATTGATTATTTCACCATAAAATAATACATATTCACTAAATATTTAGAGATAAATTATTCTGCAAAATGTTTGATTATGATGAACACAACAATTGATATTGTCACTTTTCGCCGATATCCTGTCAAACTTGATTAAGATAGAAATCATAATAATATTATATACGTAATTTATTTTCATTTTTTTGCAAAATGACTTATCCCTGGTTATAACTATTACAACTAAATTATGACAAAATGATAAATTAAATATATTATTATCACAGTTGGAGCTACAACTACCAATGATATTCTGATTGAGATTACCAGCTATGGTAACCTAGGAATCAAGGATAATAGTATTTTAGCAGTGCTGAAATTAAGAAACAGTACAATTTTTATTAAAGATGGGATTAAAGAATAGAATAATAATGACAAATCATTTACTTGAAGCGTTGATGATACCAATTTGGCAGGAGACCTTACATTATAACAGACGTATTTCAATTTTTGCTCAATCAAAGGTCATTGATATCGAATGAAAGGCAGACCAAAGAGGCGTGGTGTGATTGACGAGGTAATTGAACATTAAATGTAGAAATCAACTGTATTAAAACACCATGCATTTTTAGTGGCTAAATAGGTACGAATCTGATATCAAAATTAATAAACTTATTAAAAAGTTGTACCTATATTTAAACAGAACACCTGCTTTAAGTGTTATTGTACTCAAAATTATGAACGACTCTAACTATGAGACTACCTATTAATGAAATGGCGAAAAGAAAATTTGCCCTTCCATACAAATATTTCAATATTACTGGACTAAACGTATGCACTCGCAGATTTTATTTTGCAGTTTCAGTCTTAGTCCCATAGTAAAAGTTGTTCATAATGATGAGTACAATTAAATAATGGGACTAAAGCAGGTGTCCTATTTTCATAGGCATCCTGTATATAATATACAGGATGCCACACTGTTGAATGGACATCAGTTCTATTTTAATTTTAATTCATAGATTGGTAACCTAGTATCAGAAGCTTTTTAGATTCTCCTATAAATAATAGGTACCGACTTTTGAAACTACCAAAAGGGTTATTTCAAAGACATTTTGTGCTTAATTTCAAAAGTACGCAAAATACCTAAATGATTTTTGTAAACTTTTAAAGATTACTGTTTCTCCTTAAAATTGATACTAGCCACTTAAAACGCATGGTGTTTATGTTAGTAGACATAATATAGACGTTACAAAAGTATATAATAATATTCATATTGGTTATTATCATGAAAAGAATCAGTGTTCAGTCATCTCTAAAATTAGCAGGAATAAGCGCAGAAGAAAGTAACTTGTATTGAGCATCTGTTACTCAACCCATAAGGGGAAAAAGCGATTAATAGCGTATTATATATACGCAATGAATTTTCCATGTGCACGAGGATGGACAAATTCAAAACTATAAGAAATAGAGAAAATATTCAAAGGACTACTCCCCCGAGACTCCTATGACTCTCGGGGCTGATTTTTATAAAAATTAAACTCCATTATTAGATTTTTGAAAAATTAGCTTTGTATTGAAAACATTGGCCATCATTTTAAACATTTTGTATTATTACACCAGCCAATAGTGTCCCATAAAAGGACCAAAGTCTGTGAAGCCATGTCAAACTGCAAATTTAGGGGACGGGCACATTTTTAACAAAATACTATTTTATTTCAATTGTTCAAAATGATGGACTTTGAAAAAATAAGTAAAATTAATAATATTTTTTTTTTAAATATTCAATATTATCAATGACAATTTCTTTTAAATCGAATGATGCCCTGGGACGGGACTCCTTTGAGATTTTTTTTTTGCTATTTCTTATAATTTTGGATTTGGCCATCCACGACCACTTGGAAAATTCGCCCTGTATAATATAACGTGTATCAGAAATGCGTATTCATATTTAAGGGTGTGAATCAGACCATCAAACTGAACAACTTTCTCTATGGGACCAACTCCTAATCGCGAAGAAATAATCAGCTGTCCCATACAAAACTACAACACCTATTCGACCCAAACGTATGAGGCAGCTAATAATTTTTAGATCCGATAGAGAAAGTTGTTCAGTTTGATGGTCTGATCTATACCCTTCAACTTAGATTATTGATTGGTTGTCGCAGCCGGACAACCAATCAATAATCTAAGCCCTTCAATATGACCACGAATTTCTCATACACGTTGTATGGTTAATAAGTATTATTATACCTACATGTATATAAAAAAATGCCTACAAACACTATCAATGGCGCTGTCTTAATTAAGTATTATAGGTTTTAATTGATATTCACTTTATAATATATTGTATATTATTATGGTGTTAATTAAAAATAGGACAGAGTTTGGGTACGGCCCATTGTCCTCAGAAAAGTACAATTTATATAAATGTCTTAAAGAATATTTTATGGGCACTTTTACAAGGTCCTCTCTTTCTAGTCTTGATCCCTTTAAGGAGTTATTGTACTCATCATAATGAACAACTTTTATTATGGGACGAAACCTGAAATCTCGACACAAAATCTGCTGTTCTTAACAAATAATTTAATATTATCTACTCGACTAAATTAATGGAACAGGAGATATTTTTTTTCAAAATTTCAGGTTTGTTACCATAGTAAAAATTATTCATAATGATGAGTACAATAACCCCTTAAAGGTATCGGGCTTTGAAAGGTTGGACCTTATAATATTTAATGTCATTTTCCGTAACATCTACCTACCTAATGACATTTATTTATAGCTTTTAAAGGCAATCTTTTGAAGTGCATTATATAAAAATCTGTTAAAAACGCCCATACTAGGGTATGATTACACTCGTGCGTTTGCTCTTGTTTACGCATGCGTTGTTGTTTGACGCATGCGCTATTAAAGATGAATGATAAAGCATTAAAATACACGAGACGTCTAACGAATGCGTCGTAGGCCATAGCGTAAGTTAGAGCTATCGTCTGTGTAATTGTGTAAGTATTCCACAAAAATTGGACAGATTAATAAACTTAAAAAAAGAACTAAAAATCGACTTCAAAAAACTAACTAATTTTTTTTTAATAATTTTCATTAAAAAAATATCGCTTCTGAAGCCGGTGCCAAGCTAAAGTGCATTGAAAAATTTAAGGCCCCGATTTCAGAAGCTCCTTCTATCTTCTCCTCATTTTTTTGAAGTCGGTTAAAATTAATAGTCTGTCTATCAGACAAATTTTTTTTCTTCCTCTCTCTTAGTGTTTGTCTTGTGGGGGAGAAAACGCCACAAACACACCCTCACATATGCGATACAATTACGACAGTTTCGTATTGACGTCACACTGGCACTTCACTTGGTGTATTTGTACGAATATTCACGTTATGGCCAATGCAAAAGAAACCTTTTGTAAACTACACAAGTCTGATTTTGTTTTGACCAATTAACGCGAGTATTTTTATATATAAACCAAGTGAAGTGTCGCCATTAGACAGTTTAGTATATCCATTGACCTACTACTACAGTGGACAATGCGTCCGCGCTCAAAAGTGTCCGAGCCAAAAGATTTCCAAAACGAAAAAGAGTTCCAATCACGCGTCTGTCTTTGTTTTGTCAACCGACATAATATAATATACATAATACGTCAAAAATGCCTGTATTGTTAGGCTAATAAATTGTCACAAATAAAATTAAGCTGTTTAGTAATGACGATACGGTTTGAGTTAGGATGTTATAGATTTTATATTTCTTTAAATATAACTACGCTTATATAGCAAACTCGGGACACATTTTTCGTGAATTTTTGTTCTAAACTCGCCGTCCATTGTATTATTAGCTCAATGAATATAATAGACGTCTTATTTCAAAATGTGCACCTCCATTACCTAACGACGGTATTGTCTATGATCTGCGCAGGCGCATGTAAATGATTAATCGCACGAGTGTACTTCCACCTATGATTACACTGCAATAAATACTACAGAGGCCTAATAACAATACACATCAAAACACTAATTTATTATCATTGTTTGCTTATAAAATAATGTTAACTATATTTTACCAAAATTGCTGAATCTATGCTGAAATGGATACACAAAATGCCTTTTAATAAAAAGGTAAGGCCGTCTCTGGTCAACCCTGTCTATCTAAGCACACTTAAGCCTACTTTTATAAGTTCTTAGGTCTAATGCAGTTATACTCAACCTTTACGGCGTTTACATAACATATTCTCGGAAAATACACGGTGTATTTTTATATATGAGCTATATTTTTGCAAGACTTTATAGGTACTCATTAAAAGGAAAAACTTTCGCTAAGATGACCATAGTGGTCGCGGGACTTATCTCATTACCGTGACCCCGGAACGTAAAGGGCTATCGAAGGAACACCGTGGATTTTAGTCAGTACAAGTCTGACAGTCCCTCCCGCCCTGCCCGGGGTGGGAGGACTCATTCGATGATTTTACAACGCTAAAAAATACAAAAAAAAAAAAAGATGACCATAGTGGATTATTATGATGGGCCTATATAAAACAACATAGTAAAATAATTCGAATTGTTAAAAATTGACTATCCACACCTGCCCCATAAGTCGTTGCCGCTCAAGGGCATAATCTCTTCTAAAATGAAACACCTTCAAATAACAATACACCTTATATACCAAACTCTTTCTTAGCCATACTTTAAAGCCCAAATAAACCCGACAGGATATAGATTGATGTTAACTCTGCTTAAAACCCAGCCACACCCACCCATATCCACCCACACCCCAACACACCCACCCATATCCACCCACACCCAAACACACCCGCCCATATCACCCACACCCACGACATATACGGGTCGTTGATAACCACGGGAAGAGAAGGGGTTGCCTTTTCTACATGGAATATTCCATACAATCAATCAACAGCCTATCACAGTTCATGACATAGGCCTCTCCCAAGGCACGCCATCGGTTGAGTACACCTAATCTAAAGGGCATGTTTAGGACAGAATTCTGTAGTCACTATATCCGTTTGACGGAGTCGGTGTGATTATGTAAATGCATGTCGATGATGACCTCATCTGAGCCGATAGACTTTTTACTGGGCGTCACTATGCCGATGTCAACATCTGTGTTAGGGGTCATACCGTTGATAGGGTCCTGAAAGGAGGAAATATATAATTTAGATAAAATTGATTCATCTTCAGCAGTAATATTCAGCAAATGTTGGAACCCAAGCCTTTTCTCTGAGAGAGGGTAAGCTAAGCAGTAATTTACCAGCAACCCACAACCAATGACACGACTCTTAAGCCAACCATGAGCACTATATGGTCACATGCTTAAATTCATTTATTTGCCAAATACAGGTGTCTGCATGTGCACTGTGGAATGCCTCTCGGCAAAATGAGCTTTGACCTGAAGAAGATAAGCTACAAAACCAAACAAAAGCTGTGAAGAACATGCCTTTTTGATAGCTTTTGCCTGGTTTTGACAGCTATCAAAAAGTATTTTATTTAGATTTGAAGAACTGTAAGATAAAAATGGGATACGGAAGGCAGAGCGTCGAGTGCTGTGTCAAGACGTATTGAACTGGAAAGAACAAGAGCCTCACCGCAGTTAAAGCGTCGCAGGCCATCAGTTCGTTCTTGGACATGTGTTCAACTACAGCAGCCGCGTAGCAGTCACCTAACATGTTGTTGGTAGTCCTGATACGGTCACTGGAAGAAAAGATGTTCCATTTTTTATTAACAGTAACACTATTTCTCCTGTAGCGTGGGTACAATTTACAGAAAAATCTCACGAGAACTTACAATCAGACCCGGAACAAATATATATAGGCTGTACGAATATCGAATCCATGACATGCAGCACAGGAAGCCAATTCCAATGCAATCTCGTAGCTAATCGCCAATCATATTGTCAAAATATGAGTTCGTTTGGTAAAGTGAGCTGTGAATGTGACTGCAGTGATACCAGTTCTTGTAGAAAGAAATATCAATAGCCCTTTCTCTTCTTTTATATTAACTCAGGAGAACTCAAATCATGGAAGCAACTAAGAGGATAACGACGTTACAGCAGTAATAATCATAGACCATGACTCCATGTCACAAATCATTAATCTAGTGGACCACTCAAAGTAGAAACCGCTTTGATTAGAGCAATAGCGGACGCGGTTCCTCTCATCTTCAGACCACCTAGTTGTTTGACGTTTATGACGTCACAAAGATGAAGTTGTAAAAGAAAATTGTTGGTACTCACACGAGCCAGTCCACAGCAAATAACAGTGACACATCATGTGTGGGTGCATCCACTGCAGTTAAAACAACCAGTAGTAGCACCATCGCCGCTGAAGGCACTGAAGCTGAGGACACCGATGCAGCTGTAGAAGTCAAGCTGTAATAAAAAGAAAATGGTTACAAATTTATTAAACCGACGAAACAGATTCTGCTTTCCCAAAAATTAACTTGCATTCTCACTGATTGATGGGGCTCTAATGCCCCAGATCAAAGAGTGGTTTTGAAAGTCTCCTACTACTTTCTTCAGCGTTTCTCTAAAGACAGGTTAAGATCGTATGTCGAAATTTAAAAATGGGAATTGTTAATAATTTTAGCTTTCTGCTCTCCTTCTCCATATAAACTTTAACTATGCCAAATCTCACACCTCCGTGCGCGCAATATATTTAAAAAGCCTACAAAGTTTTCTCTTCACGTATTAATATATAGATTCTTAGATATTACTTACTAGACTAGGTTTTGAAGACATTGGAAAAATTTAACTTAATTAAAAGCCAATGACGACGGACTAAATGCTGTCCATCTTAGGACTATTGGCAGTGTTTTATGACAATTATGAGAAGTATTGTTTGAAGTTGGAATTCACACCGTATATTTTCGGAAGATACTGTTCAAGAATTACCGGGCCGAGCCTGTTACTGGAATTATTCTGATCAAAATTCAGTAGTAAATATTGATCGAGCTAATGCTACATTACGACATGACCTTGACTTTGTTATCACTTTTCAAGGCCTCCTTATAGCTTATATAACTTTTGCTCACGACTTCGTTTGCATGGATTCCGGAAATTTCCCATAGGTAATTATTTCAATATGTTTTTTATTTTTGATACAAAATGTAGTCTAGCTTACAACGGAAGTTATGAGTTTATGACCTATAATTATATTTTTAATATCTAATTATAGTGAAGCATTTCCAAAATCGGTTTTGTCAGTCATGATAATTCAAACTCACAAATCGACGGTTGGATGTCACGAACATAAATTTTTCAATATTGAAGACTAGAGAGTTTCTTTTGGAAGTAATTAATTGAATCCAAAAATAATTCAAGAATACTTACAATATAGTAGCAAGCTGTGCGAATCCAAGATGCATATTGTTCATCTGACAGACAAACACACTGGCAATGGCCAGGAACAACGCCGTGCCATCCATGTTTATGTTGCAACCGATGGGCAGCACGAAGCGGGTGATGCGGGGGTCGATCTGTAAGGGACCTTCCATCGCCCTGAAGGTCACCGGCAAAGCTGCAGCCCTGAAAAGAGAGGGTTCTTTGTGATGTTTCTGATGCAACCTCAAATCAGTATCTTCATTTCATAGTTGGTTATTGCCATCAGTATTATTTTATCTCTTTGGACGAGGCCTAACGCGTAATGGTAAGTGAGTTTGACAAGATGAAGGCCCTATTTCTTCCGGTAAATTAGGTTTATCATTTATCATTCACTGCAATAAGCGTTAGAGACAGTATTTTTTAAAAATCCTAATGTTAATAAAGAATCGACATCCTACTTAGTTTGAAATGCTTCAAATTCGAAATTGATTGAGTCGATTGAAATTCGTGAACGACTAAAAAGCGAAATAAAATCTCTATTTATACTTTTGCCAACGTGTTTCGCTTACATCAACGTTTTATGGTTTGTCATATTATTATTCTTAGGTCTGAACACAAGGTATTATGAAGCACGCACGTACAAAATCAATAATGTTTAGCTACTTATAGACTGTCTTACTCAACTCACATATTTGAAAATCACAGAATAAATGATCTTATATAACATGTTACATACTCGTTCCAATGTTTGATAGGCTCATGTTTTGATTGGATCTATTAACCTCAATCAAATACAATATGAGTTTATTCATTCCAGACTTAAAAAATTGGTGCTTATGTTTGAACACAATTATTACTGTGGATGACTGGAACCAAATAATGACAAAGATTAATTTCTTGTTGAACTTTAACATTACTCAAAGAAACATTACGAAAGCTTCTATTTAGTTTCTCGCAGTTTTTTATCTTACAAAATCGTAAAAATAGTTTTGTTGTGTTCAGAATCTAAGTCATCTTAGATACAGATACTGATTTTAGTATCACAAATCTGTATTCGAGTAGTGAGAATACAATAGTCATTGCCTACCTTTTATGGTGTACGGAAGAATCTGTACAAGATATCTAAATACATCCAGCTGACTCTAAGCCGTCAGCCTCGTTACAAATCTTGCTGATTGGCTAATCTTTCCCACCATGGCTGGCATGTACAATGCTCCCCATATGAGCAGTCATGGCAAAACAACAGAAACAGAAGACGTCCGTTTTTTAGAATGGTGGTCTACTATTGGACCCTAAGTAAAGCAGTAGACTGCAAAAGGTTTAGATAATAAAGAACAACTAACGTGGATGCAGTAGCAGATGCCGTGAGCATAGCATGTGATAGTCCCCAGTAGAACTTGTAAGGATTCCGTCGTAAGAACAGGAAGTAGATGAGCTGCATTACGATTAGCTGGTAGAAGAATACTCCAACAGTCACCGTGGCTATGAACCATGCGAGTTGGGACATCACTGACGCTGAAATAAAAGCAAATAACAATAATAATTTTATTTTAGATTTTCTTTAAAGAAAGTGACTTTTACAATATTGTTGTCTTTTCTTTTACAACGTGGTCCTTGGCTGATCTGATCATGGCATTAATTGCTGTAACTGGTGACAACAGTTGCAGGTACAATTACAAAATTATTCTCATAAAGCCTATTCAAGTCAAACGGCAATTAATTGCTAGATAGAAAAATCATGACATACCACGATGAACGAAAAATAGTTTAAATGCGTTTGCATACTTGCTGTTTGGTACTAAGTCTTAGTACCAAACAGCAAGTATGCAAACGCTAATCTAAGCTAGTAACTAAGAGCAAAATTAAGATACTATTAGGTAAAGTAGGTTTAATATTTAACTCACCAACATCATTCACACCAAGAATCTTTCCAGCAATCACACTGCTAACCCCCACGGGGGTAAACCACATGACACCAGTCACCATCTTCATGATCACCTCGAAGATTGCTTGGAAGAAGTCTATCACGACTTGCCCTTTAGCTCCCAAGGTTCCCAGAAGACTGCCGAAGACTAAGCAGAAGAAGACTAAGCCCAAAGTGTTAGTGCCTGACCTGGAAAGAGACTACTTTAAGCCCCATATCCAGCAGTAGATGATTACGGCCGCATCTTGAGCAGTGTCGTGTGCAGGTATCTGAGAAGCATAGCGGCATCCACCTATGGATTTATTGAGAAAACTATGCAAATCTAATTTTTCTTTCATTTTTTTAAATATCATTAATCAAAAATCTTCCGCCGCATATATTTATCTGAGATCTTTAGTCGAATTGACTACATAATCCAGTCCATAAAGCTGATGACCTTGGTAATAATAATGTAACGTTTTAAGATTCAATTGGAGGAATGCTACATCTAGCAAGAGATGACGTTAATAATAATGATGACGACAAATTGATAGGCAGAGAAACTTCTTCATAAAAAAATATCAATCTTACCTATAAGCTACGACTCGAACCAAAGTAGGCAGTGTGTCATTATCAGTTGCATTCTTTGCGAAGATTGCCGGAGGCGCTGTGTAAACAGTGTGCGCTTGTTGGAACGCGGCCTGCACTATGTTGTCGGGGAATATATTTCTGTAAACAATGTGAATATACAATTTCAAAACTTAATAAAGATGCCTCAATTCCATTAGCCTTTTCGGTTCCGCCCCAAATTCAATTTAGTAGACCCTTGGGATTTAATATTCAGCCTTATTTATAAATGAAGGGTGACTCAATTCTACTGAAGTAAAAGTAAATAAAAAACCATGATTAAATCCTACCTGCCAATATCCAAAATACTGTCCAATATACTGTGTTCCCTTTTTCCTTCAACAAAGGATCCATTCTCTCTTATCTCCGGCACTCCAGGATGTATCACCATTGCCAGCAGAAGCCCCAAGAACGCGTTAAACATTGATGTCAGTATAAAGTATAGCAAAGTCCGAACCGCTATCTTTCCACTCATCTTTGCATTCAAACTTGCTGAGCCAGCGATCAGGCTGGCGATTATCAACGGCAGGATCATTAGTTTAAGAAGCCTCATAAAAAGTTCTCCAGGGTAAGAAATTATCATTAATGCGTCAGGGCCTAAGTGGTAAGGGCGAAGACCGAGACCTAGAATAGACAAAGACAGTTTAGCATTTTTTTTAATAAGGTGATTAAGCCTCCTTATAGTGGGTGACTGGTTGGTCAATGGACATATTGATTTGGATTGAACAAATGTTGCTAAGGAACCAATGAGGAAACGGCGAAAAAAAAATCTGCTGTTCCTTACATTTAGTAGAGTAAAATTGAATTTATATGGCACAGAAGATTATTTCGGGATTTCAGGTTTTATCACATTGTAAAAGTTGTTCATAATGATGAGTAGGTACAAGGCTTTATGTACCCTTTCCGACTAATCGTGTATTATATCAAATATTTCACCACGTTTGCAGTAGAAATTCTTGTGACCGATAGATGGCTTAATTAGATAACTGAACATAATGATAAATATACAGCATCATAAATTAATATCAGCCTGTAAATTATAAACTGCTGAAAATGAAGTTCCTGGTAGACCATTCCTATAATGAAAGGTCGTATGGGAAAATTACCACTCGAAAGAAAATGTCGTTTGATCCATTACGAGATATAAACAGGGCTCATGATGATAGGTGCTTGATTGACGTCCATTACGTGGTAGCTCTCAAGAAAATTAGTACCTACACTACGTCGGTGTTTATTCTCGGAAAATGACAGTTTCCTAAGTACATATTCTAGAAAGAAGCAATAAAACTAGATGATGAGCCATAGCTCATGGCTTCCAGTGATACCTTACTTTACTTAAAATATAATAAAATACAGACAGTTTATTCTAAACATATCCACAAAAAACATGTTAAACACATGATAAGGATTTATTTAGTAGAAACTTTTTGACACGTCTTGTTTTACTTTTTTGTGTTTTGGTCTTTCATCTGTAGAACATTGGTAACATGGCAATAAGAGTAGGAGAATAGAATAGATCTTTATTTCATGTAAACTAGACACACAACTTATAAAATGATGAGGCTATAGTTGCGCGGTTTCAAATAGTAGGTCCTATGGAGAAGTACCGGCCAGAAACACCACGAAAACTCTTTTTACCGACTTCCAAAAAGGATAAGGTACTATGTTCGTCGCGTATGTATTTTTTTAAAATAATAGATTACAATCTTGATTGTAGTCCAATGTTGTGGTAAGAGCTGCGAGAATAATGTAATTTAATGTGAATCAAAAATAAGATAATAATGATAAAGTAAGTATTATCGGCCGCTCGGTAGCTAACAACAACGGACAGCCGGCACATACTGTAGGTATATCTATTAAATTAAGTGCCCACCAATCAACATAATGACTGTCAATCACTAAAGTACACATGAAATTTTCAATAACCAAGGTCAGAATTTTTTTTATATCATTATTTTCGCAGCTCTTACGACATGATTATAAGAAATTATTTTAAAAATGTTTCCATGGATTTTCTTGCTGGTTGTTCTCCATAAGTGCTTGTATCTGATTCAACAGTAGGTATCTCGATTTAAAACTAATTTAAACACTTACCAATAGCTATTCCTGTAAGCACTCCAAGTAGAGTCACCACAAGCATCACATTGTCGACCAGGAACTTCCTCACTCCAGTCCGTTCGACAGGAGCTGATCGGTCTTCAGTAGTCTTCGGCCCCCTATCACCAGGGCCCATCTTCGCAAACAAATATTCTGAAAATCGTTCACCTTTCTCCATTACAGGTGAAGTTGGACTTTTCAGTCCAGATCCGTTGGATCTGGTGTGTCGACTTATATATACTGTTTTCACTTTCCCCACTCTTTTAAAAGTATTATCTTGTGATTACGAATTGTCGAACCCTTTTTAGTTTATTTATTGCATGATTATCTTTTGTTGTATTCATGAATTATGTAAAGGCTGAATTTGAATTTTAGACGTTTAGAAACGAATTGGTTCTTTCATTAAGTCGTTCGATACATATTTTTAAATTAATTATTACGTAGAGAACTGTGCTACATGTGATTTTCGTTTGATGTGCTTTCCCGTAGATCGGGTGGTATACTAACCCACAGTATTTTCTTTGGCTCTTACTAACTTATATCTACTTTGATTTTATCATCGTCATTATCAAATTGGTGCACTTCCATTGCTGATTTAACTCTAAACTCTATCGCTTTATCAAGGCTAAAAGCAGCATTGTACGTTGATGTTGGAAAATTTTAGTGTCTCTGGAATTGCCGCAAGAAGCCATGTTTACGGATGCGCGCGCACCCATCGATTGCACTTCCATTCACTTACTTAAATTAAATTTCTATAAATAGATTATTAAATTGTGGGTATTATAGTTTTGCCTAGAGGCCTTTACGTAATTTTCTGTAAAGGTTGAAGGAAAAAAATCAGTACTACACGCAATGCGTTTGTTTTAGAAGATCCGGCTTTTTAGGTTATGTTAAGTAACCCGAAGTGACATTGGATGTACAATGTACAATCATCTATGTCTAGGTATTAGAAATGCATAATATGATTCACAGTCTTATCAATTCCGTGCCTATAATTTATTATGTATTTTGAGGTTCATTCTGTAACAAAGTTCTGTTTTAAATGTTATTTTGTGAACCTGATTAGCAGTATCATAAAATAAGTAGTTTGAGTTTACAAAGAGGATGGATGGTTTAAGTAACCTAATAAAAAAAGTTAAAATATTTTATTCAAAATAGACTTTATGAACGTCAAAAAAGTAAAATAACAAAGCATCGGCCACCTTTCACAGCTTCCTATGTGTTAAATAGCATTTAATTATGTTATATTGTCTGCTATCAACAGATTTTTTTTAAATTGTTTTAAAGCCCCAAAATTTTACGCCTCTAGAGTAGATTTTTACAAAAAGTTGCTAACTGTTTCTAAAATGTTTAGTTTACCGTATCTATTAGACCTAATGTTCCATTTGTCTTTAACCAGACTAAGAAATGATAAGGGCGCTATACATTTATTATGCAAGAGATAAATGTATCCAATTTTGTGTAATGGATGCACTTAATGAATAGTACTTAGCTTAAATAGATAATTCGATAATAATACTTGTTTCTGGAAATTCTAAAAATTGTTTAAAACAATTTCGTCTGCATGCATGAATACTATATGTGACTAGCTGACCCGGCGAACTTCGTACTGCCAATAAAAGAACTATACAGCTACCTACCTACCTACATACCTACCCTACCTACCTACCTAGCTACCTACCTACCTATCCACCTACCTACTTACCCTAGCCTATCTACCATACCTACCCTATCTACCTTACCTACCTTCTCCTTACAATTATAACAAACACCACAAAAAAAGAATTCGCGTAATTGGTCCAGCCGTTCGCGCGTGATGCCTTGACCAAGGGAAATAGGGTTTCATTTTTATATATATATAGATAGCCCAGCGGTTGAATACTTGCCTTCCATGCAGGAGGATCTGAGGTCGAAACCGCTGAAACCTCTGACTTTTCGAATTTATGTGCGGATCGGAATTTAATTATCACTTGCGTTAACGGTGAAGGAAAACATCATGAGGAAACTTGCACACCTGAGAGGGCCTCATAAAGTCTTTGATGGTGTGTGTAGTCCGCCAACCGGCACTAGGCCAGTGGTGGACTAAGTCCTCACACCTCTAATTCCGAGAAGAGGCCCGTGCCCAGCAGTGAGTCAGTAATGGGCTGGATTTATTTATTATAATAGAAAGGCACTTCCGATCGAGGCATTATTGCTTATTATATTGGCTCGTAGCTAAATAGCTACAATGCAGATCAGTCGAACAGCGTTGCCGCGGTCAGTCCTTGGATTGGTTACCGTTTCTTCAAAAATCGGGACCCTTCCGTACCTCAAAAAGCACGTTAAGCAGTTGCTCCCGGTCAAATACCCAGACAGTCGTTACGGGACTCAGCAGTTCAAAAAATCTGACAACCGGTCTAACCTTAGGGTATCAGTGCCCCCAGTAATTGGGTAATTGGTAGTCGCTTCGTGTAAAATTCTGATATTCAGCCGCATCTGGTTAGACTGGGAGCTGACCACAACGTAGTCGGGAAAAGTCAGATAGATGAATGATAGTATAATTGATGAACTGGTCTATTCCTCTTGATGGTGCACTGTTATCATTATTTTAATCTGATTACTAAATTTATTCTGATAAATCTATATCTATACTTAGATAAGATTTGATTGTTCTTTTGTTTGTAATGGATGAACTCAAAAACTACAGGACCGATTTTAAAATTCTTTCACCAGCAGAATGCTATATTATCACTCAGTAACATAGGCTATAATTTATAAAGATATCCACGGGCGAAGCCGCTGGCGGAAGCTAGTAAAAATATAAAGGAGTAGTAGCCCACCGGCATCGGGAACAGGGTCTAAGTTACCGATGGTCAGAGCTCCAGAGAGAGGAACCTCCTAACAATGCCATGCGCGCCGGATCAAGGAGTACTGCTTTCTGAAGCAAGCCCTTGATCCAGCCTCACGAGGTGTTGGTAAACTATCGGCAATTAAACTATTAGCCGTTACAACTGTTGGTTAATATTATTTTATTAGTATTCGTATTTCCGAAGATTCACGATAAAAATAATCAAAATAATAATATCGAACAAGCCATATTTTTAAGTGAAAGTTCCTTTTTTTGTATTTTTCTATATCAGAAGTTATATCGCTATAA
Organism: Allophyes oxyacanthae; assembly: GCA_932294325.1. Classification (NCBI taxonomy): domain Eukaryota; kingdom Metazoa; phylum Arthropoda; class Insecta; order Lepidoptera; family Noctuidae; genus Allophyes; species Allophyes oxyacanthae. The sequence continues at coordinate 15,272,203 of OW028616.1, forward strand.
TCGGTAAAATTTTAAAAAAAGAGAGATACACATACCTGGTAAATTCTGAACAAAAATATTTCGCCGATCGAGTTTAAAACAGCAATCAGCTGGAAACACCGATTTCACAGCTGAGTGACAACTACCCAACTGCTAATGTTGAATGAAACGTATACGGGCCTAACGCTGAATAGAAATAGGCTACTATTTATTCAACAAAATGGAACTTTGAATGTATGTTATCTGTTTAAAACCGTGTTTGAGTAGCATAACATATAACATTTTTAATACTCCTCGCCTAGAATACTCCCAACAAGACAGGAAATTTCGAGAATCAGTTTAACCACGCAATCTGTTCAACAGACTTTAAACTGACGCCATTTTTATCCCCCGAAAATAGAGGGGTGTTATAAGTTTGTACTGTGTATCTGTGAATCTGTGTATCAAATGTTACAGCTCTTTTTCTAGTTGAGTAAGGAGTTTTAACGGTTAGGTTATTAGAAGGAAGAAACAAAAAAAAATGGCATTGCTAGCTAGTAAACTATAACTTATGAGAAGCAGAAAGAGCCTCTCCTCTACATACCTGGCTAGCCAAACCTAGCTAATTTTCTAATCACTTGGCATCGGCCAACTGGATATTGGATTCCCAATATCCTCATCGCAACACCACAGAAAAGATGTCTTGAAAAACAAATAACTTTTCGTACCGGAGCTGGCGAGCTCAACTAGTTTCATTTATTCGCTTCACTGCCTCATCTGACAGCTTCACGTGCTCTTCGAGAAAGAACAGGTGTTGAATCTTATGGTATTGAGTTGATCGTCATAAATCACCATCGTACATAAGCCATCACAACTGAACACTGCCATAAATCATTTCATTTTGAACTTATAACTTGCGTGATAAGCCAACAATACCTAAAATAAATCTGTTCTAAAAGTAGTAGAATGATATTTAAAAGGTTAGAACTATATTTGTGTCTCAAGGTAAAATCTAGGTACTGAAAACTGAACCATTTAGCTAGGATACTTAAAAAGGAAATTATAGTCTTACTAATAAAAAGCTGGAAGTCAAGACGTACAAGGAAATGAAAGCGAGTCGCTAAAACGCGATGCAGCATCGATGCTATCGCAAAATTGCCAGTCGCCGATGCTAAAAGTAGCCCGTGTGCCCGTGTGCCCGTGGCCCTAACATTTAAATTGTGTATCATGGCACGTGTTTTTTTTCATAATATAGGGACAAACGACTATGCTGGTCACATATTAAGTGATCACCCAAGAAAATTCACAACACCAGAGCAGTCCCTAACAGATGTAATAGATAGATCTGAAATTAATGTGATAGTGATAGGAATTCGTATAAATAGATTTGCCCGCTACAATGCATTGAAAATTGGCAACACAAAAATCTCTGGCTGACTTTGTCGAGTATAATTTATCTTTCTTTCATACCCAAATTGGCGTAACAATTATCTAAAATATACATAACAAGCAGTAAGTAAGCAAAAACATCGTAAGGAACCTGAACCTGAGAGGGCCGTCATAAAATTTTCGATGGTGTGTGTAGTCCGCCAACCCGCACTAGGCCAGCATAATGGACTAAGGGCTAACCCTTCTCATTCTGAGAAGAGGCCCGTGCCCAGCAGTGGGATAGTAATAGGCTGGATTTATGGATTTATTCACTATAATTCCCAATGTAATGAAACAATTTGAATTCGAGCATGATTCTATCATTGAATGAGACAGAAGAGCGACGTTAGCACTTCCATCCAATCAATGTTAATGCACCCGGTCATTGCATCCAGCTAATTGCTTGAAATTGAATTATTACAGATGCAAATGATCCCGTTTAGTGCATTGAATTGTAATGTGAAAAAGAAGTAATTTTATACAGTGAAATCATTTTGATACAAGCCTAAGTTATGTTTGAGAATGAATGGACGAAGATTTTGTTGATATTATTGAGGTATTGTGAGAGGCATTTATGAATGTATTGTTAATGATTTGCAGTATATGACCAAAATAAAACATAAGATTTAATATGCAATGTAACCGAACACAGTTTAATATTGCTATGCTTAATATTGTATAGACAAGTTAGGCTAACTGGTTACCCTAATTTTGTTATGTATGCTACAATAATAAATTAATAAATCCTGCCCATTACTGTCCCACTGCTGGCCCGGGCCTCTTCTCAGAATGAGAAGAGTTAGGCCTTAATCCACCACGCTGGCGTAGTGCGGGTTGGCGGACTACACAGACACACATCATCGAGATCTTTAAGAGGCGCTCTCAGATGTGCAGGTATCATCACGATGTTTCCTTCACCGGTATCGCAAATGATAATTAAATTCTAATCCGCACATGAATCCGAAAAGCCAGAGGTGCGGGCCGGGTTTGAACTCAGACCCTCCTGCACGGCAGGGAAGCATTCAACCGCCAGGCTATCCACTGCTACAGTAAGGTAAAAAATATGGTGCATAACTGTAACGTCTACCTCTATAATTTATTAATTCTACAATAAACAAATGAAAATAAAACCCTAACAGACCGGCCCAACTGTGGGAAACACAGTCAGTGTCCGCCTTTAAATGAAATTCTGTCCACAGCTTCACTCAGATATTATTACAAGCACGTGCCAACATTCAAAGTGCCAATAATAGATGTACAGTCGATAGTGCGGGTTGAAACGCTCATTACAAGATCAATGATCTTATTATTATTTGAATTTCACTCAATGTGAATGATATTGCCGCTGAATGATGAGACTGGTAATTGTCGGGTGGTGGATGGGCATTCGAATTGCCAACCTAAATAATGAGGTAATAAACAGTGATAATTAATTGACTACTGGTCACTGGCCACTGATCGGCAGTAGTGTTAATAAAGTTCTTGAAATCTAAAAAGTACCTGTTAACAGCTGTCAATGGGTATTTTTTAGATTTGAATAACTATAGTGCGGTAGTTCCCAGTTCTGTGGTCAATAACTATTGTCTTTGATTGTGTAGCCTAGGTCTAAAATTTGTGATAGGCCTGTGTAGCAGTGGACAGCGGTAAGCTGATTAAGATTTCGTAGTAGTTACGACGGTATAATAGTTTGGTATATAAATTATATTGGGTTGCGAACCACCTTAGTTGGGAACTAATATTTATGGGATATTTATAATGGGACTTAATAACGTCATGGGCGAATTATGAGTTAAATAGTTTTATTATTTTGTATGTTTGAAATTTGGTGTTGGCGTCGAATGGAGAAAATGTCATTGACAGAAAAAGTGACCAATGAAGAAATAGTATGAAGGGTAAAAGAGAAAAGACAAATATTGAAATACAGAAAAAAGAAGAGAAAGCATGATTGGTCACTTGATTAGACAGGATAAGGTACCAGATACCAATAGTAAACAAGGGAAAATAGAGGCAAAAAGAAAAAGAGGAAGACGAAGAAGAAACTACATTAATCAACTGAAATAAAAAGCAAATGTGTATTTAAAGAATCAAAAGATTTAGCACTGAATAGGAGTAGATGGACATTGCTACAATGACAAGTGCCTAGCACTTTTTAGGATGGGATGAATAATAATGAAAGAGGAACTATTAGCCCTATTCCAATGAACCTTAGAATGATTCTCAACAATACGAAACTTACTGCTTTATCGGATTTTGACAATCACTGAGTTAGTCCACCACTTGTTAGGGCAATTTCCTTCAAATTACGTGAAATCTTCTGTCACATAGAATAACATGTATGAGCGTTTCACAGCTTGGCAAAGGTCTTAGTATCTCTACGTAAGATTGACAAACAGCAACTGATTCGCTATGTAAATATTTACATGCCATATCTAATAATATGTAATCCGTTCAGTAACAGTGAAACAATAGGTAGTATTATTAGGTTAATTCCGTGTAAATAAATATTGGTGTTACATTTGATTGTTCAAAGAGTTTTTTTTTAAACGATGTTTTACTAGCATTTCTCCTGTATCGAGGGTACAATTTACAAACATACATATCACATGCACACACGCCAGACCCGAAACAAAGTTATCTGTAGATCATACAAATATTTGTACCGTGCGGGGATCGACCCACGGCACGTAGCCTAGAAAGCTAATCGTTTAGCCACTGCGCCAACCGTGTCGACAACTCTCTGTGTCGATTGACTCTTTTCGGAGTAGTATTTTCCATTCTTGCATCGTTTCCACCATTTCTTTCACTTCTTTGTGCGTCTTGATATCCAGCTTTTCTTTTATCTGGTCTACGTAGCTCACATAACAGGATGACTTCTCTCTTTCCTTCTATTCTGCCTTGGCTTCCATTATATTTTTTATAAAGATATCGTGACGTTTCAGGAGGCCTATCATTTACCCTCTTCTGGTCTCAATATTCCATAGACGTCATCATCTTTCCTTTACTCTAAGCAACACTTCTGCGTTTGTCACTTTATCTGTCCAGCTTATCTTCTCCATCCTTCTCCAACACCATATTTTAAACGCAAAAAGTACTACAATTTATATAATACGCTCTTGGCTAAATATATTCCGCGGAGATCCTATCGATCTATGAACAACGTAACGTTACCCTTCGTGCCTCAAGGCCGCCGGCTTCAGCTGTCGTGCTAATATCTATGCAGACGTCACCAGGTAATAAGAAGTCTGTTATTTTTTAGACAACTAGTAGGAAAACTGTTAGCATAACATAAATACCAGTTTATCCTTAAATACTAGTTAATTTTTTGCGGGTAAATTATGATGGTTGAGTGAATTCTTTATTCAAAAGGCAAATAACTCTTTGTTCTATGGTGCAATACTTAAAATGTGTGACGGTCAAAATGTTAATTTTCATTACCTTATGGCAACTTTAGGAAAATGTGTCCATACAATCCCAGGCCTACATTCGAAAACTACAAAAGCGAGTGTTTTTTCAAACTGTATACATATTTTAACAGAAATCTAAAAAACCACAGACACAGATATTAGTTCCTAGATCATGTTTATAAAAATTGACTTTGATTGGTTTATATTCAAAATAAGATCAAGCTTTGTTTGTATGGAGTGCGCTAGGGAGAAACTTCTCGGTCAACTCCGACGTTCCACTGTCTATCTGCTATCATTTTATATTATATGTTTTCTTATTTTTGCTTTTTTCTTGTTGTGCTAATAAACTCTTTTTCTTTCTTATCATAGTTTACTACTGGACTAACTACTGGAAAAACTAGGGTGAATTCCTTACAATATCTTTCGTAGTCAAGTTATTTTGTTTGTTGGTTTTTTAGGCTTAGTGTTCCCCATCTTACTTAGCTGTAATGGGTAGATGACATGACATGAAGTTTATTTTCAGGCGCAAGTTCTAGGTGAAAGTAGTTTCTTGTAATGTTCCTAATTTGTAAATAAATATTTTATCATTTTTTAACCAAGGTTTACATGCTGAAGGCCCTGCTCATACAACAATGACTTGAGTCGTGCTACATACGTTTGTACGTAAATTTTTCTTTTTGGAATGTGTTTTTAATTTTTACTTTTATGTGTCGTAATTTCTGTGAAATAAATAGCTTTTCTTTCTTTTCTTTGTCGTATAGGAATAGATCATTCTAGCTGCCATACCAAAATGTAAACCGGTTAGACGGTTTAGTTGACCTATGGGAAGTCAGTTGCTCAATGATTTTAGTCTCATTGGAGTCTCCAAACTATTTCGACTCTATATTATTTTGACAGTTTGCCTAATTTGTAAACCAAGACGTGCTTAGTCTTAATTAATCACGCTGTTTTTTTATGTTTTTATAAACAGTTGTTATTATAATTTATATTGGTAATTCGACCGATAAGTAAGGCCATACATTAAGAATTAGAGCATAAACTATTAGTGTGACTATTGTTTCTGAACTAATAATAACTTTAATTTATTTGACAATCACATTGACTAGGCTAGTAAAATCGAGAATATTGACTTCTGTTTTACATTAGTTAGTAGCACCTAAAAACTTATTCAATTTCAATGGGTATAATTATAGCTAGCAGGCATATTATGATAGTTTAAATACATAGTTACCATTTATATTTTATCTATAGTACTCGCATATCTTTGAGCCCTGAACAGAGCTCTGAACTCTCTCTCTCTCTCCCTCTAGCACCTATAATAAGCGTACTATTTATAGGTGCTAGAGGGAGAGAGTTCGAGGGCTCATAAAGATTTGCGCGTACTATACCTTGATCACAATATTTTTATCTATTCTATTAGCACATTCGAGCGTATAGCAACCGTGGGTTCCAGCCGAAAATCAGCGTCAGTTGTTAGCACCTGGTGTTGCCATCTGACATTATGCTGAGCTGATGCCCTTTTCCCATATTTATTTTTATTTTTATTAAATGTGATGGGTTTTTATTTTAACTGTGCCAATTATCGCAATTTTCTTTCTTTCTTGATATACCTTGTACCACAGATTATAGTATAGTAATAAGTACCTTTATACGTAGATTTATATTAAAATATTTGTAGTCATCACAATAATTGTCTCAATTCCAAAAGATCTTGTTGGATACTAAATCACGTGCAATTTATAAATATCTCGTCCAACAATCCGATACATCTACCTACTACATTTTATTATTGCATATTATTCGAACGTCATTTCACTATTTTAAATTTTATTAATTAAATGAAGGTAAATAACAATTTATTATATTATATTTTTACTTTACCATATGTATCAACATACAACATAAACAGATTTTTAATTTATTTGTAAATATTTAGTCTATGTATGTAAATACCTTTTGCTTGTAAGTAGATACATAATGTATTTTTAAACATAAAAGTAAACAATTGAATCTTACTTATAAAAAAAAAAACAGACATAGTACATATATTATTATATCTACCTAATGAGGAGACGTCTAGCGCTTAACAAAGGACATAGTAGCAACAAACATGTTCATGTGTCATGTTTGGTTTAGATGCTGCTATTTTGTATTGTATGTGTGTCGTTTTTGCTACAGAAATAAAATAATTTTCTTTCTTTTCTTTCTTTTTTAAACACCGAAACCGTAAATTTTCGGAATAAATAAGGCGCACCTACACACACCGATCGCGCCGCTGTAATCGAATTTTGGTATTCTTTGTATGAAATTATATACAACCTCGCGCACCTAACGGCGCCATATGCACCTCATTTCAGTAAAATTCTGCAGGTAAACCGATTGCACCCGCATTTGCGAATAACGTCATCAAATTCAGCGCGTACGGTGCGAGCGGCTCGGTTTTGATTACGTCATCTGCATTCTGCCCCAACAATTCTGCGATTCGAACACAGATATTCTATATCTGTGGATTCGAACAATACTGGATCGACGAGTTCGTCCGGTGCGTACAGCGTGTTCGATCGGCGCATACGGCGCGTACGGTCTGTTTGTTCAGCGTCTATGGCGCGTACGGCGCATACGTTCCGAGCGGCGCGTTCTATGCGGGTAGGTACGCGATACCATCAACAGATTCGAATCCTGCGGCGAATTCGGCATGCGTTGGTCCGCGTATTCTGAGCCTTTTCGAGGAACCTTACCTATGAGTAGTTAAATAGATATTACTGCGGCACCTTGCGCAATCAGCCTTGTAACGAACATTGCTAAATGACTGCCACTATGCCATTATCTGATGAATTGTCACGTGAGGGCTGAATGCCGACATGGAAGATGGGGGATAATATATAACGTATACAAGAAATGCGTCAGGTGGTCATATTAATTTAAGAGTTTACAAAGTAATATTGCGAAAAGAAATGCGTGGACCAACATTATTATCGCGTAACGGCGTAACGTATGTCCCCATCTGATAATTTATTCGCGATTAAGATGTTGGTCCCATAGAGAAAGTTGTTCAGTTTGATGGTCTGATCCACACCCTTAAATATGACCACGCATTTATTTTATCATTCACTTATTTATTTTCATTAAGGTTAAACTAAGAGCCGACACCAAAGTAATGAATTAATTACAACCAAAACCTTTAAAAAAAACTACTCTATGTTTGTATAATCATTGAAAGTAAGTAAGTTTTGAACAGTTGGATATCAAAATTGGTAAATCATCTAAAGTAATAGGTATTATGAAAAGAAAAGATTTGATTTTTTGTAGGTAGGTATATTTGTTTGTAATGGATAAATGGATTTTAAAAATTCTTTCACCAGCAGAATTCTATATTATTACTGAGTAAAATAGGCTATATTTTATAAAGATATCGCGCGGGCGAAGCCGCTGGCGGAAGTTAGTGTGTTAATTTTGAAACTCAACATAATTATTTATCTTTTACAACACTGACTGTACATACGTCTACGATACGTCTTACATGGTCTTACAATTAAATATAAGTTGCATTTTGGATCTATTATTTTTTATAAATAAAAAGTTGCTTACAAAGAGTTTCATGTGAGATCTGATAGCGACATGACAGATAAAAAGACTGAACGATCAGCTATGAACACAAGATCTTATTTACAGGAGACTCTTACACAATAATTATGAATTCGATATATCCAACGAATGACCACAATTCTTGGCATACCTAACTCTATTTCTTAAAGAAAGATGGTTGTTACGATCATAAGCAAAACAATACCTATTTCACATATTGAAACCAAAATACATAATAAAATCTTAACGGACTCACCTTTTATTTGCTTAATTTTGGCTGAGTAAAAACTCTCAACTGAACAAAAAAATAGTTCTCACTCCGTCTTATAACCAAACAAACACTAAAATACAAAAAAAGAAACAAAAGACGGTACTTATTTTATTTATAGACTATTCTTAATTTACACTTTTAAAATTGGAATGTTATTCGAACGCGGTAAAGAATTTAAAAAGGCAAAAGTATCATTCCAAGCAGTCTTGTTTGGCACTGTATGCGAAAAATTTGATACGATTTTATAGTGTATATTTAAGTAATACTTGGCCTAATGTATGGCTGTTCAATCTAATACAAAGCAGTGGTGTCTTCCGACTTTTGTTGGCAACTAAATCGTTGCATCTGCATCAAGGTTATTTTAATCGTCCGCCATGACTTATTGAACTTTTATTGTACTATTTATTGGTTCGTTTGAACGAAGGAGTCACATAGTCACGCAATGAGTATAAATATGTGACATAATACGTTATCTCCTTTAATAATATTTTATTTTGAAAAATTGGCGGTAAACAACTTTCCGCCGCGCCGTCATCTTCAAAACGTTTTGAAAAGCCTACAAAAAATGTTTAGTTAATTATAGTTCCCAAGTGCTTTTTTTTAATGTATAAAAATTTAATGTATAATTTTTTTGATAACGTATTTGTTTTTTATGTGTAAATATAATTGATTAATTTGTAAATCATCGGACACTGAAACTGAAAATATACTACCTACTTAGTTTGAATTTAGTGCCATCTGTTTGAAGATATAGGAACTAGTACCAAACCACGATGTTTGAAACGAGAACAGGACCCGTGACGTCGTAATTCTTAAACCCGCGTATAGATAGCAGCACCATGCGCATTTAAGTTGGCTCCGGTTTTCAAACATTTTAGAGCAGAAATTGTGACTCCCTGTATCGAGTATGATGTTGCCTTCTCTGTCTACGGTTGATGTGTATGAGAACTTGAACCGAAACAAACGTATTAAGTCCAGGCCAGAAACGGAATTAGGGTCCGTTTAAAACCTTGAGTTGTGCACATACCTAGCATAAAAGTAGGTAAGTAGGTAATAGTAGTTTAATTACTGCGTTTTAAACCGTCACAAAATTGGAAACAGTAATTTCTTCTCGATTCTTTAGTGCTCGGCAAAAACTAAACCACACAATTTTTTTCCTAATAATGTACATGAAGTTGGCACTGAAAAATATACAAAAATTTGAAAGATAGGTAAGTCTTGTGTTGTTGAGATTGTAGAAAATGAATTTAAATGAATTTAAAATTCATGGTGGTAACTTAACATTTGCCTGTTGTTATTACCTATGAGAAGAGTCATATAGGAATACTTAAGTGTTAAAGTAAATTTATAATTTTCCTGACCTGTAATACTGAGAATCAAATCAAATCAAATCAAATTTATTCAAAATTACAATGGTAAAAACACAATAAAATATAAATCTTAGTAAAAATATAGGTATTTCACTGCCTAGGTGCCTGTACTAGGATAAACCTGTGCCACAGGCGGGGAATGACGTGTAATTGACCATAGAAGTTGTAAAAACAGATTATAATAATTATGAACTTACAACCATTAAGACAAATACGCCATTAGGACAAACACCAAATAACTTTACGGCATAAACATTAAAATCCCCGGCATCCCTTTTCTCGCTTCTCGTGGAAAATCCCAAAATAGCGGGATGCCGAGCAGACGCCCGCTTCGCCGTTAAAATGCATTTGCCGTGCTAACAACGGATAAGACATACGGGCTTGGCGAATTTACAACATTTTTTGTATGGCGGCACTTCACTTGGGGTATTTGTTCAAATATTCGCGTTATTAATTTATAATATGACTGAAAGTTGACCGAACTGAGATTATATTATGAATTGACAAAAAGTCATGTATTCTACTCCTCTTAAAGTTCAGTCCGATTCCAGTATGATTTGGATTCAATCTTCTTACAAACTCATTTCAATCTCATTTTTGACGTTTGTGTATAGACGAGAGAGGACGAGAGTGTCAATTTTATTATCTGTGTCAGTTCAAAATGTTAGCAGAATACCGATTTGCCTTTTATTCAACTTTCGATCTCATTACAATATAATGTCACGTTTGACGTTGTTTGTTAGGGTAGGAGAGTAGGAGAATACCATTTGTGACATTTTATGACATTGGTAGTAGATCGGAATGAGATCCGAACTATATTTTGAACATTTTTAATTACGAGAATTGGGCCTCTGACCGACTACGGTTTAGGTCCAAATTGAGTTATGTGAATAAAGAACTTCGTTTTAACGCAATCGATCTTTATATCTCGGAATTATTTCGATATCTCGTAACTCGTTCCTACACCGAGTTACAACTTGATCGGTCTCTTTCAATTTCATACGTTTTCACAATGATTATTATAAGACAATGACATTTATACCAGCACCGGGCGCTGTTATAGTGAGCACGTGGTATTTTTATTTGAAAGTGACCAATTATTAATTGAGTCTGTTTATCGCAAAAATCTAAGGTATACTTTATTAAAATTATTCATAAAACTAGCTGTACCCGCGGCTTTGCCCACGTGACAATATTCGATTAAACTATGATAGTCACTTGAAATTAACAAAAAGAAAACATAGCCTTCAGAATTTATATTGACAAAAACTTACAACAATGAGATCTTTACAAACAATGAGGTGTCTTATGGGAGTGACAACTATCTACACTTTACTTGGATGGGTGATCGTTCTTTACTTGAGACCCCTTAAAGAGAACGACAGGTTGCTTTCACGACTATTTTAAATGAATAATATCTATGATAGTCGTAATGGTTAGGCACTCAAAAAGGCAATACCGTGCCTTCTGGTTTATGGCCTTCACGCTATTTTGTGGGTTGTAAGCTATCATCTCATACCTACATAGATAATAATCTAGGAAACCCTTAATTTTGCGTACACTGCGTTTTGTTGTTATAAAAGTTTATAAAACTTTGATTCTCAATCAATTTATAGTTTAATTTACTGTATGAATATTGTCGACGAAATGGTTAGTAAGCGCGAAGTCTGCTGCCAATTGTTGTAACAACACCTTGATGACATCAACAATCTCATCTGATAGTAATTCTATCCGGCACTTCCTAGGCAGTGAGCTCTGTTACGAATATTGCGGACTTATTATACTTAGATCCACTATGGCATGTGCCAATCCAATATGAACACTCATGGCGAGACGATAGAAGAAGATAATGATTCAGCTGTTCTCCAGATTGCAAATGATAGTCCTTGTTGTTTGTGTCGATGGTACGTCCCTAGGTTTGTATACGCCGCAATTTTATCACCTCCAAGGTACATCGATGTAACTTCTTAGTTGTGTCGTACTTATACTTCTTGTTGTTTAATTTAATTTTCATAAAATGGTTTTTTAAAGTTAACGCTCTGTCAAGGGTGACTTGCAGGGGTATTGCTGTGATCAATTTCGAACCCTACCCAGGTGAATTCAGTCCTGAACCCATTAAAAAACTGAACTTCGACAAACTCTTCTTCAACAGACGCTGTTCCAACACTCCGACATTACCCTACTCCTGAACCGTGAACAATAAAATCTGTAAAAAGTAGCAGTCGACGAACTCTGCCTGCAGGCGCTTGAACGCCAAAAAATCACATTAAAAAAAAATATATATAAAAACTCGCCTATAAATTACTACTAACCCCATCTAGCTATAAACGGGTGAATTAAAAATTTATAAGACTAAAGCTTAAACGAAACAGCACGTTTATAAAATATTTCTAGTGGTTTAGGGATAACTGTCGAATCATTTCATCACGCTTTGTATTTTTGGAACATGACAGTGAGTGTTATACTCGTCCCATCCATCCAAAATTTAAGTGCTAAGAATTTCCATTCGGTCCTATCTAATGCCAAATCTTTTAAATCTTTATATGTTTCTATATTCGCTTTTTCTTTCAGCTGATCAATGTAGTTTCTTCTTGGTCTTCCTCTTTTTCTTTTTGCCTCTATTTTTCCTTCTATAATGTTGGTAATGAACTTATCGTGCCTAATCAAGTGACCAATCATGTTTCCTCGTCTTTTTTCTATGTGTTTCAATATTTGTTATACTCGTACATAATAATAATATGTAAAAGTAAGATGCCAATGACCGAACGTCTAATAATTAATTTTAATTTTTATGTAAATATACCTTTTACTGTGCCATTCTGTGTTACTGGACCCAGTAAAGACTGGATTATTTACTGGATCACTCGTGGAGTTTAAATTTATAGGGAATTTGTGAAACTGAAACTAACATTTACTTTGCTCACCTCCCAACAAAAGTAGCGTAATGATTTGTTTTATATATAATTGTGTTCATCGGATCTATTAGCTACAATCGTCTTTTTTTTTAATCGATTCGTCATGTATTTATTGCGTAATAATTGTACGTAGACATAAATATCTATTGCTCACCCCCCTTTGACAATAGCGTGATAATTTGTACCCTATATGTTGACCAGGATTTTAGCGGATGTTACTTTAAAATTTCATGAAAGTCTGTTCAGCGGTTTGGCCGTGAAGCTCGGACAGACAAACAGACAAACAGAAAAACAGACAAAAATTCTAAAAACTATATTTTTGGCATCAATGTCGATTATAGATCACGTAGCAGTTTTTTTTTTTTTTATCTTCAATCAAACAAACCGACAAACCGACAAACAGACAAAAATTCTAAAAATGTATGTTTCGGTTTCTGTATCGTTCCTAGTATACGAGTACGTAGCACTTTTCTGTATCGTTCCTAGTATACGTAGCACTTACTTTTTTTTATATTCAATGTACAGATTTAGCCTCGTTACGATTTTATATACATTTAGAGGTACTATATTGAAGACTGCTTTTATTGAATAGATGTCACTGTACATTCGTGGCGTCTTTCTGAATGGCGGTGTTAAGATTTTCCGCAGTTTAGTTGGGTCTGTTTGAACTAATTTGTTTTGTCACTCTGGTTTCCCTTCAAAACGTAAAAATGTTTCGCCTTTTACTAAAAATTTAGCCTCGTTACGATTTTATTATAAGTATAGATGACGACCCATTTTTGATTAAAGAACCCTTTTGCGGTTTTGTTTTGGCTAAAAAACGCGAATATTTATATGCCAGCGAGACACTACTACCAACAAAATTTTATTACAATATATGCATTCGACTACAGATCTCTGTGTGTCACCTTTGTAGTCGCTTTTGGATTTCAGCGATTTTCAGCTTGTTAGCCGTTAGTGAAAAATTTTGAATATGCAGCAAAATACTGGATTACTGAAGCTCTTTGGTATCTAACAAATAATTTGAAGTATTTGCTCTAAGTATTCAGTTTTCTAGCTTGTCTTTTGCAGGGAATGGAAGGAGATAAACACGCTAAGTTCTCTGTCTAACTTGAAGCTATATTTTTATATTAGAGTGAAGGAGATGCCAGTCTTGTTTGGTAGCTTTGGACATTTTATCAGCCATTTTGGAAAAGTCCTACGTACAGTGTTAAGTTACCGTAAGCTGTTGATGATATGCGACTATATTAATTGAGATGCAGAGTTTAGTTTACATGAATATTAACAAGGTTCATTTCATATTACACAACTTATAAGGTAATATTATACAGGATGGAAACAACGTTACGACATTAAATAAAACCACGTGTTTGGAATCACGTTTTAGAGCCATATTTATACAAAAAATCAACGATTTTCACGCATGTTATTTTTGCATAATATTTCACTCTACTCTAATACGTCTACGTGAAGAGACGTCAAAGTAGAAACTTATGTCATCTTTATCTATTCTATACGTGTACATAAAGACTATTTTTGTTAAGAATAGATTAGAGACTTTTCCAATTTCGCCTAGAGATCATGATATCTATTATGTGTAAAATTAAGAAAAATTTAATTCAATACTCAATACTCAATTCTTTATTGCGTTCCACAATGTAGGCTTAGGTGGTAAACATTTTTAGTAACAATCATGGACCCTGTCGGGCACAGCAAAAGTAAGAAATTTTGAGAGGACCTATCAAGGATCTTAAATAAATTATTTCTTCGCAAACATGGGTATACAAATTGGTGCATTGATGTTGATAAGGATGTTAGTTAGTTCTCCATTGTTCTGCCGTCACTTGGGTATGCAAAATCATTATCAATTGATTTAGGCTTAGATAACAGTTAAATTATTATTAAAATTCATGTCAAATTATTCAAATCACAATAAATATAAATATAAAAATGTCATAATATTACATCGAATGTCACTGGGAGTATTAAGTAGGTATGTCAAATTAGTTAATGTGGCTAAACTACTTATTTGATTTGATAGATTTTTTCCGTACATACGTACAGTCACAGAAGGTACTAATTACGTGGTTTCCATTAATTTCTAAATGTCGTGTCTACCCTGTATATAGTAATATTAGGAGGTACTTACCAGTTACCGCTAAATATCCATAACGAAACACATTTTTATCACAAACTGTTAGTAAGAACGGTTTCATAAAAATATATATAGATAATATTATATTTATCTGTATGATATAAAAGAGAGTTATTTGAACTCACTACACGGTCGATAAAAAATATTTTGCATATATTTATATTTTGTATCAGTTTGTACTTCTTAAAAGCGCTATTAGCACTGTTTTTATTTAGCACCTAAAATATAAACAATCTAAAAACAACAAATCGTATGTAGAGTTTGAGGTCGTATGAGGGATAATTACCTCACACCAATGTTAGCTGGGGGACCTTGTTCAGGGGCATTCTGCAAAAATCATAGTTTAAATAATATAATAGAAATAATGTAAAAAAAGATTTCTTCAATGATATGTTTTTAAAAATGTATTATTTATGATTCAATGTAAACTCTAGTTCTATAAAACTTTATTTCAATTTCAATTCCATAATATGTAATAATTTTGCATATCGGGCATTTTGTTTATTCCGACGAAGTATCTTACTCTTAAATATGTATACCAACCAATCTTTATTGTCTTTATTGTTTGTGTGTCTTCAGGTAATTAATTTTAACTTCAAATAAGAATTAATTATTTGCAAGAGTTTAGGTAGGTACAATAAGTTGATACTGGTAATATAAATCAGTTCCGTCATACTCTATCAGATGACTGGTTTGCAAATATTTTGTTTATCATTATTCCTAATAAAGAACATGAAACATAATCATTAAACAAATTCATAGTGGAAATAAAATTTATTTCCACGATTTATTTGTTAATGAGTAAGATGACAAAAAGAGCCTACACCATCCTAAAAGGTCGGCAACGCATCGGTGACTCCTCTGGTGTTGCGGATGTTCATGAGCGGGAATGATCACTTACCATGAAGTGAACCGTACGCTCGTTTGCCCCCTAGATTATAAAAAGAATAAGAAAAGAAGATAAAGAAGAATAAAAGATAAGGAATCTTTTGAATTTTTATACAGTTTATTTTTTTCACGTATAGTGTTCTAATCAAGGGATATTCTATATTGCCTCTAGTTAAAGAAAAGAACATTTATTCGGCACAGACATATTGACAACATAAGAGAGAGAAGATAAAAAAAAAAAAAACACATCAAATGTTGACAATTAAGAAATAAAACGAAATAAAATATTTAAAAAAATAAGGTATAAATGCTGTCAAGCATGCCATGCCGAAAGGGTAGCCAGCTCAGCATTTGCTGGGCGCAGAGAGCCCAACGCTGATTTTCAGCTGGCACCCCTGCAGTGACGCACGGACGAAGGCAAAGAAATAGTTCTTGTTTCATTCCGGTGTGTTTTATGTTTAAATGTGATGTGTGTTTAATTATTATTGTTCTTGTTTTAGGTTGCAGAATCACCCTGCCTTAAATTATATTCCCCTTCACTGTTATCCGAACCGTTGCAACATAGTATTGATATATGCATCCTAATAATTATGGCAAATCAAAACAAAACCGATGTACAAAGATTAAGGAAGTGCTATGACATACAGCTGCGTATGTGGAGGCCCAAGGACGGCGCTGGGCGTTTACCCGACACCCAGAGGTCGCGAGAAGGTGGTTCATCATACGTCAACAACCACACGCTATAGACCGTAGGGTATTGGAAAAGGCGATTAAAGCTGCATTATCATTAAATCGTTATGGATATTCTTAGACATCGATGATTCTTGCATGCAGGTATAACGTCATGTTACGTTCAAGTTCAAAATCGCCCCAAACGAGCAACTTGCAGGCAAGCTGATGTTCCCAGTATTCAGGCGGCATGCAACTTGCACCTTGCATGCAAGACGCTTGCATTAATGGAAACTCGGCTAAAGACAACATCATCCATCTCAGTTTACCGCAAGAAAACATGAATTTTCGAAGTCACATATCGGTGACGACTGAATCTAAATTTTGTGCCAAATTCTTATCTAATTCATGACGTCATGCATGCAGATTTGTGCCAAAACTGAATCCGTTACGACAAATAGTCACCGTCGCCGGATTCACATCCACTTGATATGCAAACGTCATTTGACGCTTATATCTTTCGAGCTTGATATTTCGA
Organism: Allophyes oxyacanthae; assembly: GCA_932294325.1. Lineage (NCBI taxonomy): Eukaryota > Metazoa > Arthropoda > Insecta > Lepidoptera > Noctuidae > Allophyes > Allophyes oxyacanthae. The sequence continues at coordinate 15,289,384 of OW028616.1, forward strand.
TTTTCGAATTTCAAAACCAATGGGATCGGTAGGTAGTTTCGAGTGTTTTGAGAACAGGTCACTCTGGACCTTGGTAAAAACGAACCAGTTAGGTATATGAACTTGTGAAGTCGAGGCTTAGTAAACCTGGTAAAAATATAATATACAAAACTTCAATACCTACTCGATCTAAACAGGAAAGCTGATAATTTTTTCGCGATTACGATGTTTATCGCATATAGAAATTTGTTCAGTCTGATGATCTGATCAACACCTTTCAATATGACCACGCACTTCTGATAGGTAGGTACACGCTGTATATCCAAAATGATGAACTATCACTTCCAAATCATCAAAGTTTCGTTGAAATGCGAGTGTACACTGGCGACATTATTTACAAAGATTCGAAATGTCATCATTCCACGGTGGCTAGTTTTTTTTCTTTTTCTAATTACAGCTAGAGCCGGCTCTGGCGCTAAATATCCGCAGCTTATCCGCCTTCAACGGAACCTGTCTGCGGTTATTGCAGTCTTACTATTGTCAGTTCTGTTTATATTTTTGTACTTTTTTAATAAAAAATTGTAAGGAGTTTCAGGTTATGCTTTATTTAATAATATACAACTATTTTTGGGAGGAAGTAGGTGTAGAAGGTAAATAAAAAACAGAAAGTCAATATCCACCGTCCCAATCGTGCCGTCTTTGCCCGTAAGCAATGAATTATACAAAAGTCATTGAACACGTACAAGCTTACCAGCCCACTTGATGACGAAATATTTGTATCCATACAGATGGACATAGTTATAGAGATCTACTGTGGATCTACTATTATTATATCCCCTAAAATTTTCTTAATCCATCATCTAGTAAAAAAATGGGTGTGCGAAACATTTTCATTATTTAAATTGCTATAGCGTATATATCGCAATAGCGGTTCAACACTTGCCTTCCATGCCTTCCCTGAGTTTGAAACTGGTCCACACCTCTGACTTTTCGAATTTATGTGCCGATCAGAATTTGATTATCACAACGTTAACGGTGAAGGAAAACGTCGTGAGGAAACCTGCACATCTGAGAAGCCGTCATAAAGTTCTCGATGGTGTGTGTAATCCGCCAACCCGCACCAGGCCAGCGTGCCTGTACTAAGGCCTAACCCTTATTCTGATAAGAGGCCCGTGCTCAGCAGAGGGACAGTAATGAGATCAATTTGAGCGCGATTAAATTGCTAATTAAAAAAAAAAAAAAAAACTAATTTTTATTGAGGCTTCAGTTCACCGTAGTGACTATGCCAGCCTCGCAAAGTCACTCTTAAACAATAAATGACAAAACTTAACATAGGTACTTAATTGCATATAATTGTTAGATATTTTTGTTTGTTATATTTTTTAAGAATTTTATATTTTATGTCTTATATTTTGTCCCTTTTTTAGTGTTTTATTTTTATTTTTTATCTTGAATCTTCTGTCTTTTGTGTGGCCAATGTGTTAGTGGGCAATGTTAATAAATGTGATTTTCTCTCTTTTCTTTTTTTTTTTTTGCTGCGGCTATTTATTTTAATGAAACCATTACAGTCGTAAGGGGTCTAAGTACTTTGTGTTGTTCGCAACTCCATTCATTAGTATATTTCTATAACCTTTCACAAAAGTTCGCAGCAGTTCACCCCGAACAATCTAAACCTAAAACAATTTAGAAAACAACCTCTATATAAAAAAATAGCACTAAAAAAATAACAAACAGTGTAGTGTATTGCTCGGCCACAAAAGGGAACTCGGTCTAAAAATACAATGGATTCGCTACAATGGTGAGGCCACTCGCGCTTTATTGTTCCATATGAGACCGAAGCATAGCATGTGAGAATAGTATAAAAATCATATTATAGTTTTAAAATAAATCTAAAGAAAACGCTTTTGTCATCTAAACTAAACGTGTATGCAAAATTTCAGCTCAATCGGAAACCGGGAAGTGGGTCAAATTTAACTTCCAAGATTTTTTTACATCGTTATTTTGTTACAAGTGAAGCTAATAAAAGCGTTTTAATATGATCATACTTATTTACAGTGGTGGATTTACCAGTAGTCTGGAGCCTAGAGCGGCTGATTTTAGGGGCGACAAAGAGGACTCTCTACGTACTTCCTTACTTACTGTTGGCTTGTATTATCCCATTGCTGGGCAAAGGCCTCCCCCCTAGATTTCCATGCTGTTCGACCATGTGCCAATGATGAACAGTCCTTGCTGAATGTGTCTAGTTTGTCCCGCCATCTCTTTCGCGGTCTGCCGCGTCGCCGTTTTGCTGTTTCAGGACTCCACTGCGTGGTTATTTTGGCCCACAGTTCAGACGGCATATGGCAGACGTTGCCAGTACAATCTCACTTTAGTTTAGCGGCTTTTCGAGCTAATTCAATGATTTGCGTTTTGGAGCGCAGTGTGGTGTTTCGAATCTTTTCCGTTAATTTAACACCCAGGATACTTCATTCCATTGCATGCTGGCAAACCTTGAGTTTGAACTTCTGAATGTTAGTCAAAGACCAAGTTTGAGCACCGTAAATCAGAATGGGAAGAATGAACATGTCTACGCTACATGTACCTTCAGTCCAACCATATAAGGTAACTATTAGGCCCGCAGCCCTCGCGAACTTTTGATCGAGATACAAAGTTTTTATCCCGAATGTCCCATTAAAATCCGTTTAGTAGTTTAGTTGAAAGTCGAGTCCAAACTACAACCCCATGAACTATTTTATATAGAGATAAGGGCAACTTCTAAGTAAGAAGATCGGCAATTTCATCAATTCATCATACATTTGAGTCGAGTAATTGTCGTTGTAAGTTGTCGAGTATTGAAGTTTTGTATGGAACAGCTGATAATTTTTTCGCAATTACCATGTTGGTCCTATAGAGAAAGTCTTGGTTGTTCTGTTTTATTAATATGGTCTAATCCACATCCTTAAAATATATGACCGCGAATTTTTGATACACGTTGTATAATATTGAAATTCAAAGATTCATATTCTGTCATTTGTAATATTATAATACTTTTTTTTCCTTAAATATAGCCTATTTAAAAACACAATAACAGTCTATACAGTGTAGAAAAAAACAACATAAAAAAATATATTTTTTACTTTCTTCAACTATTTTAAAAAACAAGACTTATTGCTCTCATTACAGACACAAAGAACTGATGAGGGTTATTCTTTACGGTTTTTACCCTTAACGAGGGTCCTGTGATAATGAGGGTCGAAAGACTTTGTACGGCCAATTTCTTTAAGTTTGTTATATAATCCTTCTAAATGTGTACAGCATTTTTGATAACTTACTTGATTTTTTTGGAAATTTGTTTTTGGATGCATTTAGCAAAGAAATAATAGAATGATAAATAAATATACATCAAGAGCAAGACTGCATAATTGAACCCTGATCCAACCAACATTTTTTGTAAAATCGAGTTATCTACGTATTATTATTATTATTATTTTTTTTTTTTTATTATTTTTTTTTTTTTTTTATCGTATTCATAATAATACTCAATAAATTTCATATAATTATGCACAAAAGATTTTCTTAATGAATATAATATAATGGCCTATTACAACTAGGTACTAACTTTCAAATAGGTACTGTACTTTATCATACGATTTTTTTATTTTATTATTTGCCTAACGTTAACCTGCCTTTTATCTCGGCGTTCAGATAATTTACTATAGACAAAGCTATTTCGATTACTATGGCAAAGGATCAATTCAATGTAATATTATAATTGTATATTTATTATTACGTATAATTGAATAATTTGATCCAAATATTTGCATGCCGAATAGTAGAATATAGAGTACCAATATAATCTATAACACCATTGTATTTACCTATATTCAGTTAAAGGCTATTGTACTGTATCGTATTGTATGGCATAAAATAATTATGGAAGTTTACACGCACCTGTCTATCACAACAAGAAATATTTTCAGACTATTTTTAAGATAAGCTGGTATACTTTATAGTAAAAAAAAATCGATTTTATTGTTAAGATACCCGCTGAGTATTTAAAAATTCGTGGAAGACTCAATATTCAATTATAATATGAAATCTCTACAAAATTAAATTGATCACAATGTGTTCTAAACTCAGCGCGAAACGCTGTAAGTTTTAACCGTGTTAATGGAAGTAGTACAGAATAGTGGTAACTGATAAATTGGTTGGGACTAACCAACTTCTGAATGGAAAAGTTAGAGTTGAGATACGAATCGATTTGCAACTGTAAACATAAATAGGTATATGTAGCAGTGGCGAAGAGTCCATACAACCCGATTCCCATCGGCTTCCCTTTAGGAATTGGTTAGTGCATAGACCAACGTAATACCGCTTGTTATTCAGTTAGGTCGAGCTCTTCCAGACATGACTATATACATATAGATTACAAGAGATGGTATGGCATTTAGTCATGCAGCATTAATTGCAGCAATTTTTATAGGGCATTTTTGGGACGGCTTCCCCTTTTAAAACTGTCACCCTTCGCCACTGATATGTAGATACCTATAAATGTAGTACTACAAGGTGACTAGGTGAACAATTAACATATTGAAAGAGATTATTGTTTTCATAATTAAGAACAACTTTTAGTATGGGACCAAACCTGAAATATCGAAAAAAAAACTGCCATTCCATACATTTACATTTTTTTCCATTTTATTTATGTATGTATGTTTCTGTATTTATCTATGTATATTTTTATATTTATGTGTATTTGTTTGAAGTATGTATTTTTCTTATGTTTATTTTTATAAATTTAATTTGTAGTTTTGATCTATTCTTGTACATTGCTGTCTACATTTCGTGTTTTAAATTCTCCTCTCGCAGGTCTGCTGGAAGAGATTACTTTTGTGAAATAAGCAGTACCTTTGTACTTTGTTCTCCTATTTTAATGTTTTCTGTGTCTTTTCATGTGTGTACATAAATTATTAAATATGTGACCCTCAAGCGGCGCAAATACTGTAACCTTAATGGTTGTTACAGATTTGAGCCATTTGGGGTCGAAACGCTCGGGTCATGGGGTCCGAGTGCGCGTCACCTTTTTAAGGAAATCTCTCGCCGTCTGGTCGACACTTCGCGTGACCAGAGGGCTGGCTCTTTCTTTGGCCAAAGAATTAGCATTGCCATTCAACGTGGCAATGCTGCCAGTCTTCTGGGCACGTTCCCGGATGACAGCGATGCGGAGGAGTACTTTGACGCCGCCTAAGTGTTCTCTCTTTGTTTTTATTTATCTTTAATTTTTAATTTATTTGTAAATATTTAGTCTATGTATGTAAATACCTTTTTCTCAAAATAAAATATTATTATCATTAAATAAATAAACTTTGTCGAGTAATATTGAATTATTTATATGGAACAGTAGATTTTTTGTCGCAATTTCAGAATTAGTCCTTTAGTAAAAGTTGTTCATAATGATGAAAAAAAAAGAAAAAAAAAAGAAAAATCATTTATTTGCCACAAAAACAAGACACACTAGAATGATAGACATAGGTAATAAGAAGATGATTGCAATACCTTCAATATGTCCAATGTTCAACCAGTCACCTGTATAAATTTGGTTATCAGGATTGAGCTAAAACAAGCTATTTTACATTACTTATACTTATGGTGTGCATAGGCTTTGTGAACCAAAAAAAGGCACAAGGCATTTCGTCAGAAGATTTTGACTGTGGCAAATGTAAAGAGACAAACAAATTATTTAATTTACCTAAGAAGTTTTTCAAGTCATTTTGCCAAAGCATATCAGTATAACAGAAAAAAATTGTAAATGGTAATCATTTTTATTCTACCTTGTATAATATACATATAATTATGTAGGTACAAGTGTGTACCTACAAAGAAATAAAAATTGTTTCGATTTAGGAATGATTTAATAAAATATATTAATACTTTGAATACAGGACATAAGTTATAATTATACATATATCAAACTAATAGTATGATAAAAGCCTCTTTGGTTTTTAATGGCAAGCACGATTGCATTATTTTGATACAAATTTGATTCATAAATCACACAAAAAATAATTTACTGCTCCCAATTTTGAGTTATAAATTGAATTTGAAACAATGCCCGATGCACTAGATTTTATCACATTGTGGGCCGAGCACGAATGTTTTGACGTATAGTAACGTAAACGTAAGCAAATTTTATATTTCTCATATTATTTTTAACCTCCGACAAAAAAGAGGGATGTTATAAGTTGGCAGTGTGTATCTGTATATTTGCGTATATGTGTTATCTGTAGCATCGTAGCTCCAAATAGATGTACTGATTTAAATGCAGTTTTTTTTAATTGAAAGCTAGTTTAATCGGGAATCATCTTACAATAGAATAGAATAGATCTTTATTTCATGTAAACCAGATACAGGCACTTATGAAATGTCGCGACTCTAGGTGCACGGTTCCAAATAGTAGACCCTATGGAGAAGAACCGGCAAGGAACTCCATGGTAACTCTTTTCAAAAAATAGATTGTAATCTTTATCAGTACAATGTTGTGGTAAGAGCTGCGAGAATAATGTAATTTAATGTGAATAAAAATAAGACTAGGATAATAATGATTTGCCTGTGAATAAGATTGCCATGGCAGTTACAAGCTGACCAGTTCCAACAGAGTTCTTAGTTCTGTTTCAAGAAAATCTGTTCAGCTGTTCTGGTTTATAATTATAGCTGCTTTTCTAGTTGGTTTCGGGGGTTTTTGACAGTTAGGTTATACTGGGGAGACCCCTACTTCTAACGACGCTTTCCCAAGGAGCACTGGTGTTGGTAGATAATAGTGTTTAATCTTCTAAATCATCTAGAGGATAATCTTCATTAGGGTCAGTCTGAGCTGAGGAATTATCACTCTCTTGTATTAAACGTTCTTGTTTATTTTTCTCGAGCTGCAGCAATTTGCGTGTCGTCCTTTGGAAGAATCCACGCTGAAAATAAAAGTCAATTATTTAAATTATGATAGCTAAAAGAGTGCAAATAGTATTATTGAATATAATATTTTTACCGCAAACGACCAACTTCTTTTCTGCCGAACTCCCGCGGGCAAGAACTTTTACGACAAAATATTGCCGCGGGCAAAAAATTTTACGACAAAAAATTGCCTGGGCAAAATTTTTACGACAATAAATTGCCGTGGACAAGAATATTAGGCATGCACTCAACACACACGACAATCATTTTTTTCGAAGTTGTCGTTCTCTAGTGTTTGGCAGTAACTACCAACCACAATCATTCTTGTTCATGGCAGTCCGGCGGACAAAAAGTTCATTTGCTCAGCACCTAAGTTGCGCTCGCGCCTTGATGACGTAAGAAAAATCTATCAGCTACAATGCACAAACAGTGCATTCCTTTCTCTTTATTTTTTTTTTCATTAGAACGTATTTATGTATACTTAATTAATGTCAGAAACTGTATCATTTATCCCTCGAGCGTAGTTATCGTCAAGCCAAAAATGTATCTAAACGGTGTGCACACGCATTTGATTAAACTTTTATCGAAAACTCTCACAAAAAAATTCATAAATTTTTGGTTATACGGTAACTACGGTCAGTTAAAAAAAACTCGGTGTAGGGGTACACGGAGGCTGATAGAAACAATCGATTATCCATTGTACAGTATGCATATTTTCCGGTCGCCCATCCTTAAGGGGGTATTTTACAGGAATGCCGCAAAAACCGATTTGTATTTACAATTTTTTGGATAGAAATTCTTATTTCTTTGTCCTGAAAAAAAAATATATCAAACTTGAAGATGTGACAATCTCTGCACGGTTGTCCGATACATGATTGGATGAAGTTGGCTCGATAAAAAAAAATCGCAAAGTTACCCCTTTTAAAAAAGTGTTTACAAGATTATTTCTAAAACATGATATTATTTCAAATAATTTTTACATCACAATATTGGTCGCAAATATACCAACGAAAATCGGTTGTTATTTTTTTATAATATTACGTATATTGATCACAATTTGATAAAAACCACAAAATTCGTGATTTCTGTCATCTCTGCCATCAATCAGTCGCGTTTCGGCGCGCATCGAGGTCGGACCTGTGCAATTTTTTTTGACTTTCCTGCGCTTACACTTTATTCAAAACCAAAAGAAAGAATGACAGTAAAATCATTAAAAAATTTATTAAAAAGCAACAGGAAGTATAAGTAACTTGCCTTTTATTCAGAAAATCTAAGTATTTTGTTTATAAAAATCAATATGCTAAAATAATTTCTTGACATCTCCGTCAAGAATTCATTTTATAGGATGTAGTATAGAAAAATCAGTACGACAATTTGTAGTGTTGAGAACAAAGAGTATGAAGTTTTATATACACCATCTCCCAAAATTCAACGATAAGCGGGCACCAGAGGGTTGACCAGCTCATGACTACTCGAGAACAAAAAAAAATTAAAAATAATCTCAATTTTTAAGAAGTTACATAAAAAATTTGAAATCCTTCAAAAATTTACACCCCTTAAGATATTTTTAATTACCATGACCACAATGTTTCAGATATTTCTGAATTTCTTTTTGTACCGGCAACCTAAGTTGCTCTGCTATCCACCACAATCGTTAAAAATCCCAGAATGCCTGTAGATTTGACACAAAAATCAATCAAAATTATTTTTCACCCTAAAATTTTGAAAGATTTTTACTTTTGGTCCACTTTCACTCATCGTGGTGTAAAAAAAAAGTACAGATAATACCATGGCAAGTTTTTTTAAAAATTTACGCAACTATCCAAGATTCCAAAATGGTATAATAATCTAGGAAAACTAGCCACAAAAAAAAAGAAATGCGTACTATTTCTGAACAAGAACCAAATTTCATAACTTTTACTATGTGGTTTTTTGTTGTAAATTCTTCGAATTTGAATGATACATGTCCGTAGTTAATAAAATTTAGAAGTTAGAGAGAGATAGATAGATAGTATGTAAAGAAGGAAAGAAAACGTTTTTAAAAATTATATTTATTTTTAGTTATCGTGGTTGTTGTCCGTGGCATCACCACGGTCCTATACGAAAACCAGCGCTGCGGTATTTATTTTATCTGTCAGGATTAACTGTCAGGATATGCTGAGATAGGGACTTTCTTTGGCCTCTTGCAGGACTTTTTTAACCCCCGACAAAATAGAGGGGTGATATAAGTTTATAATGTGTATCTGTGTATCTATGTGTCTGTGAATCTGTGTGTCTGCCTGTGGCATCGAAGCTTCAAAGCGGATGGACCGATTTCAATGCAGTTTTTTTTAATTGAAAGCTAGTTTAATCGGGATGGTTCTTAAAATCTGTTCAGCTGTTCAAAAGTTACACCTCTTTTTCTAGTTAGAGTCGAGGGTTTTAGACGGTTAGGTTATTGTTATCATTATTTGAATTTTTGTGTGTTTATGTAATTTCGTGTGCGAGTCCGATTTAAATGTTTTTTCTTTCTTTCTTTCAATTTTGAAGCTCTTCATCTGCATACATAGCGAGGAATCTGAACTAGGAATATGGTTTTGATCTATGAATATGCAATTTCTTTTTTGGTAAAAAAGCAACCCTGTGAACATACTTAAGTAGGTATGACTACGGAAACGGACGACTCCTACAGGTGTGGGTGAGAGTAGGTTATTATCTCAAGGCATGGATTTGAGTTGGCTTATTCTTCTAACAATACACACACATTGGCAGTGTCATCAGGTTTGTCATGCCGATATATCGGTTTCGTTACGGCATTATTGGCTTAGTGTGAAAATGCCCAATGTTGGTCGAGACAATTATGTGCACTTGCATAAACTCATACACAAATCACAATAGGTATGACTGATAGTTTATAAGTAGATAGTTAAATAGGTATAAAATCTACAAATACAAAATGGAGGAACAGATTTTCTAGCGTAATATAGGACACTGGGTATACGATATTATGGATTTATATTTTTCAAGTATTTGCTGGTGTCATACTGCATGTTGCTAATTAATATTGCTATTCTGTGACACGTGTGTCACACAGTCTGATACGTCAATTGCGTAATTGCGAGAACGGAGCTCCCCTAGTGGGTGGGGCTTAGGCTGATACTTCACCCCCTCAAAAGTAAGAAATCGTCGTAAAATACAACCTTAAGGCTAAAATCGTTTGCGCCCGGCGTCCAAACGCAGAGTTACTAACTCTAAGCGGGCCGCAGTCGTTCAAAGCATTTTGTTTGCAAAATTTATCACCACGAAGTATCATAACTATACCTACGTTATGTAATCCATAATACAGGATATTCTAATATTATATAAATTATTCGTGAGATGCATATAATATGGTTAAAAGTTGTCTGTAAGAAATTGCCGATTGCGATAAGACCGCCCATTGTACAATCTTAAAATGATTAATAATTGTAATTAATAAGTTTATTGCTCCTTTTTTTATCAGGTGTTTACTAAAGAGTATTTTTATGCAATTCTAATATCTTTTTATGTTATTATTTGTTCTGCATTTGTTGCCTATTTATATACATAATGCTATATTTGTTTATCGTATTGTATAAGTTACTTTATGTATTTAAATGCGTGCACCACAGACTACCCCATTCCATTTTATCCGTGACTTTTTGTCCATCCAAAGGTTGTCTAGAAAAGATCGCTTTAAGCGATAAGACCGCCCATTGTGAATTGTTTTCTATTGTTTTGTATTGTATGTTTTGTTATGTTGGTGTGCAATAAAGTATATTTCTATTCTATTCTATTCTAATACGTACTTTATACAAGATCCGAACTATTATTGCTAGTAACAGCAAGCCAAGTAACACACACAGTAGAATTAACTTCCAAGTAAAACTCTGTGGCTCCAGAATCAATGTTGTAGTCAATACGTAATGGCTGAAAAAAAAAACATTTTTATTTATGATAGGAGATTATGATCATTCTCATCCCGGTGTTGAGACCTCATTTAATTTAAGGCGACGAATTGATAATGTTAACGGCAGGGATCTCAACTTTTCTCAGCAATATTACAAAACATTGGGAACTGTTCATTTTCATTTACTGTTACTATTAGCCTGCATCATCCCACTGCTGGGCAAAGGCCTCCCCCCATGATTTTCAGGCTTTTCGGTCTAGAGCCAGTGTGAACGATTCATTGTTAGTTTTATCAAGTTCGTTCCGCCATCGCTTTCGTGGTCTGCCGCGTCGCCTTCTCGCCATATCAGGGCTCCACTTAGTGGTTACCTTAGCCAACAGTTCATCAGGCATCCGGAAGACATGGCCAGCCCAATCCCACTTCAATTTGCAGCTTTATGCGCTACGTCAGTAATTTGTATTTTGGAGCGCGGTGTAGTGTTTCGAACACGGTCTGTTAATTTTACACCTAAAACACTACGCTCCATAGCACGTTGGAAAACCTTGAGTTTGGACTTTTGGATGTTAGTCAAAGACCAAATCTGAGCGGCATAGGTCAGAATGGGTGCCTTAAAAGTACAGTATGCTATTGTTTCGGATTTTAGTCGGTTCGATTCCAGGGTGTGGCAAGCGTATTTTCAAAAATATTAAAAAGCAGCTTTTTTCTTTAAAAAAATAAAGGAATGTTTCCTTTGAGTGAAATTTGCTGTCTTCAATATTTAGAGTAGATACTTTGCCTCCAGGTACGCTTCAAAAATTCCACCTTGTATACTAATCAATTTAATTGTTATAGTTTTAAATGATTTTGAATTAATTCATGATATCACTAGGTATACTCACGCAAAATTATTTTTCATACGGACGATTATGTAGGTTGTAGCGTTGTAAGTGACATTTTCTCTTAGAAAATCTCCTGTAAAATAATAATAATCTTTTTTTAATAGATGACAATGGGTCTGTCTAATGTAGTAAGACAGTAACTTCAGATATGATTTTTTCGAGTACTTTCGAGATTTCTTACAGAAAAGCTATGCTGTGCCTATATTCAGTTTAATTTTAATTTTATATGGACTGGGGGCATTTGTTTCTTTCTGTTTCAATAGAAAAGGAAAGCGACAGATGCGTTTGGTCTCGCCTAGTACTGTCGAGGTGCGCAGCGGAATCGACACTATTATATCATTGTATAATTACTATAACTGTATAATTTTTAAAGATTTGCATGTATATACAAAATTTAGTTTTACTTAAAAAAATAAATAAGCTATTGTTATAATTTTTGGATGTGGTGTTTACCCAGTCAAATTGTACACTCAGGTCGTAATTACTACAAATGTAGTTTGTATTCTCAACCTTTGTATGTATTTGTGTGTAACAATTGTTGGTGAACCAAATAAATAAATAAATATGTATTAGTAATTACAATCATAATAAATAAACTTAAATATGTACACTAATTATTTTTAAGGTAAATAAATCATAAAATAAGATAATACAAATATAAAACTGAGCACCTAGGTGTCAAAGTACTCCTCCTCATCGCTGTCAATTGGTAGCGTGCCCAGAAGATTGGCAAAGTAATTATTAGAATAAATATAATATAGGTAATTGTGTATTGTATTAAATGTATTAGTATACAAGATATTTCTGTTTTATAATAGTAGTTTATGAAACTGTTGCATAATACTAATAAAACACGAGTCACATGAGCGTTTTTATGTGCAGTTTCATACACTACTTTATCTATACTCATGTAATAGGTAGTTACTAACACAATATTTTTGTAAAAAAACAAAAATGACGCTGAAACAGCAGTTAATGCGCATGCGCTCTAGCACGCCGCGCATGCGCCCTAGCCGCGCCACCATAGACAATGTGCAACTGCTATACAAATTTAATTGAAAACTCTTTGGTGGAACTGAAGTGTACTTTAATAGAAAAAAAGTTATTTTAAAGCATAGTTTTGTTAAGGAAACTGTATCATAATAAAACTTTTTAATTTCATTATAGTTGCATGTGCACAAAGTCTGTCATTAGGTATAGTACTATTTTTGAATTCATAATTAGAACTTTACGATATGATTACAGCTATGAGTGTAGATAAATCTATTTTATGTAAGTTTTTCTATGGGTATTAGTTGTCTAAAATAAAATTATAATTAAATAAATGACACTGACCTTCCTTACTTAAATCCATTTGCAATGGAACAGAAACCGAAAAAGAATCTTTAGCTGATACCGAACCAATACAATTATATACTTTAGAATCGTCATCATGAGTATATCTACCTTCTTCACAACCACTGATATTAGCTGAAATATTTATCTGAAATAAAAGTTAAGATTTAATATCTCTGTACAGAAAAATTATATTAAATTACCTGCCATGTTAAATCTAGCTTAATACACGGTTAGTCGGAAAGGGATATAAAACCCAAAGGGGGTTAATGTACACATCATTAGGAACAACTTTTAGTATGGGACAAAAAATAAATCGCAAACAAAATCAGTTGTTCCTTATAAGTCGTGTAATCTTGAATTATTTATATGGAGCAGCACTTTTTTTTGCAATTTCAGGTTTGGTCCTTTAGGTTTGGTTTGGTCCTTTAGGTTTGGTTTGGTCCTTTTGGTTTGGTTTGGTTCTGGTTTGGTTTGTTTCCTATTTCTCGGTTCTATATTTTCTCTTTCTAACTACCTAACCGTGTATCAAAGGTTTGTATTAAATTACCAAAGACGCGTGTAGAGTTGGTAAAATATACGATGCATGGCGCCGATTGTACGACATTAAATGAAACCACATGATTTGGTAAAGTTCTCAAGCCGCAGGTACACAAAACATCGAATATAAATTCGTTTATTTGCAAATTACAGGTAAATAAGAAACACAATTTAATTTATATTAAAATTTCTAATATTATATCGTCGGCGCCACCTTCTATGCTGATAATATTAAAGTCATAGTTATTAATTAAAATGATAATTATGTAGTTAAAGATACTTGTACTTACTCTGTCTGGTATTATAATATAAACGAGCAATGCTGGCGAATCTGACGGTCCAAGATTTGTTATCTGAAAAATAAACACATTACATTATTTTAATTTTGATGATAAGACCTGCTGCCTTGTATGGAACAGGTGTTGGGCCACAAAAGGGACGAATGAAATTCAATTGCATGCAGCGGAGATGCGAATGTTGAGAGGGATGTGTGGTGTAACAAGATTGGACAGAATCAGGAATGAGTATATTAGGGGAAGTATGAAAGTGGCACCGGTTACAGAAAAGCTACAAAGTAACCGATTGTTGTAGTATGGACATGTAATGCGGAGAGATGAAAATCATGTTTTATGAAGAGTTGTAAATATAAATGTGGATAGCTATCAGAGTAGGTATAGCTATCACGGAGGTAGGGGCAGACCAAAGAAAAGACGGATGGACTGTGTGAAACATGACATGAATGTGAAGGAAGTAAATCTGGAAATGACGTCTGGTAGAGATGAATGGAAGAAAAAGAGACATTGCGCCGACCTCAAATAAAATGGGATAAGGGCAGGAGAATGATGACATTATTTTAATTTTGTACCGATTACTAATGGCTAAAAGTACGTACTCCAACTGGGCTAGCACGGCGGGTGGATAAACCAGTTTTCTCCACCTTTTGTCTCCTTGACAGAAGAAAAAAGGAAAAACCGGGAGAGATAACGGGAAAGAAATAATTTTGTGTTCGGTTTTTAATGCTAGTTTTTTTTTATTGAAACCTAGTCATCTTAGCTATGTTTCATGAAAATCTGTTCAGGCGTTCAAAAGCTACAGTTCTTTTTCTAGTTGGAGTCGGGGGTTTTTCACGGTTAGGTCATTGATTATCCTGCTGTTGCTTCTTACGGCACCCAAGAGTTAGAGGAGTTGCTTTTTGAATCAAGCGAACATAGGACAAACATAGGAATTAGGATTTTTGATGATTGAAAATTTGACAATATCTACATTTTTAAAAGTAAAAGTATATTTACTTCAAAATAGTGCTTGAACGTAGCGTTCGCGCCGGCATCCAAGTTGTATCTTGAAATTGATATTGATGCATTTGGCATGGATTTTCTGAAATACACACAATTTTTTTACACATAAATATCCTCAGATAGTCTAGTTGTTGGCTATCAACAATCAACAACTATCTAACTTTTTAATGATAAGGTCCTATATGAGGATAGTGCCGAGTCAAGACTAAAATAAAATTGCTCAGGTATTTTTTAATGCTTGGTTCTTCTCTTATTTATTTGTTTTAATCCCTCATCAGCTGACTAAACACAGACGTTCATAATTCTCAAGGCCCACCGTGGCCGCTTGTGATTAGAAAGGTAGTAGGGTAGGAGATAGGTTCTCGCAAAACTTTCCGCTTTTTGGAGAGATAAAGATAGAGATAAAGATATTTTTATTTGTTAATTTGTTGGAGCTGCCCCACTAGGGAAGTACCTCAACCTTGCAGAATATCGAAGCTAAATAATAACACTGCTCTTTTGCAGTGTTGTGTTCCTAACGGTGAGCAAGGCTGCCAGTGCTCCTCGGAGAAGCGCTGCCAACACTACGTTAGTAGTAGGGTTGGCAACGCGCGAGTGATGCCCCAGTGTTGCAAGCGTCCAAAGGTTACGGTAGCTGCTAACTATCAAGTGGGCCGTATGATTGAATGAAATGATAGTGGTACAAAAAAAATTGTGATAGGCTAGTTTCCTATAACATGGGACCTAGTCACCTAACTCCATTTTCCCATAGTGTAATGCAATCCACTTACCCATTGATCCTGAAATTCGCTTCAGGTGTAATATCAATGACTAACTCCTTAACAGCATCATTAGTGATATTTCTGTACAATGGATCACTCAATTCTGCTTTAACATCTAAAGCTATGTCTCCAGTTTCATTCATATTGTGGTTCCTATTGTATTCCAATTCTATGTCCCAGACAATATCTTCGTCTCTAAGCAGTGGAGCCGGTACATCACAGTTCATATTCAGACCTTGAAGAGAACATTCACTTGGGATCCTTTTGGGTGGCATCGGTAGGGTGATGTTAACTTTGGCACCGTATGCTGGTTCTTCCTTATTGAGGATCGTGATCCGTGCTCCTAGTCTGGTATCTGATCCTGGAATATAAGGACTAGAAGAGTTGTGATAAGTGTCCCGGATGCTTATTTCACGATAGAATTTTCTCCAGAAAATAATAATTTCAAAACAACTTACTTGTCTAAAGCCTCCAAGGTCATGACTAGCCAAGGAATGCAGATCAAGTCTTCACCGCAATCTCTCACCAGCTGTATGAGGAAAGAAGTCTTCAATCTGGAGTCTTCAGATAATCTCGCAGCATTCATCAAGAATGTTGTGGAGTTTTCTGTTAAAGTTGATAAAATTATGTAACAAAGATTAAGAAAAAGGTTTGCTTTTACTGGCCATTTCAGATGAAAATCTTAAAATTTGTTACCTTTCATTAGTTCGTCTGGTTCCAGTTGAAATATCAATGATATTGGCTTTGAAAGGTCAGCAGTTGGCTGTAAAATGGTGATCACATGATCAAATAACAGAGCTAGCTCACAATTCTTTAGTTAACATAGTAAATAAATATACATACATTCACTTCAATTGTCTGCTCATGACATACTTCTTGTTCGGGAGTAACACGAACTCTATAATTAGAGTCTCCAGATAACATTGCTCTGTTATCCTCGGGATCTACTACGATTTTTCCAATTATATCTACAAAAAATTAATTGATACTTCTAAGAAACTGATTTGACTGGTTTTATAGCATAACGCTGGTTGATACTTGATAACAATATAAAAACAAAAAAGATGAAAATAGGTGCTACTGTGAAAAGATAACAACAACAATTCAACAACAATTCAACAACAAACAACAATTCAACAACAAACAACAATTCAACAATTGAATAACTTGGTCATGTCAAAGATTAGTTTAAGCATGCTCATCAGCTACCATGGGAATCGTTATCACCACGAAGATAAAGAAGGTGCAATCAGCCAGCAAGCTTATGGATAAATATTATATAGATTTTGGACCAATTAAGACCCCAAATACTGAGAAATAATCTAGAATTACAAAACTAGGAAAATACCAACATATTTCTACATGCGGCCAAGACTTCATCGATGGAGCCGATACGCAGAATATGGCAGGGAAACTTGTAGTGTTTTGCGGCAGGTTTATGGCATTAGGCACCTTGATATCAGCATGCACACGCATAGTTGGGATACACCGGTAAAGGTACGTTGTTTGGCTGTTGTGGGCCCCGATGGCAAGGTCTGAAACAAAATTGATGTCCTATGTCATGCGAGAAAGAAAGAAGAATTACTAATTTCTCAAGAACAGAAACAATGGTTCCCTTTATGAGATTCATGTAATAATTATTTAAGATTGGCTATTAATTTGTCTTTAAAAATATTGTCCCATCTCTTTCCCTGGGTTTTATTAGCGGTAACAAGTAGATAAAAAAATGTGTGCTGGGACACATAGTAGAAGTAAAACTTCAACGGACAATATATCGTTTACCCCCTCCACGCGGCCGTAACGCTTTTTCGTGACAGAAAAATCTTAATACGCCGTCTTTATAGAAGTTTCACTTCAAAACCGAGACATTTTTTAATATATCTCATCGGCTGCAGCTCGCGCCAGCGGTTTCACACGCGTGATTTATTTGTATCAAAATAATGAATAGCTTATATCACTCCAGGATAGTGTAGCTTTCTATTAGTGAATTAAGTTTTAGAATCGGTTCTGTCATTCCAGAAATTAGGTACTATCTACATACAAACGATAATATTAATACCTACAGATTTACTTTAACATCGTGCAAGATTTTCAAATAGTTTTGACTTACCATTGCAATTATTATTGTCTACATCAACCCCTTTGGCTATAGACCATCCAAAGCCTTCCGCGCCTTCAGGTTGAATCCGCTGCACGTTTTCAGTATTCAACCCTTTCACACACCCTTTATAAACATATACCGCACCTCTTCCATCATTCTCCCATGGCGCTCCTATAGCAATGTCTGAAAATAAATATGAATGAAGATTTAAAATTCCTTTGGGATTTGATGCCATGAACAACTCTATAAAAAGCTTGATGCTGGAAACACGTTCATAATAATATACAGGATGGTGACGACATAACCTTTGCTTAGTCTCAGCTACAGTCACAAATAAATTTTAAAATCTAGTGCCTTTTAATTTTACGAAATAAATTTCAATGTAGACCAAGAACACCCACTTTATTTTCTCACTCCATAGATTATGTTTAACTCATTCTAAGTTAAGCTCGCCTCTGTGCATTTATCTTTAAACTGTATTTTTGTATATTCCATACTTTGTGTACAAGAAATGAATGAATCAAGAACCTTATTTAACTTTCCCTTCACTAAGAACCACTCCTTCTACAACTTCTCTAGATAATTGCTGGTGTATACCTTTAAATCCATCTGCATCGACGTCACCCATATCGGCAATGGAAATTCCGAACCATGCTCCGTTTATTGCAGAACCTGACACGTATCCTGATTCTTCTAAAACAAACCCTGGCCCTGATGCCTGAAAATAATCCAATGATTATGTCCAACAGACAGCCTAATGTAATAAATAGACTATACTTTATTGCAAACAGTCAAAAAATTTGGAGCAGTTACTGTAACACCATGATTAGACAAATTTGTTATTTTTATCGGGTTTTTACTCAGATATCTGATTGGCAATCTGAGCTCGCGGAATATCTCCACAGAACTAAATTTTTTACGGCTTACAGATACCTACTTATTTTTGTCGGGATTTGTATGTGTGCATGAGATTTATAAATGTAAACTCAATCCAATTTACAGAAAAGATACAGTAATGTCATTTTTTTTAATCTCCTCTCTCACGTATTTGTATTGACATGACTCATTTAGAACGTTTGAACAATTGCACTTCTAAAATAACATCTTACATTTGCCTTGGTCATATACACAAATACAGCTCCTTGATCGTACGGTAGACCAGCATCGTTCTTCACGAAGGTTGGTGCCCCCACCAAGAGGTCATCAAGCCCATCGCCATCGATGTCTGTACAGCAAAGACTGGCTCCAAAATATGAACCACTCTGTGGACCTTTGACCTTCGCTTTGACTTTCAGAGTTACCACTTCGACGATTGGTGGCTCGAATACCAGGACCTGGGAAATATTGGGATGGATGAGCTAAGGAAGAAAGGGGGGCAAATTGAAATGTTTGAAACGAAATCGACACGGTTGGCGCAGTGGCTAAGCGATTAGCTTTCTGCGCTACGTGCTGCAGGTTCGATCCCCGCACGAAAAAAATAGTTGTATGATCTGCAGATAGTTGTTTCGGTACTGGGTGTGTGTGCATGTGAGATGTATGTTTGTAAACTGTACCCTCGATACAGGAGAAAAACTAGTGAGGGACAAAGTTAAAAAAAAAATACAATGTTGAAAAGTACGTAAACAAATTGTTAGTAATAGACTTGTTTTATTTTTAAATATTACTAACTGACAAACCTTCCTAACTTTTTTTCAATATTTTGGCTATAATAGCCAGAAGTGGTATATTTTATGGTTTGGTAAATTAACGTAAAAATAAGCAATGTAATAATAGAAAAAGAATAAACACCAAAAAACTTAATAAATCAATAGAGAACTTCAATAAAAACGAAAAAGTTATATACACTAGCATATTCTGAACTGTCGCGTTTCTGACACATGAGCTCAAAAATAGCATTTAATGTTATTTTCAAAATGGTGATTTTGTATGTAGGTATGCCACAAAAGTTAGAACCTCTTTCTTCAGATAAGTCATGTCAAAAATTAACGTTTATGAAAAGCGCCCAGAGATGAGCGCCTCGCTCCCTGCCGCCCCAGGTCATGGCCACCATGGCCCTAGGGTAAATAGCCAAACAGTTAAAGGTATAATACCGACGTCTAAAAAAAATTCTCAGAGGCATGATAATGAAATATTGGTTACCTGTCCACTTGCAATATTAAACCGAGGCGCTCCAGCTACATACAGCACGCCACCATCTTTTTCAAAAACACCAGATTCTACACTGTACCCTATAAACAAAATAATTTAATGTCAGAATTTCAATAAGACAAACTAGAAATTAGCTGAGTGATGATTGACAATGACAAAACAATATCGATGACGGGAACAATGACAAAATCATCAATGATGTTTCTCTAACTGTCACAGCATTCACACATTACCTACATGTTGTCATCTTGTCATGTCATGTCACAACGGCAGCCGAAGGTCACGTTCATTCAGTCATGCTCATTATCGAGTGATGATTTTCAGCATTCGGTTTAAAGAACTTTATTCGCATTAATTAGGCATCAAGCATTGATGATTTTGTCGTTGTCAATGCATGACGAAATGATTTTAAAATATCGATGATGTGACATGATATCGGACTCAACTCTACGACAAAAGAAGCTACGTTTACAAGTTAGATCCATCCGTCCATGAGACGGTTAAATGTGAAGGAAGAATTCGATTCTGCGAGCGGGGGTCGCGGTAACTCGACCGAGTTACCGCATCGTCGTATGCCACTTTGCCCTAAAGCTAATGATCGCTTACCTACTACCTACTGTTAGACTGTATTGTTTTGTTAGGGTAGCTGTAGGTGGCATACGACCACGGCTATCCTCTGAACATCACTATGAATATGTATCTATTAATATTTTCTTGTTTCATACCTTTTCAGTAGTCGGGTTTTAGTTTTTGAACTTTTTTTTTTCAGATCCTCTAACAACTACTTTTAATATATATATATATATTTGAAATGTGCTAATTAAGCCCTTTCATTTGATACCCAACGCGGCATCATTAATAAAAAACAAAATTTTAGTTATTATTCTATGTCCTATAAAGGGCGCCATATTCAATTTCATGTGACGTCACATAGCCTATAACCAGCGGACAATTAAGACGCTTTTAACGATACCTCATTTGTCGAATTATGATAAGTAGTTCAGAAATTATGAGGGAACAGATGAACATACATACATACCGGTCAAACATGACATAACTCTCTCCGTAGTCGGGTAAAAAGGTCGGAGATTTAAGTCACAAAAAAATTGTTAAAAATTTGGTCCTTACCCAAGTATTCGTCTGGTCCTAAGTCCTTGGTATAATAAGGATTCGCTGTTGCCATCTTAGTCACGTATGTATTTGTGTCATTTGGGTTGAAAGAAATGCTTACAAGGCCACCTGGAATTACAATACAAATACTCATACATTATTATCAAAATAGACGTGAACAATGGGTGAATCATTAATTGAAAAGGAAGGTATAATTTATGCTTTATGGGACTCATAGTTGCAGTGCAGATCGATCGATCTTTGATCAAGAAATAAAAATAAAATCTCACTCTCATAAGGACTTCAATGAAGTGTCTATTATGTATACAGGATAATTTTTTATGTAGTGCGCAAAATTTGCAGTGATACAGAGTCCGTTCCCAAATGCAACCGCAGTACTAAAATTTACTCCGAAACAAAATAAAAATTTGATTTTGTATCGCTTGCGCTAGTCAAATAATTACTGTGTCCTCCATACTAAGTCGAATTTTCGTGTTCAATACTGAATCACACTACAAATGATGCGCACTACTTAAAAAATTATCCTGTATACAATTTGTATCAGAAATGCGTGGTCATATTTAAGGGTGTGGATCAGACCATCAAACTGAACAACTCTCTCTATGGGCCCAACATCGTAAACGCGAAAAAAATATCAGCTGTCCCATGTAACACAACTTCAATGCTCCATATATTGCTATCATTGAGTAGGTAACTCGACCCAAATATATGGTACAGCTGATAATTTTTTCACGATTACAATGTTGATCCGTCCCGTCGGGACTTGCTTACAACTATCGAGCTATAACTGTTACAGACCTGTCCATTGCAGCAGACCAGGTGCTCCAAGTAACACGGTGTTCATCTTGGTGATAGCTACCGATACCCCCGCCTGTCCATACGCATAGAAGTTGAGATGGGTACCGTATTCTCCATACTCCCTTCTTCCTCCGTCTGTCACGTATGCTTGGCGATCTGGTATAAGAACAGAATGGAATTGTGGATTAAAACCTGTTCTAATATAAATATGCCGCAGAGATTATCACAAGGAAACCACGTAATTGGTATCATGTTCTGAAGCAGTACACAAAAAATTAGCGATTTTTACGCAAGTTTTTTTTTGCATCATATTTCACTCTGCTATCATTCGACTAGGTCAGGGGTCGGCAACCTGCGGCTCGCGAGCCATATGCGGCTCTTTGGATGTGAAGCTGCGGCTCTTTAGTTCCATACGCAAATCCCTAGGTGGTCCTGGCATTATTTACCAAATAGACGAAAGTTTATAGGTAATAAGTCTTATAATGTTGGCAAAAAAAACTTATGTGGCTATTTAAAAACTTAGAATTTTGTAAATTGCAATTTTTGACTCTTCCGACTCAAAAGGTTGCCGACCCCTGGACTAGGTGAAAGAAAATCGAAGTAGAAATTTATGTCATACCTATTTATCTGTTCTACACGTGTAAATAAAAATAATTTTGGTTAGAATAGGTTGGAGACTTTACAAACTTTGCCTAAAAATCGTGTTAAGTGTAAAATTATGAAATTTTTCTGTTGTTCCTGTGGATAAACTACAGTTTGGATTTAATTGATATTTTGTGTACGGTCACAGAATGTAGGTAATACTAAATACGCGATTCTATTTAATTTGATAACGTCTGCGGCACCCTGGATTAATCCAATGATTCAGCCTTCTTTCTTTCTTATAACCACAGCCATACTCACAGAACACAGGAAAGAGGTTCTGTGGCCATCAGTGGGGAAGGGTGACAGTTTTAAAAGGGGAAGCCGTCCCAAAAATGCCCTCTAAAAATTGCTGCAATTAATGCTGCAAGACAAAAATCCATACCGTCTCTTGTAATTTATATATAGTCATGTCTGGAAGAGCTCGACCTAACTGAACAACAAGCCATGTTACGTTGGTCTATGCACTAACCAATTCCTAAAGGGAAGCCGTAGGGAATCGGGTTGTATGGACTCTTTGCCACTGGTGGCCATACTCACTAAATTCTCTTAAAGGGTAAAAAACCCTGCTTCCTCGCTGTGAGTAGAGGTAACTAACACCGTTCATTAGCAAATGTTTCTTCCCATAAGGTGACGTCCATCTTGGAGCATTTATCTGAAAAAAAGAGAAGATTTAAGCTCAGGTCAGGACTTATACGCGCTTACTTGTTATAATATTGATAAATCCAGCCCACTAATGTCCCACTGCTGGGCACTGGCCTCTTCTCAGAATGAGGAGGATTAGGCCTTAGTCTACCACGCTGGCCTGGTGCAGGTTGGCGGACTACACACTCCATCGAGAACTTTATGAGGCCCTCTCAGGTGTGCAGGTTTCATCACGATGATTTATTTTACCGTTAACGCAATTGATAATTAAATTGCAATCCGCGCATAGATTCGAAAAGTCTGAGGTGCGGGCTGGGTTTCTGAATTACTTATTCGAAAAGAGGAGAGCTAAGCATGCGAGTCACCTCATGGTAAGTGATCACTGCATCCCATGAGTATCCGCAACATCAAAGGAGTTGCTTGAGTTGGTACGCTGCCAACCTTTTAAGGAGAATTAGGAAGAAGAAAAGGACATGGTTTAAAACCTGGTTAAAACTTAGATTTTGATACAATATCTAATTGAATAATACAACCACTGTAATACATTTTTTTATACGAACTTTTATGGAATAGAATAGATCTTTATTTCATGTAGGTACCTACACTAGAATCAGGCACTTATGAAATGTCAAGACTCGAGGTGTGCGATTCCAAATAGTAAGTCCTATGGAGAAGAACCGGCAAGAAACTCTATGACAATTCTTTTTAAAACTACAATCTTGATTAATACAATGTTATGTAATAATGTAAGAGCTGCGAGAATAATGTAAGTAAATATGAAAAAAGAAAGATTTGCCTCTGAATAATATGCCATGGCAGTTACAAGCTGACCAGTCCCAACAGACGGCACCTGTTCACAAACATGATGCATGCGTCAGCATCGCTAAACTCAATCGTAGTGTAGGAATGTAAGGAAGAGCATTATTTTCATTGAAGGGTGCCAACTGATAACCAGCGCTGGTTGTGCCACACCCAGTAAATGCTGAGCTGGCAACCCTTTCAATACACGCGTGCTCGTCAGTGCAGTAAAATAACGTGTTTATTTTTTATTTATTTATGTACACACAAGGAAACATGGCAATGATTCTTTTTTTTTTTTTTTTTTAAACATTGCCCCTCGCTAGGATTTCTCCTGTATCGAGGGTACAGTTTACAAACATACATGTCACATGCACACACAACCAGACCCGAAACAACTATCTGTAGATCATACAATTGTTATATTTGTTCAATTGTCATATTTGTTCCGTGCGGGGATCGAACCCGCGGCACGTAGCGGAGAAAGCTAGTTGCTTAGCCAATGCGCCAACCGTGTCGTCAAAAATGAAAATAAAAAAATAATAAAAATGTTACAGACATATATGAGCACAATGCAACTACTTATTTCTAATGAAATTTCTTCCAGTAGACACGTAGACAAAGTGTGTAAAAATTACAAAAACAACTTATTTAGACCACTTTTTTTTTTGTTTCTGTTCGTTATTTTTGTTTCTTTATGATCTCTTTATGTTTCTAATTTTTTTTTATGTGCTGACTCTTGTGTCGAATAAATGGTTTCTATTCTATTCTATTTCCAGTTACGAAACAAAATATGTCTTACCAATAACCTCCCATTGGGCAGAGAAGCCATTGTAGCTCCAAACCACATGTCATCCCTCAAGAAGTCTACTGGCATCAGTCTTCTGAATACATCTCTTGCACCTGAAACGAATAGAAGGATTCCTTCTTAAAAGCTGCCTTATTGCCCTATGTGAGGAAGGGTCGTCTGAAAATCTCAGACTACCCTACACTGTACTCATAATACAACGTGTTTTGATACCCCTAAATACTCCGTTTTGAACTCTAATACTAATGTTAGTGACCATCAGTGGCGAAGAGTCTACATAACACGATTCCCATCGGCTTCCCTTTACTTGGTCATCACCAGTAGGTATCAATATCAATATTGTATTATTAAATATGTAAAGGCCGGTAAGTTGCTTCATGAGTTCAAGCCACAGTTAAATTAATACCTACTGCACAGCATGTGGCACGCCTGGCCAAACTATTTTTCGCACGGGTTCCCTAGTAAATACAAATACTCACTCTTCGCCACTGGTGACCATGACAGTTTAAAAACTTAATTGATAATAATTAGCAAATACCTACAATAGACATTCAAAATATTACAAAGCTATTTTTATCCGACTGCGGCGAAGCCCAAGAGGATAATAATTTTAATATAAAATATAAATAATAATTAGGTATTCATTCCGGGGGTTTACAGAAAACCTTCCTGTTTTGAGAAAGACAGCTAAATCATAATTTTAAACTTAATATTACTTATTAAAATTAGAATCACGACTTTATTCCCAAAGGGTTAGACAGGTCTCAAACCGTAAAAATTACAATAAAAAAAATCTAAGTGCCGTCATGAGCTCAATAATGCGAGCTTATTTATTTATTTAATGCTTTTCATACAAATATGTACAAAGGCGGTCTTAATGCCAAAGGCATTCTCTGCCACCTTAGGGTGATGCAGAGACAAAAAAATGGTAGATGCACTAGTCATTATTATTAGGTTCTCAATGCTCTCAGCGCGGGGAAAATATTAGCCAATATGAAAGGTTCTTAAGGGGGTATTTTACAGGAATGCCGCAAAAACCGATTTGTATTTACAATTTTTTGAATAGAAATTCTTATTTCTTTGTCCTGAAAAAAATATATATCAAACTTGAAGATGTGACAATCTCTGCACGGTTGTCCGATACATGATTGGATGAAGTTGGCTCGATAAAAAAAATTCGCAAAGTTACCCCTTTTAAAAAAGTGTTTACAAGATTATTTCTAAAACATGATATTATTTCAAATAATTTTTACATCACAATATTGGTCGCAAATATACCAACCAAAATCGGTTGTTATTTTTTTATAATATTACGTATATTGGTCACAATTTAATAAAAACCACAAAATTCGTGATTTCTGTCATCTCTGCCATCAATCAGAATTAGCCTACTGGGCACAACCCTGAACTCGCGAAACAAAAATCTGCTGTTCCATACATTTAGGCTTAAGTTCACCGACAAAATAACAATCGATTAGAGCAAAACCAGCCGCATTTAATTTTAAACATCTGTTATTTTGTCGGTGAATATGGCCCTAAGGCCCAAATTCACCGACAACATAACAGATGATTAGAGCAAAATCTGCCGATTACTCATACAAAAATTCATGTTTAAACGGCTGATTTTGCTCTAATCGATTGTTTATATTGTCGGTGAATTAGGCCCTTATTCGACTAATTACATGATTACATCAAGTGTTTATCCTTTCCCATTAACCGTGTGTTTTTCAAGTCGGCTTTTAATTTGCAAATATATAAAAAAATATCCAGACATAATTCTGAATCTCCGAAAGTTACCGATTTAACTTAGATAATTTGAAGAGGATCCTTCATTTTTAAAACGCTTTCATTAGCTTTACTTGTAACTATGTAAAAAAATCTTGGAAGTTAAATTTGACCCACTTCCCGGTTTTCCGATTGAGTTGAAATTTTGCATACACGTTTAGTTTGGATGACAAAAGCGTTTTATTTCGTTTTTTTTTTAACTATAATATTTATTATTCCTTAGTTTAGTATCTTAGTCCATCTGAATCAGATACTTACTAGATTAATGTTTATTTTAAGCGCCTTATTTATTTCGTATCACTTTTAGTTTAAGAAACATAATATAAGGTAGATCTTCGCCCAAGATCCTTTCAGGAACTGTTTAAATTTGATTAATAATGCTATAGACATCGATGTGCTATAAGTATTAAAATTTTAAATAGGTAACTACTGTATTTTTTGCATGTAGTAGGTACGGTACGGACACGTGTGAATAAAAACAAAAAAGATTCGCCATTTATTCTAAAGATTCCTATCTGGCACGTGTTATGCACGGAACGACTGACGACCGATGTTCACAGCCTTTAAGGGGGTATTTTACAGGAATGCCGCAAAAACCGATTTGTATTTACAATTTTTTGAATAGAAATTCTTATTTCTTTGTCCTGAAAAAAATATATATCAAACTTGAAGATGTGACAATCTCTGCACGGTTGTCCGATACATGATTGGATGAAGTTGGCTCGATAAAAAAAAATCGCAAAGTTACCCCTTTTAAAAAAGTGTTTACAAGATTATTTCTAAAACATGATATTATTTCAAATAATTTTTACATCACAATATTGGTCGCAAATATACCAACCAAAATCGGTTGTTATTTTTTTATAATATTACGTACATTGGTCACAATTTGATAAAAACCACAAAATTCGTGATTTCTGTCATCTCTGCCATCAATCAGTCGCGTTTCGGCGCGCATCGAGGTCGGACCTGTGCAATTTTTTTTGACTTTCCTGCGCTTACACTTTATTCAAAACCAAAAGAAAGAATGACAGTAAAATCATTAAAAAATTTATTAAAAAGCAACAGGAAGTATAAGTAACTTGCCTTTTATTCAGAAAATCTAAGTATTTCGTTTATAAAAATCAATATGCTAAAATAATTTCTTGACATCTCCGTCAAGAATTCATTTTATAGGATGTAGTATAGAAAAATCAGTACGACAATTTGTAGTGTTGAGAACAAAGAGTATGAAGTTTTATATACACCATGTCTCAAAATTCAATGATAAGCGGGCACCAGAGGGTTGACCAGCTCATGACTACTCGAGAACAAAAAGAAAATTAAAAAAAATCTCAATTTTTAAGAAGTTACATAAAATAATTGAAATCCTTCAAAAATTTACACCCCTTAAGATATTTTTAATTACCATGACCACAATGTTTCACATATTTCTGAATTTCTTTTTGTACCGGCAACCTAAGTAGCACTGCTATCCACCACAATCGTTAAAAATCCCAGAATGCCTGTAGATTTGACACAAAAATCAATCAAAATTATTTTTCACCCTAAAATTTTGAAAGATTTTTACTTTTGGTCCACTTTCACTCATCGTGGTGTAAAAAAAAGTACAGACACTACCATGGCAAGTTTTTTTAAAAATTGACGCAACTATCCAAGTTTCCAAAATGGTATAATAATCTAGGAAAACTAGCCACAAAAAAAAGAAATGCGTACTATTTCTGAACAAGAACCAAATTTCATAACTTTTACTATGTGGTTTTTTGTTGTAAATTCTTCGAATTTGAATGATACATGTCCGTAGTTAATAAAATTTAGAAGTTAGAGAGAGATAGATAGATAGTAAGTAAAGAAGGAAAGAAAACGTTTTTAAAAATTATATTTATTTTTAGTTATCGTGGTTGTCCGTGGCATCACCACGGTCCTATCCGAAAACCAGCGCTGCGGTATTTATTTTATCTGTCAGGATTAACTGTCAGGATATGCTGAGATAGGGACTTTCTTTGGCCTCTTGCAGGACTTTTTTAACCCCCGACAAAATAGAGGGGTGATTTAAGTTTATAATGTGTATCTGTGTATCTATGTGTCTGTGAATCTGTGTGTCTGTCTGTGGCATCGAAGCTTCAAAGCGGATGGACCGATTTCAATGCAGTTTTTTTTAATTGAAAGCTAGTTTAATCGGGATGGTTCTTAAAATCTGTTCAGCTGTTCAAAAGTTACACCTCTTTTTCTAGTTAGAGTCGAGGGTTTTAGACGGTTCGGTTATTGTTATCATTATTTGAATTTTTGTGTGTTTATGTAATTTCGTGTGCGAGTCCGATTTAAATGTTTTTTCTTTCTTTCTTTCAATTTTGAAGCTCTTCATCTGCATACATAGCGAGGAATCTGAACTAGGAATATGGTTTTGATCTATGAATATGCAATTTCTTTTTTGGTAAAAAAGCAACCCTGTGAACATACTTAAGTAGGTATGACTACGGAAACGGACGACTCCTACAGGTGTGGGTGAGAGCAGGTTATTATCTCAAGGCATGGATTTGAGTTGGCTTATTCTTCTAACATTACACACACATTGGCAGTGTCATCAGGTTTGTCATGCCGATATATCGGTTTCGTTACGGCATTATTGGCTTAGTGTGAAAATGCCCAATGTTGGTCGAGACAATTATGTGCACTTGCATAAACTCATACACAATAGGTATGACTGATAGTTTATAAGTAGATAGTTAAATAGGTATAAAATCTACAAATACAAAACGGAGGAACAGATTTTCTAGCGTAATATAGGACACTGGGTATACGATATTATGGATTTATATTTTTCAAGTATTTGCTGGTGTCATACTGCATGTTGCTAATTAATATTGCTATTCTGTGACACGTGTGTCACACAGTCTGATACGTCAATTGCGTAATTGCGAGAATGGAGCTCCCCTAGTGGGTGGGGCTTAGGCTGATACTTCACCCCCTCAAAAGTAAGAAATCGTCGTAAAATACAACCTTAACGGGTCTGTGCGCTGCGCTAGATGAACCTAATTAAGTATCGTCACTGGGGGAGCAAATTAGCATTCACACATTGACCTACTACTATAGTGGACACACAAAAGTGTCCAAGCCAAAAGAGCTCCAAAACGAAAAAAGAGTTCCAATTACGCGCCAGTCTTTGTTTTGTCAACCGACAGAATACACGTCAAAAATGCCGTAAGTATTGTGAGAAAGTTGAATAGGCTAATAAATTGTCGCAAGTAAAATTAAGCTGTTTACTAATGACGATACATATTTTTTTATTTTCTTTAAATGTACCTACGCTTATATAGGTTAACACGGGACACATCTTTCGTGAATATGCCCTATACCCGCCATCCATTGTACCTAGTAGTATGTCGATGATATTATGTTAGTAATTAACATACTTGTATTCCGATTTGCCTTTCCCAACGGAGTGCAGTTCACACTCTTCAAGTCCAAGTTATTTAACGAACAATTGAACACGGCTCCTGGTTTTATGTCTTTGATCACAGGATCCTGGGCTTTGGGTGCACCAATCAACAGCCTGTGGATAGGAAAAACAAAAGTTATCATAAATAATAAAAACTAAGGACCTATTGACATGGGCGTTATCGATAACGCTGACGTCGATACGTCATTAACAATACAATACATTTTATTCCACACCAGAAAGAGTAGAAAAGATACAATAACCTAACCGTCAAAAACCCCCGACTCCAACTAGAAAAAGAGCTGTAACTTTTGAACGACTGAACAGATTTACATGAAACATAGCTAAGATGATACCCAATTATACTAACTTTCAATAAAAAAAACTGAATTGAAATCGGTCCATTTATTTTGGAGCTACGACGCCACAGACAGATACACAGATACACACTACAAACTTATATCACCCCGTTTTTTTGTCGGTTGTTATTAAGAAATACACTAAGGGCGGTTTTATAATACTTGGTGATTTCTACCAGACAACCTTGGGATGGATACATTGGCAGGTTAAAAGACGGGAATAGTTCGCGGTGTAACAATAATCATAGAAACATTTAGGTTAAGTACGTACGTCAGTACTAAACAAAATAGATATAATAAATACATAATAATATATCCACATTTACAACTTACAAATACACTAAAATAAGATACAACATGGTATAACTACTTTTACATAATCTAAATAGTAAATAATCATTCACAATTCAATTGTCATTTAGTATGACATCGCCTGGCTGGCCAGCGCTAACGCTGTTTTTCATTTAGAAAGTTATTGGAGAACTTTGTTCTGTGTGCGCTTTCGCATCGTCGAATCACGGCTAGTTAAGCCGGGCTTCCGGACAGCGGAGCGGGTTCCGTACGGACTCCGTTTAACTAGCAAGTCGCAACGGTAAACTTCATAGAAGTGCTTCCACCAACAAAGAGTCTAGTGGAGAGGACTGCACGAGTAAAAACAGTTAATATCGACGAACTCGTTCTTCATTTCTCTTTTGCAGTGGAAGGCAATTGTCAAAACTCTTTCTTACTGGAAGGTAAAACCTAGTTGGAGTCCGTTCCATTCAGCTATTACGTACTAATTACCCTTTTGTAGTGGAAGCCCGGCTTTATAGCGTTGACACCAGAGCTAACGCTCGTTTGACTGGTGCAACGAATGTTTGCTTTAGCGTCAGCCCAGTCGGGCAGCTTAAATACTGTCTTTTTTGTTTTACGAAGAAATATATTCTTCCCTTTATTCAATTTTTTTACATACTTTTAGATATTAGTATTAGAGTTCGAAACGGGGTATTTACCATGTTTATATCTTGTGTTGAGCTCCCGATATTTCGGCACTGTTGCAAGCGCCATGGTCACGGATAAACTAAAAGTATTTAACTGTGTAAGAAAAGAAAAAGTGCCGTGAGAAGTGCGCGAGCGGACACAGCGAGTTTCGTTTGTCGAGAACAGAATCGAGTTGTGAGTGACTTAAGTGATAGTGGTACCGGACCCGAGCGCACAAAACGTAACAGAAGGAGGGTAGACCGTTTTGTCTGCCAATAAACATCCACCCGCAAATACTTTTAGTTTATCCGTGACCATGGCGCTTGCAACAGTGCCGAAATATCGGGAGCTCAACACAAGATATAAACATGGTAAATACCCGTTTCGAACTCTACGAGTAATACTAATGTTAGTGACCATGACAGTTTAAAAACTTATACTTTTAGATATTTTAAAATAATAAAAAAAAAAACAAATAAAAAAAAGAGAAGCAGGCCACTGGCATGGAATCGGGAACAGGGTCCAAGCTACCGGTGGTCAGTGCCAAGGAGTACCTACTGCTTTCTGAATCAGACCCTTGATCCAGCCACCTAGCGAGAGCCTCTCGAGGTGTTGGTCGAGACGCCATTAGCCGTTACGACTATCGGCACAATGATAGCTGACTCCACGTCCCACATATCGACAACCTCGCGAGCCAAGTCCAGAAATATTATTCTTATTCATAATAAAAAATTAAAGGTACGTACCCTTCAGGACTTAACAGAGTCGAGAATCCAAAGTATTCAGCTGGATTTTCCGGTCGAAAAATTATGTTCGTGTTTTCATGGAACACAAAACTTGATATACCAAAGTGGGTTTTTAACATTAATAATAAACAGATTAGTGTTACTGTGGCCATTGTTGATATTATTTCTTATCTGAAAGTAAATAAATACATGATATTTTTTTATGTAAAGCGCATAATTTGTAGAGTTCCCTTGTTCCTAAATGCAATTGGGATTGCATGTTAAAACAAAACGAAAATTTGACTTATTATGGGGAACACGCATAATTTACTAGCGCCAAGCCATACAAAATCAATTTTTTATTTTGTTTTGGAGCGAATTTTCGTACTGCGGTTGCATTTGGGAATCACTATACAAATTTTGCGCACTACTTTTTTGTTTTCCTGTTTATTTGACTGGTAAATTGTTTATCACAAATCTGTTTACCGGTTGTTGGGACTTAAGGCGTGGCACACCACGTGCGGTTCAGAGAACGGTGTGAATCGCCCAAGTGCTCTTTTTGAATGGGGCCTTTCGTACTGATGAAATTTTATTAGATTGCATAGAGTGAAAACCAGCGTTGGGTGGTCAGTATCGTACTGACACCCAACATTATGCTAAGCTGCTGGCCCCTTTGGCACTAATCGACTGTTTTTTTTTTTTTTTCTGTGATTTTAGCATGTATGTGCCAATAAACTATATTTCTTTCTTTCTTCTAGAATACAACCATGTGTAAAAAAGCACTTGAAAGACTTACTGTAACAGAATTCGTCTTTGGCTGAATTTTGGTGGACCTTTTTTATTTTAAATCTTCATTTTATATTTAGGGGTTTTTATCCGACAATAATGTCGCTATTTTGGTGGCAATTATATTTGATTTCATTTGAACATAATAATATAGGTACTATGTATTTTATTGGAACTATTAATATTTTTATTAACCGTTTTTCTACCCATCTGTACAAAAAACATTCGAAGATTTTTAAACTCTTGATAGTAGTCCGAATTGCCCAATTGAAAAAAAGCACTTGGGCGATTCTTACCGTGGCCGCGTGGTCCGAACCGCACATGATGTGCATCGCCTTAAGTCCCAAATGTTGGTATAGGCAATATTGCCTAACAATCATCCACTAGCAGGGTTTTAGAAGGCCCATGTTCAGCACTACTGATGATAAGATAATAACAGCCAATCTCGAACAGTTTCTCGCTAATATTATAATAAGGTCCTACTTTATTAGCGGATGTCCTTTTAAGGGGTTATAGTACTTATCATTAGGAACAACTTTCACTATGGACACATCCAAGAAAACGCGAAAAAAAAATTGCTGTTCCATTGAAATAATTCAATATTAGATACTCGACTAGTATGGAAGTATGGAATTAGGTTGATTATTTTTTCGTAATGTCATAGTTAGTCCCATAGTAAAAGTTGTTCATAGTAACCACCCCTTACTAGCCTAACCCTTTACGCCCTTCCTCCCTTTTTCCCTTAAAAGCACCTCTGCTAGTAAAATGGGACCTTATAATAATATCAGCGAGAAACTGTTCGAGATTGTTGCAAGTTATCATAAAATTACTTATTTTGGGAGAATAATAAGATTTATAATTATTTCCAAGAAACAATCAAGAAGAGCTTATAGTTATGTGTGACTCTAACCTTAATAATATTATACAAATTATTAATAATTTTATTATCGACTAAACTATCGAACAAAAGAGTACAGGCAACATTATTGTAACCTCATACCTAACGCTTAAAAAGGTAGATATATTTAAATATTAATTACCTTAAAATTCCGCTTGTAATCTACCTACATCCAGGAGTATATTGAAAAAAAAAAACACTGCTTTTCACATCCAGTATCCATTTTCTTATGTGTCACTTCGATAAGATTACACAAACTGCATCCATTGAACTCTTTGTGACCTCTTTATAACTAGCCAGCTTCAAAAGATTATAATACACTTTATAAAAAACAAAATGTTTTTATACATTCCTCACAGCTCAATAAATATTATCTATATCATGTTAATTAAATAAGTCAAGAAACAAACTTTTACAAGTTTTGATAAAAATGCTAAAAATATAACTGTACACTGTTTAACTATAAAAAAATAAAATAAAGTAAAACTATACAAAACGAGCAAAAAATGAATTAAGTGTTATTAACTCGGAATCAAACCACGGACTGAGCCATTGGATACAATTTATCATCAGCCCCATACTTGTCTGTACTACTGAAATAGTGATTAACTATATTAGACTTTGCTATTAGTCACAATAAGTATCGTTTTCCTTTGTAGACAAAACGTATTTCTATTTCAGTCGCACAGGGTAAATTATATACTGCATGAGGATACATTTTTACATCCTAACATTTTTTATTATTGTAATTTTTGTATATTTTTCAATTTGTCAAATGTCAATACAAGATAATTTTTTATGTAGTGCGCAAAGTGATTCAGTGTGTGTTAGTAATAGGGTCCCGTTTTACCCTTTGGGTACGGAACCCTAAAAATGGGCTAAAAACAACCATGACAGGACCAAACGGAGAAAGAATGCAGGTCCGGCCAGAAGAAAGATGGGCGGATGACCTTAATAAGCTGACCAAAACTGGTTTAGAATAGCACAAAATAGGTAAAAATGGCTACAAATGGAGGAGGCCTTACCCAAAGAGGGATTTCTTAATCCATTAAACTATTATGTATTTTTTATTGTATATAATAAAAAGGCTTTATTATTATTATTGTTTAAAGAGAAAACTACTTGAAGAGAAAACTTTGTACCCGTTTTCAAGCATATAGCGCGCACGGAGGGGTGTGAGATTTGGCATAGTCCAAGTTTATGATAAGGAGTGCAGAAAGCTAAAATAACGGTCGAATTTCAACCTCAGGGCGACCACTAGTATAATATAAAACACAGTATTGATAGTCAATGTCATTATCATAATCAAGTATAGACAGATGGTATGAACTCAAAAGGATATGAACTTCCCGTACAGATAAAATAGGCATTCACATGACACATTATGATTCAAATCTTGTAGCATATCAATAATTAATAATTTCACGTTGTTGGTCGATCCGTCTCCAAAGACCAATCGTGAAAGATTTATAATATTAAGATCATTTTTCAAAATTGATGAGGCCACTAATTTGTCTCGAAGTCTCGTTGAAGTATCATAATTTCAATCGAGACTATTCGAATTACAATTATTTTTATTTCATGTCAGTTCAAGTAGTGTGAGTCTAATCTAGAATTATTCTTAAAATACCTAACAGTAAGCATAAATATATAAATAATCATACCGCTGCGTCATTCTATGATTGCAGACAACAATTTTAAAACAAAAATAATTCTAACACAATAGGTATCACTGATATGTTGACCTTTTGTTTCGTCCCCAGATTGAGGAGTTGTGCTGGTACTCGTCACTCACCACGCTGTAGGTACATTTTTATTATAACTTTGTTGCAATTGCAAACGCGCTTACGGTTCACTTGATGGTAAGTGATCACCGCCACCTATGAACATCCGTAACACCAGAGGAGTCATCGATGCGTTGCCGGCCTTTTAGGATGATGTTAGGAAAAGGGGAGGGAAAGGGACTAAGGGAGGAATTGGGCCTCCAGCGCTCCACACTCACCGAACGAAACGCAACAGTATGCATACTGCTACTTAATGTCGATATTGTGTGGGAGGGTAGTACCTGCTTCCTCGGTCGTGTCGACCCATTCATGCATGCTGGCATGCTAGCGAGACACTACTACCACTAATAAATATCAAAAGTTCGCTCGTATCATACTGCAGTGTTGCTATTTTACGACGATATTCTGTGAGAATTTTGTAGTACTTTTCTCCAACCAGGACCTGATGC
Organism: Allophyes oxyacanthae; assembly: GCA_932294325.1. Lineage (NCBI taxonomy): Eukaryota > Metazoa > Arthropoda > Insecta > Lepidoptera > Noctuidae > Allophyes > Allophyes oxyacanthae. Next base: position 15,325,259 of record OW028616.1, read on the forward strand.
GGCGGTATACAAAAGGTGTGTGCTCCAACGTAGACCACACACACTCCACGTGTGTTGAAGACTACCATAAAGGGGGAGTTTAATGAATAAAAATCTCCACATACCCTGGCGAATTTTGCTTTAAACTATGTATACTACTATATCGAATACAAAATCCAACTACAGTCATTATCGCCGTACATAAACACGTCTGTGTGCGTGTGCTTGTTATCGTTCGTTGATAGCCGGCCTTCTATGTCTATCTATATAGTTTGTGCTCGCCAACCTAGAGCTTGCTAATCCTCAAGAGTACAAAATCCTCGAAAAATACAGCCTTTACTTTACATTGATTTGTGTCGACGCAAACACAATGCAGGTGTCTACATATTTCTGAAACTATTCGTGAGGTACCTATCCAGCACAACTAAGGATGTTGGCAGGCTGGATCACAGCCATACGCGGGCCGGAGTTAGCACGCGGACCGTACTTCGCCCATCACCGGTCTTACAAAGTCGTAAGTCGAATATAGGCAAGCCAGCTAATTTCTGCAGCTGAATCGTGTGTTTTAATGTTCGTTATTAACTTTTCGTAACCAAAAGGCAGCCAACAAACGTGAAAATGCGCAATTCTGCTGCTAAAAATATCGAGTGTGCTAACAGCCCTAAGACAAAACTTATGAAAGTGAAGAAAAATATTGTTCTGGCTCTAAAAGTGAGATTGTATAATCAAAATCAATTTAGGTAAATCAATTAATTAATATTTGGATTCAATTTCATTAGGATGTCGATTATTAATTAAATTAGGCGGAGATATTGTTTCTCTATGAGAAATTTCACGACCAATATCTCTACTTGTAATGAATATTAATTTATTAATTAAATAATAATACAATCGACGGAATTGGGTTGGAGGCTGGTGAGTCAAAGTTTATTCCTTACCAATGGCATAACAAGACCTCTGCTAGACAGAGAACGCCTATACGATTTGTTTTATCGTGTTCGCTCGCACACTAGACATTAATGTCTTTTTAGGCCAACAAGCCAAGAAATCAGCTGTGCCGTAATTTAGTCGAGTAATATTTAATTATTTATATGGAACAGCAGATTTTAATTACGCGATTTCAGGTTTCTTCCTTTAGTAATAAAGTTCATAATGATTAGTACAACCCTCCTTCAATGTTACCCATATTCGACCAGCCACCTGTATATCCCTTTAGTTAAATACTCATCCTATAAAGGCTTTCGCATTTATTTATTTATTGAAACGTAAGTTAACAGTGATAGCGACCAAATCACTTACATTTCTAAAATTAAAAACAATGTAACAAACTAAAATATAACAAACTTAATTTAGACTACGTATACTCCATTTGAACTAAGATTAGACACTTTTAACAAACCCTTTTACAGTGTATTCAACCGATTTTGACTTCTATTCCGTACGCATAAGGATGGCATTAAAAGCAAAAACGTATTTACAATACCAAATGTTTACTGCAGCTGTAATTTGTCATGTCACCAACGTAGTAGAAGTCAAAATCGGTTGAATAAAGTGTAAATGGAGTTATTTAAATTTCTAATGTTATTTCGAACGGAGTATAAGTACGTACTACTTAAAAATAAATAAATACATTTACAAACATGGTGTGGCTTGTCGTGGAACACATCGAGATCAATGTGCTGAGTGAGCAAAGAGTTAAGCAGTGTGACTGCCCGGGCAGTGGGTGCAGCAGCAGCTCGACGCCCGAGGGCACCGCGAACAGTTTCCTCCGTCGACGAGGACGGCTTTATCGGCAATATAAAATTATGGCCCTAACCTACTATAAGCAGGGTCAAAGTGACATAGGCCGTGTTTATAGGGTTATTAACAACCCCATTGTGAGACCATCATTATAGAACCGCGGAAAGTCACGAGTTCATCGTGAAAGGTATTATAAAAAAAAAAAAAAAAAAGGGTAGTAAAGTGGTCGCAAATTATAAGGGTCTGTTGACACGGACGTTAACTTAAATGCTGACGCTGACGCTGATGCCTAATTTGGTAAAATTGTCGCACATACACCCCTAGTTTTTAATTATCAGAAAATTTTGAGGTCATACTCTGTTCATCATTCCACACAAATTATCGCGAAAATAAAAATGTGCTGTACCTCTACCATGAGTTTTCCGTGCCGTCTAACGTTCACGTTCACATGCAATATTTCTGCTTTCTGGCTTTCTGCGCTACGTGCCGCGGGTTCGATCCCCGCACGGAACAAATATTTGTGTAAGAAATAAATCGTTTTTCTTTCTTTCTTTCTATTTGTATGATCTACAGATAGTTGTTTCGGGTCTGGTTGTATGTGCATGTGACATGTATGTTTGTAAACTGTACCCTCGATACAGGAGAAATCCTAGTGAGGGGCACCGTTTTATATAAAAAAGAGAAGAGAAAAGATAATTCTTCTAATAATAATAATTCTAATATTATTAAAAAAAAATCTTCTTTTATTCTTTTTGGTAGACTTGTACGCGATCATCAATCTCCATAGCGATCACTTATCCATTTGGTAAGGGTAATTATTACTATGTCAAAATTATAGCTATCAGGCCTATGTTCAATGTTCATTTACAAGTTTACAAGGCACAATGAATCAAAAACAAAACCGGCCAAGTGCGAGTCGGACTCGCGCACGAAAGGTTCCGTACCATTATCTATAAAAACGGCAAAAAAATCATATTTGTTGTATGGCTCCCATGGGAGTGCTGTAATAAAACAAGAGGCGTTACAATAGATCTTCGCAGGTCGCAGTGACAAAGGGGCTTAGTACCCTACCTCTTCAAACAAATAAATAAATAAAAATAAATATGGCTCCCATACAACAAATATGAATGTTTTGCCCTTAAATATTTATATTTAGTATTTGTTATTATAGCAGCAACAGAAATACATCATCTGTGAAAATTTCAACTATCTAACTATCACGGTTCATGAGATTCAGCCTGGTGACAGACGGGCAGACGGACGGACGGACAGCGGAGACTTAGTAATAGGGTCCCGTTTTACCCTTTGGGTACGGAACCCTAATAAAAGCAGTTAGATACTAATTTCCCTCATCATTATTCGTCGATTTTAGTAGAGGCATTACCTGGAATACTAATGCCGGATCTACCGGTATTACCGGATCTACCGGAACGCAATAGTTCTACTTCTAACCTATTAGATACGAGTTTAGGATAATATTTGCTGAACGTGATTAGTTTTGTGTTCGGAGTTCGGACATCAGTTAAAGTTGTGTAGGTATTGAACTTATAGGTTAAATTGAACTGGATGTACAACATGCACTTTGATATTGCAGTCATTTAGTTCATCTAATTGAAAAAAATTAAGTTCAAAAACTAAAACCCGACTACTGATTTTGATTTTTAAAATGTCTTTATTTACATAAGATAACACAATAGTTACAAAAAAGATCTTATTCTAATTGTATACCAATAATGTAGACATGACTGTTACATAGGCTGACATCGCCTTTTTAAACAATATGCAGAAGTAGTTGAGCTATTTATTACTTACGACAGTTTTATTGTGCTTATGACTAATGGGTTACGCGCGTTTTAGTTCGAACTCACGTAATAATAAATAATTTTACTGAAGTAATTAGATGTAGGTACATACGTATCTAAAAATATTAATATTAAAATATCTACCAGCAAAATGTTAATAACAAAATGCATGTTAATTTAAATGAGGGTACATCAGAACAGTTTTGAAGACTGTCGGTCAGCCGGTAAGCGAGCTAATGTTATCTATCATATAAGAAATAGTGATGGGGCAAGCGGTAACGTTTATACGTTACGACTACTGAAAAGGTATGAAACAAGAAAATATTAACACATATTCATAGTGATGTTCAGAAGATAGATGTGTTCGTGTTCGTTTGGTTCTGTGTCATTTTAATAGATTTTGATTATTTAAATTATTTTAACAATGAAGTGCGCTGTTGTTGAAAAGGAGGTTAGTTGATTTGTTGTTGATTTTGTTGATTTTGAAGGCTGTGGTAGAGATCTTTGCCCAGTTATAGTTCTTCTTCTCTCAGGACTGGTCAGCTTGTAACTGCATTCATATTCAGACGCAAAACATTATTATCCTATTCTAATTTTTTATTCACATTAAATTACATTATTCTCGCAGATTTACCACAACGTTGTACTAATCAAGATTGTAATCTCTTATTTTATAAGATTTTCCATGGAGTTTCTCGCGGTTCTTCTCCATAGGAAAGAAAAAAAGAAAGAAAGAAAAGCAATTTATTTCTACACAAATTACCTACCTACCTACTACCCACCCCTGGTTTTTTACCTACTATTTGTAACCGCGCACATAGTCTCAATATTTCTTAAGTGCCTGTATTTGGTTTACATGAAATAAAAAGCTATTCTATTCTATTCTATTCTTCTCTTAGTATATTTGATTTAGCTTTACTATACTATCTCTTTAACTCCATCGCCTGTACGAACATTCATTTTAGTGAATTCGTCTCAGTCGTCCAGTAAAAGTGAACCGATTAGCAAGCAGCCCCTTAGCACGCGTGCTCACTGAATGAAGATAAAATTAATTCACAGGCGCGTTGTTGTGGCTGTATTCCGGATTTTAGTTCAAATCATTTAATATTTTAGACATAATTATACAGAAAAAAATTTTTATGTAGTGCGCAAAATTTGCAGAATGATTCATTTTCCGTTCCCAAATGCAACAGCAGTACTAAAATTCACTCCAAAACAAATTAAAAGTTTGATTCTGTATGGCTTGCGCTAGTAAACTAATGCATGTCCCCCATACTAAGTCGAATTTTCGTTTTGTTTTAAAGTGTATCCCTATACTGCGGTTTCATTTAGGAACAGAGACTGAATCAGTTTACAAATTATGCGCACTACATAAAAAATATCCTGTATAACATCTCGTGAGTGGTTGATGGAGTCGGTCCCAAAAATGGCCAAATTAAGTGAACATGCTGTAGTTTTCTTTAGTGAGATAAGATTGCATGAGAGTTTTCTTTTCTTCGCTTTTTCATGTATTCTTTAATGGATAGTTAGATGTTGTTCTTCTTCTGATTGCTTTCTAAAATCCTTAGAATAGAACAAAATAGTTTTAAATAAACTTATCACATACTCGTTTTTCCAAAACGTTGATATACGCCCATTGTACAATCTACCTCTGTTCGTGCAAGTTGTATGTGTATAATTTTTTTTTTACTGTTGTACAATAAAGAATATATAAATAAATAAATATATGTAGGTACTATGGAGAAGAAAGAACCTGCATCGCTCTTTTAAAATGTTTGTGTGATTGTGTAGTATTATAGTGTAGTATAAGTGTAGTGTAGTAGTGTAGTATAGTAGTGTAGTGTAGTATAGTAGTGTAGTGTAGTATTTACTACCATTGAAATATTTGAAAACTCACTACTAAATATCATCCGGTTATTTTTACCAAATTTTTACAGCAATCTGCATAGACTATGATATCCAACAATCAATTTGCTGTACTAAAATTTCAAATAATAAAAATATTATTCAGTATTATCTCAATAAACCAGAATAAGGGTGAAATTTTCAAATGAATGCGTTGGACAACGCTTCAGTTAGCCCACAATGTTCGTGACATTCCATTTGCCACGAAAATCTGTTAGGACGACCGAATTAGGCTGCGGGTAGCATCGCGATCATAGTTAGTGACTGTGTCACTGATTTGAAGCTTGTACATACATTTTTACTCAATATACATAATTATATTTTTATTCAAAATTCAAATCAAATCTGTTATTATTTGTTTCTACTTGATTTGAAAGAAAAAGAAGGAACGAAAAAGTATTTATTTGACACAGCAGATAACATAACAGAAAAATAAAAATATAAAAAAACATGAAAAACAAAAATAAATAAATTATCTTAAATAAAATGGATTCGTTCTTGATTTCGTTTTATTGTATGTGATTTTAACCGATTCTTTGAAAAAAATAACGATGTTTGAATTTGATATAACTTGATTATGTGATTTTGTTAGAATTTGTTAGCTTTTATTTCAATTATAAACTTCTTTTTATTGAATAATTATATCTGTATCTTTTATGGAAATAAAGGCTTGCTTACTTACAGAAATGATATCTTTTCTTTTTCTGGTGTGAATGTTCTAATGTGTATTGTACTTGCAGACAGACTCTGGATTTCTGATTAGTTCATACTAAGCATTGCTACTATAGTCAAAGCCATAGAACACTGTGTTCTGTGGTCAAGGATGACGTCATCATTTTTGAAAGCCATATCTTTTTTTTTTGATTGAATCATGTTCGAATGTACAACATAACATTGGCCATAGTTCAAGCTTATTTTCAGCAATGCTTGCTGCCAGCTTTTTTGGGCCAGGAGTACATCACATAATATCGCAAAAAGTTAGCTGTTATCTATAAACATAATGTGACCGCAACCTTATTACAAGTACAACTAGTAGGTACTTTAAGTACCTACTTAAAACGAATTGAATTAACGAGCTAGTTGAAATCAAATTAATTAGCGTTCAAGAGCTCTGGATTTAGAGGATTATCTTTTAGGTCCATGCTTTATTTATTTACGAGATTTAAAAGAATTGTGTTTTTATTTTTAATCCGTCCGATGGTGCGTCGAGGATAGCGTGTCATGTACCACGGCTAGAAGCTTAAAAGTCTAAGGAACAAAAATGATTACAAAATGACATTGACAGTGAAAGCGACGACGGCAGCGACGCCACGACCGGGTCAGATAAGTTTGTGGCACTATAACTAAGACGGTTGGTGCCTGAGCTTATGAAGAAGTTGCGCAGTGCGGGAGGGGTGTGACGCGAGATGTCAGTCACGGGCTCATGATGCTCATGATACGCACCATAAAGCTTAGCTTAGCCAATAGTAGGCGTGCGTCACACCTCCCCCCGCATCGCGCAACTACCTCAAATTCAGACATCAACCGTCTGAGTTAAGTGGTAGGCCTATAAATACCTATACTAAAAAAATCTAGGTACTCGCCTTCATTAAAATACTGTGAGAAACAACAAAATTTGCTGTACTATATACCCAGGGACCAATAAAACCAATTTTCTTCAAAATTGACCTACTACTAAAATGAACATTGGGTCCACGCTTAAAAGTGTCCGAGCCAAAAGAGTTCCAAAACGAAAAAAGAGTTCCAATCGCGCGCCAGTCTTTGTTTTGTCAACCGACATAATACACGTCAAAAATGGCGTACTGTAGGTAAAAAGGTTGAATAGGCTGATAAATCGTCGCAAGTAAATTTAAGCTGTTTATGAATGACGATACGGTTTGAATTAGAATGTTTTAGTTTTTTATATATTTTCTTTAAATGTACCTACGCTGTAATAATATAGGTTGACTTTTTTTTTTTTTTTAGCCTTTTAAAATCGTCAAATGTGTCCTCCCACCCCGGGCAGGGCGAGAGGGACTGTCAGACTTGTACTGACTAAAATCCACGGTGTTCCTTCAATAGCCCTTTACGTTCCGGGGTCACGGTAATGAGATAAGTCCCGCGACCAATATAGGTTGACTAGGAACACTTTTGTCGTGGATTTTATTGCATTGTAGGTAGTAGGTCGATGTTCTTCAATCTCAAATCTTTTCCCAAAATTACTCTCAAATGCGAATAATTGTCTTGTTTGAAGAAATATGCGGTAAACCTTCCTTTATAAGGCTTTACAAGCATCAATTCAATTGGAGCTTTAGTCCCTAATAGTAGGTACCTGCCTACAAAGTGCTATTGATCGAAATCCCCCGATGTTCTTTGAAGATTTTTTCACGAAACTTAAGTGTGTTAACTTTTTCGCGTGAATAAATAAAAAGGATTTTTGAGAAATAGGTTGGTATATTTTTGGTGCCGAAACATTAAATTCTAATGGTAGAACGATAAAAGAACGTTGATATGGGAGAAATCTAGATTTGCCAATTTCTATAGGTATTTGCAAAAAAGTTGGTACAGCATAGGTACAATTGGCAAAGTCAGCGGTCGACCACACCATTAAGGTCAAAATCGCTTGGCAAAACCGTTCGTTCTCGTCGTTAAGTGTATCGAGACTTCGTGAGACGTTCAAAGCAATTTTTTTTTTAAAAGTGGTCGACCGCGAACTTTTCTTGCAAGCTCGCGGTCGACCACTTTTCAAACATGTTATTTATTAGTTCTTACAACTTAATTCAAATCTTTTGACATGCAAATATATTTAAAATAAACTTTTAATTATTCTAAAAATCAATAGCGCACTCTAGAGTCTCGACATTTCATAAGTGCCTGTATTTGGTTTACATGAAACAAAGATCTATTCTATTCTATTCTAATATTTAAACAATTAAATTATTATGAACTATTGACATCCTATTTCTCTAAGGCTGATTACAAATACATAAGTAGACTTAATCCATAAATTTAACATTTTTATTTTTCTTCTTTGTGTTTCGTATAATAATATAATCAACATTTATTACACCCACGGGTAAAAAAAAGGGAAACAGCTGAAACAAAAATACATATTTTATACATATCAAGACGCCAGTTGACGTCATTGTGGTGTAATTACGTCACAGATTCAATTAGGACCCATTAATGACTATCACAACATTGCTACGACATCTTGGCAGGATTTATTATGCTCTCCTACATCTTGTAAGGCTGTATGCGGATGAGCAGAGAATCTTACGATATTAGATCGAAATATAAATAGAAAATTAAAAAAAAAAGTAAAACGGCTTCAAAATTCGAAAACTTTAAAAAAAATATCATAAAAACTTTAAAGCTTCTGAAGTCGGTGCCACTGCCAAGCTAAGAAGCATTGAAGAATTAAAAGCTGTGACATCAGAAGCTGTTAACATTTTTATTGATATTTTGATCTAATATCGTATCATGTAGGTACCTATCGTATATTATTATTGTGATTACAGCCATCGCGATTGATTTGCTGTTATCCAAGGAAGAGTCTCTAGCCTCTAGCTATCTCTGAAGGTCTTTGCTTGGTTTCTACTTATGCCACAGTAACTTCGCTAAGCAAGTTAGTAGTTAGTAGTTAGTAGGATATCGATTAATATCCTACGGAATATTTGTTTTGCAAGTTAGTAAGAGCCTTGTCGTTTAGTGGCAGTGAAATTACAAGCGTACATGATGCTCAGAATTTTTTATCAGGCGTATTTTCATCTATGAGAAAGACTAAGCCTTGGCTTAGTTTATTCGTCTTTTGTTTCGGTGTGTACTCTCCCGATAATTTTATTGTTAACACCGTGGTGGAAAGGCACTTAAAGTGCGCCGGACGTACTTAAGTACCATTACTCGAAGAGGCTCTAATCTGAGGTATCGATGATAACTTTCAACGAAATAAAATAAAAAAAAGAAGTAGGTAGGCCCGTTATCACTAACAATTCCTTATGGCTAAGAAACACAATGTAATAGCTATGCATTCAGGTGTACAATAAAGTATATACCTATATAAATAATAGTTTTATCAAACGATTACCAGAATTTATATATAGAAGGGATTTTTTCACACCATCATATGAAAAATCTATTAGGAGACCTTTAGCATTTATTTATTTGTTTGAAGAGGTAGGGCACTAAGCCCCTTTGTCACTGCGACCTGCGAAGATCTATTGTGACGCCTCTTGTATTATTACAGCACTCCCTCTAGCCGTAAGTCAATAATAAAATTGACTATATTCTTGGGGTGGAGGGATTTAATGTCATCTGGTGAGATTAGGTGGCCCCCCAGGTGCTGGCTTCTAGTGTGGTGTACTACGTCACACTCGCATAGGATATGTATGGGCGTCTCATCCTTCTCGCGACAGAATCTGCAAATTGTGGTGTCACTAAGGCCCATTTTTTGTAGATGCTTGTTTAGTTTGCAGTGCCCAGTGAGGGTTCTTGTCAAGATCCTAATTCGGCTCCTGTTCATGGAAAGCGCTTGTTCCGTAAACTTTCTGTTGAAGCCTGTGAGAAGCGCTTTGGAGTGTGCTTGGCCTGAGGACTTTTCCCAGAGCTTGATACTCTGTTTATAGCCCCAGGACTTGAGGTAGGTGGAGGTTGTGCACTTAGGAATTCCACAAATGGGTTCAGGGCCCATTGTGGTGCTTTCCGCTCCAGCTCTTGCTAGCTCATCGGCAGTTTCATTACCACCGATGCCACTGTGTCCAGGTACCCATCCTATCGCTACCGAGTTCGATGACCTTTAGCATTATCAGCGTTAGTGGCATTTTGGTGAATTTTTGACGCATTAATCCATTCTAAACCCCAGACAAAAAAGAGGAGTGTTATAAGTTTGTAGTGTATCTGTTTGTCTCTGTGGCATCATAGCTCCAAAACCGATGAACCGATTTCAATGCAGTTTTTTAAGTTGAAAGCTAGTTTAATCGAGAATCATCTTAGCTATGTTTCATGAAAATCTGTTCACCCGTTCAAAAGTTACAGCTCTTTTTCTAGTTAGAGTCGGGGGTTTTTGACGGTTAGGTTATGGGCCACTGCATGTTTCTCTAAAACCGTTATTATCTAGCGAATTCATACATGTGAACGCCTCCTTAATGAGTGATGTAATAGACTCGAATACGGGTAGATGGGACATCCCTATTCTATAGAAACACGGACATCATTGTATTCTAAGATAACAGAGTTCTCAAACGTGTGGTAGGTTATAATTAAAGACCCAAATAGCTTCGGGCGAAATCTACTGTTAGTGCTTACAATCTTATCAACGAAATACAATTTTGTTATAATTTTAGCAATAGCACCATCTAATGATACCCGAAGGAAGTTACAGGAAGGACTGTTTCTTTCTTTCTTTGTCTTTGGCTGGGATCTATGGTGCGCACTGTGATTTAGCTCAGAGAAAACTTTTTTTTTTGTAGTTCACGAAACTGATTTTCAATCTCACTTACAATTAATTTACATAAAAACTTTGCTAAGCTTATGCTTAGCTTATATTTTAATTTGGAATTTATAGTCATAACACGCTGGAATTGTGCACACCATACGCTAAAACTGACGAAGTTGGACGGACGGAGACGGAGAAAAATAACCGACTACTCGACCGAAACGTATGAGGCAGCTAATAATTTTTACGCGATAACGATGTTAGGCCCATAAAGAAAGTTTTTCAGTTTGATGGTCTGATCAACACCCCTACAATGACCACGCATTTTGATGCACATTGTAGATCGGAGCGTCGCGCGGCGCGTCAAGCGGCGTGTCACTCTCTCACTCGCTCTCTATGAATGGAGATACGCGCCTTTCTCCGCGATACGCGCCGCTTTGCACTCCGCGCGACTTTCCACCTCTCCATAATTAAGCCCTTAAGCTGTTCACAGCTGAGGCAACAGCACTGAAACAATAAGGCTTTAGGTGTGATGTGAGGATTATAATTATTAGCCTTTCTTAATATGTAGGTACCCATTTTAAATAAGGGCAGCTAAAAAAATAAAATTTTGTTATCCAATGAAGCAGACTTAAGAAAATTTAAAAGAAAATTTAGTGTAAAGAAATACGGTAAAAAACCTGTTCAGAATACGCCTTACCTACCTTACCAACTTATTAGGTGTCTCAACTAGACGAAGGTCTGACGTCTGTGTTGATGGAATAAATATCGTGAAGCTTACAGATCCTAATGAATATTTTAATAAAAAATCTACGGAAAATTCGGTTTATCAGAGGTATCAAACATTTTCTTACTTTTGGTAGAAGGGTATCAATATCGTATCTACGAGTATAGGTAAACTGAATTATTTTGGAGGCCAGAGTACAAATTCAATAACTTAACCGTCAAAAATCCCCGATCCCAACTAGAAAACGAGCTGTAACTTTTGAACGGCTGAACAGATTTTCATGCAACAGACCTAAATTGATTTAAAGTATTAATGTATATTGTTGTTCTTGTAATTATGTATTTGATATATTGAATTTGTAATATGACTTCTGAACATTAACTTTTACCTGCTTTTACCATTTGACATGACATGACTTGTAACTATGTATTTGTTATGTTTAATAATGTAGGTAATAGTGAATAATGTAATTGCTCGCACCCAGTTGCAAATGCCCTTACAGGGTACATGTGCTTACTTACCTACTGATATATTAACTATAAGACCTGTTAATTTTATGTATGTACATGACTGTAACTTATAAACAATAAACAAACAAACAATAAAGCTTCACATGAAAAAACTGTGACAATGTGTAGGTAAGCAAAAATCTGTTTACTGAATCAGTATATAGACAAACGTTCAAAATCTTTAATAAAATTGACAGGCGATATTTCGGTAGAAAACTTTTATGAAGAATTTAACTTGTCGAAATCATCCTTGGATGTATTAGTGGGAAATTGCAAAGACACGACTGCCACCACCGCACAGAAATGGCACCAGCTATTTCAACAGTTTCCAAAAAAAGATACCAGGAATATGTTTAAAATAGTGTCTTTTAAAAAATATCCCAACATCAAACTGCTTTCCTGAACGCGTTTTTCCCATCTATTTGAGTTCAAATTACGTTTACGTGACAATAGATAGTAAAAATAGCCATAGAAAATGTATTTTAATAAAAATATGATATTTTAAATCAGATTTACCCTATAGGTATATCCACGGATATCGAGGGATATGGCTTGTAGGCGTGACACTTGTCGCCTCCATCAGCTCGGATTGACCCAAAGTACGTGTGACGTCAATGAGCATCTATTAGTCATATGTTTGCATCCGAACGTGTAGTGTGATTTCGTATTTTTACAAAATGCCGAATTGTTCCGTTCTTATTTGCAAAAATAGGACAATTACAACAAACCTTAAGACAAGTGGAGTGTCCTTCCACCGGTATGTAAAACATCACTGCATTAATTATATTATTTAAAGATTTTACAAATATCTAGTTGTGAATTAATTTTGACAGGCGTCAGGCTAATCATTTATTGAGTGACCCATGTCAAAATTGTCAAATCAATGTATCCCTGCGGTCCGAATTGCGATAAAAGTAATAATATCGCGAATCCGACCAAATTTAATAGTCACAAAATATAAGGGCTATTAAGTAATAATAATAATTTTGATTTTGGTCGGATTCGCGATATCACTTTTAGCGCAATTCGGACCGCAGGGTATTAGTGTTGCACAGCGCTGAGGGATATCGATATAATTAATTGATAGTTGTTCTTACGGAATTATTTCATTATTATTAACATTTGCTTAATAATAAAAAATAATGTTATCTATTATTTTTGTAGTATTTGCTTATTATGCTAAATTAAAAGATTTTATAGTTTTCTTTTTATTTTACTAATCCTTGTAGTTATATTGTTTGAAAAGGATTTAAATAAGTAATTATACTTGAGAACATCTTGAGAACCCTGTTTTACAAGAATGAATACATTTTATTTTAGTTTCCTGAAAGATGCAGAAATAAAAAATAAATGGATGATAGATGAATTCGACCAATCAGATTACGAGGCCTGCATCGCGCTAGTAAAAATATTATCGTATCTAACACAATTGCGCCCTAGCTCATCATAGATAATGTGCGGCTGCTATAAAAATTGATATGAAAACTTCTTGGAAGAACCGAAATGTACTTATTTTTTTTGAAAAGAAAAGAAAATTGAAACGAAGTTATTTTATAGCATAATTTTAAAAAAAGAACTGTCATTATAAAACTTTTTAATTTTATTATAATTATCGTAGACAGAGAAGGCATAATTATGTAGTTGCATGTGCATAAAGTCTGTCAATAAAGTACTATTTTTGAATTCATAATTAGAACTTTACGATATGAGTGTAGACAAAAATCTTAAATCTTTACTATTCTGTACTTTTTTTAATTATTATTTATGTAATATTTTAAAATATTTATAGACTAATAAACACAAATTGAGGTGAGTACTTTGTCCCAAGTTAGAACTCCCTGTATTATCTATCTTCCTTTCTCAAATTCTTTAAATTATATTAAAATCGTTAGTCTTTGGTTAGCCTCTCTTAAAGTGTCTATATAGCGATATTTACACTATAAAATACGCCAAAAAAAAAATACTTCTCTTTTTTGCAGTCAGTTTTTATCGATAATATATTTATACCAACCCTTCATCCGTTTTAGGAGTGGGGAAAAAGTGGCGACACTTGAAATTGAACAAATGTAGAGTGAAGGCGTATCTCCGGATATCTATGGGTATATCTATATAAATTCTTTTAAAGTTTTTTTTTCTCTATAATAAAGATGAAGAACTCTTCACAGGATAGCTGTACGTTAAACTGGATGAATAATTCTAATTTCATTAAATTTACGGAGCATTTATTTCTGGCATCCGACCATTTTAGTAATTTTTAATCGAAAGCCCAAACACAATTTTTTATGGAATTATCTAAAAAAGTATTCTATGTACTCTTTGAGTCCTATTTATCGATTGAACTTATTTCATAGTACCCCTCCCTATACGCAAATTTTCTATTCCACTTTGCGACCAACGGTATAACCGTTGGTCGCCAAGTGGAATAGAAAATAAATATTATTATTTTTTATTGGTTGCGCACCACGGGGGTGCGCAACGTGGAATACTCCTCGGTTAGAATAGGTGCGCATCAGATTAGTGCGCTAAATAGAATGCCTCAAAATAGACAGTTTGTCTTGTATAAACAGAGCGTTTATATTTACTCGAGTAGTATCACAATCACAAAGCAATTTTCTATTTGAAGTACAGTCCTAGCTATCTAGTGTTTCGTTTGACTAACCACACAAAGCGAATTCTTTGCATGGTTGCTTCCATACAAAAGAACCAACACTGAGCTAATTAATTTAATTATACAAGGTAATTGGAAAGGGTATACCTATTAACCTTAAAGGGGTTATTGTAATCATCGTTATTAAAAATAAAAAGAGTTACATATGTCTCTCGCAGTCTTATCATAGAACCCTTAATCGGTTAAGTGGCGCGACCAGAAGGCCTCCAACGAAGCCAGAACTTAAGCAACAACACGGCTAAGAGCCCCTTGAGTGACTCGGGCCTCGGCTTAGGGCGTTGCTGGGGGGACAACAAGAGGGGACTTGCTGGATTTGAAGCCCAATTTCTCGTAATTAAAAATGTTTAAAATATAGTTCCGTTCTCGTTCCAATCTAATACCAATGTCATAAATGTCACAAATGGTATTCTCCTACACTAACAAATAACGTCAAACGTGAAATTATTATTATTGTAATGAGTTCGAAAGTCGATTGAAGTGAAATCGGTATTCTGCTAACATTTTACACACACAGATTATTGATTATAGGTAGAATAGAATAGAATAGATCTTTATTTCATGTAAACCAGATACAGGCACTTATGAAATGTCGAGACTCTAGGTGCACGGTTCCAAATAGTAGACCCATGGTATTCTCGTCCATACATAAATGTCAACAATGAGATTGAAATGAGTCCGAAAGAAGATTGAATTCAAATCATACTGAAATCGGATAGAACTTTAAGAGGAGGAGAATACCGATTTTATCGAATAATAATTCTGTTCGGTTAACTTTCAGTCATAGTGTAAATAAATTACGAGAATTGGGCTTCTGGTTGCATTTATCGTCATTTATATAACTTTTAGTATGAGAACAAAGCTGAAATCGCGAAAAAATCCCTGCTGTTCCATACATAATATTTACGTCAGTAGCAAAGACGCAGTTAGGCTATTACTGCCTTAATTTTAACTAAGACAGAATTTTCCTGTTATCCATCTCGCGATGTCTCTGACGATAAATCTGAGGATGTAAAGTGAGCTTAAACGGTTTGAATTATAAATGACAGCGAAGTACTCTTGATCCCGTGTAGAGATGTTATCTGTGTCGCCTGACGTTAAGTTATCGTTGAAAACGTCAGACTTAAAGTAGATTTAGCAGTGTAGGCGAGGAAATTGTCTTAATATTCGACTTACTATCGACTCCAACTAGAAAAAGAGCTGTAACTTTTGAATGGCTGAACAGATATTTATGAAAGATAGCTAAGATGATACCCGATTAAACTAGCTGTCGATTAAAAAAGTTTGTAGTGTGTATCTGTGTACCTGTATGTGGCATCGTAGCTCCAAAACGGATGTACCGATTTCAATGCAGTTTTTTTAAATCGAATGCTAGTTTTATTCGGGGGGTATCATCTTACGCATTCTAAAGTTACAGCTCTTTTTCTAGTTGGATTCGGGGGCTCTTTGACGGTTAAGTTAGGATAATAATTTTAGAATAATTTCTTTTGTAAAATTACAAAAGTTTTCTAATCATACTTTGAACTATTATATTGTTATCTATTTGAGCTACTAAATGAGTTTTCTCAAATACTAGTCTCAAATAAATTGATGTCCTGGTACTACAAAGTTGGGAATCTTAATCGTTAGTCTAGTCCTAAATTAGTTTTTAAAATAAGATAAATCTTCGACATTCGAAGTCTTTGTTCTACTGGCTTTTATTTTATCTAAGTGGCTATGAAAACTTTCTTAGAGCCTAAGGCCACTATTCATTTTTTGCAGAACAAACGCGCGGTTTTCATTTTTGAAAACAAAACGCAGTCAATGATCGCGGAAATGCATATCTACATGTTTAATGAAAGAAAAAAAAAATGCATTTACCTATTAGACATCACAAAAACTAACACACTAAAATAAAATCAAAAATCAAAACAACACACTAAAACAAAATAAATAACACACTAAAATAAAATAAAAAATTACACACACAGAAAGGATAAGACATAAACAACAAAGAAGTACAACAACAATAATCGACGGTATCAGGCTACCGATAGCTTGTGCGCTGCGTGGCAGGCTCGGTGTGGTAATGCCTGTCTAACAGGCCCCAGCTCAACATATTGCTGCATGTAAATGCAGCGCTGATTTTCAGTTGAAACCTAAGGTGCTGCTACTGCTGGTGTTGACTTCTATTTTTATTTAAAGATGAATCAATTCAAAATCGAAATTCTTTATTGACACAAACACAGGTAAATATAAAGGTAGATAAATAATATGAGAATGCAATGTGCACTGTGTTTCGCTCTGACGAGCGTATATTTTAAAACAATTGCATTAATTATTATGAATACAACATGCATTAAAATTATAAAATTATTAGAATGCCATCAAATTAATTCATTATAATATCATAAAAAGACATTATATAAAATTAAATAAATATTTACATTTTTCAGCAATTGTATTTGAAATTTGTTAAATATCAAAGATCTAAGATTTATTCGGGATTTTATAAAATAATATAGCGTCTCACAATTTAACAGCCTTGCACATACAGTGAAATTGTCAAAATATTACTACCTTGCAATATCACTGCGTGGGTCCAGTGGAATTATAATGTCACTGAAATGAGCCCGTGAAATTGTGAGAAATGGAGGCAGATGACAAAGTTTCGTGCAATTATAATTTCACTAGTGAAATTATAATAATCACTGGTTTGACAATAACACGGCCACATAATATACTCACGTTTGAACAAATGATGTGGCACGTGTGCTTAGGCCCTAATCACTCCTCAAGGTCGTCAGCCGTTAGATCAGATATATCTGTCATAACAAAAACGTATTTTTGAAAATAAGACTATTTTGATTTTCATCTTTTTAAATAAACATGAAGGTAATTGTTTAAAAGGTTTCTCCATAATTATCGTAAGTAACTTAGACAATTAGTGTAACCAGGTTCTTTATCTGAGGTAAATAAAATTAGCTTTTTTTCTTTTGAACAAATGATGTAGTTAGGTACGTCATTTCTTCAAAAAGAAAAAATAGTCGTAACTTAGGTACTATTGTTCTATCGACATCGGAATAATTATCATTTATGTAAACTTCAGTGAGTATTGTCAATTATTTTGAGCCATTTAAGTTATATTCTATAAAGAAAAATAGAAAGAAAAAGAAATAAAAAAATAAAAAATATTCATTTTTGCTTAATGAAAACGCTATCAAAACACGACGAAAGAATAAATGATAAAAATAAAAATTATATAATATAACTTAAAGGATTAAAAGTAATTAAATAAAGGTACACAATATTCTTAGTTAATAAACAAAAAATGTAATATCCACACATAATTAACAATAACAACCTTATCGTATTTTTTTTTCGTACCTAGTCTTCAAAAAATACCTACTCTAGAAAAAAAATGTTCTTTATCATGTTGTTTTTCCAACGTTTTGTTTTTATCTCAGAAAAATACCGTTTTTTTACAACTAACGAGGTATTTAGGGAAACTATCTGTCAAAATGTAATTAATGTTGGGTGGTGTAATAGCATTTTGTCTTTCCCTCTGTCAGCGGAAGCCAGACTGCTATATAAATTTACACATATTGGCATTAAGAACAGATCACCATAAATTAATCCATTGTATGTAGGTACCTACCTATGCTCTGATTGAATTGTATTTTTTATTTTTATTGAAACTGTATGTTTTCCTTACGGGGGTGACATGTTCAAATATGAACAAACCTCCATTAATAAACAAAGATTTAAAAAAAAACTAACTGTATACATTATACACGCCCATGTATATTACGTATACATGTATATTACGGACGTAATAAACTGCCTTCGCCCAGCAAACACTATCAGGTTGGTAGGCAAATTGGTGACCCCATAATAGTAAGTATAATTATGACAAAGGATCCCGCAATCTATCTTACTAAAATAATCTTTTAGCCATTACCTTCGACACCCACGCAGAAAATAGTCTATTTTTAGAACCGGATGGCCTTAAGAGATAAGAAGCTTGTATAAAATCTAACCAAAAAGCTGCTCGTATTAAAAAGAAAAGCCTTTTTATTCCAGATTAAGGGATTTGTTTAGAAAACCAATCTGCATTAAGGTTATTGTGCCAACTTATGAAATGCGTCTGTATTGAACCTTATAACGTTAGAATATAAGGTTGAAAATTGATTGGATATGAAAAATAATGATAAGCCGATCTCATTTCAGGCATTAGTTTATGACCTGTTTTATAAATTGTGAGGAAAATCCTTTTTAAGTACGAACAATTTTTTCTGTCCAGAAGGTATTGCCACTTTTAACTTTTTCTATACCATTTTTAACCCCCGTCTAAAAAGAGGGGTGTTAGAAATTTGTAGTGTATGTGTGTGTGTGTGTGTGTATTTGTGTGTCTGTGGCATGGTCGCTCCAAAACGGATGGACCGATTTCAATGCAGTTTTTTCTAATTGAATGCTAGTTTAATCGGGTATCATCTAGCTATGTTTCATGAAAATATGTTCAGTTGTTCAAAAGTTACAGCTCTTTTTGTAGTTGGAGTCGGGGGTTTTTAAAAGTTAGGTTATTAAACTATTAACTTTACGGGCTCAAATATACATGTACTGACTTCAAAGCTGACACGAGTAGGTACTTCCATGATTTTTATCAAAATAATAATTATAAATAAAAAGTTATATCTAAGTAAAATAAATTCATAGTAAGGAAACATTTTTAAAAACAAGCTTTTACACGAATATTGACGTTTTGAAAGTGCCTGCAAAGGCCCAGTTAAAAAAAAAAAAGACTTTAACTTTGATTTTGTTTCCTACTTTTCAAGCTCTTTCATTTGATACCCATATTAATAGGGTTGACAAAATATACCATCCGCCATCTTGTGGCGGCGGCCATTTTGAAAATATTTTTAAAAATATTACAATATTGAGTATTACATATTGCATTGTCACCAAAACTAAAGGTGTATGCAAAATTTCAGCAAAATCGGTTGGGCGGAAATGGTTCAAAATTCTGTTGTAAGATTTGACCTTAACAAACAAACATACTTACATACATACAAACATTGCTAGTTAAATAAAAGCTTTTTTTTTTTTTTTTTAGCGTGGTAAAATCATCAAATGATTCCTCCCACCCCGGGCAGGGCGGGAGGGACTGTCAGACTTGTACTGACTAAAATCCACGGTGTTCCTTCGATAGCCCTTTACGTTCCAGGGTCACGGTAATGAGATAAGTCCCGCGACCAGTTAAATAAAAGCTTGTAAAAAATACAGGCTGGTGTGCTATTTTATCTCGAAACTTTAACCTTTAACGTCTCTATTCCCTCAATCGTATAAACTATTGGCCGTTAATCTTAACTCCAACCTTTATAGCCTCTACATTATAGAGCTCCAGAGGATTGCCCCGTGACAAATTTAAGCTGACATTGGGACACCAGTTTGCATTATTCATGTAATCGTAGTACATATGAGAAAAAATGTGACATTTGTCGATTTCGTGGGCGTGTGGATGTATCTATGGTTTCTGAAGTAGCGCCATCTGTGGGCCGAGCACGAATGTTTTGACGTAACGTAAACGTAAGCAAATTTTGAAAAATTTTGAATAAGATTTTTTTTGAAAATACATGCTGTATACTCTACATATAGTATGTGCTACGTGCCGCGGGTTCAAATATTATGCACCCCGCATGGAACAAATATTTGTAAGATCTACAGATAGTTGTTTCGGGTCTGGCTGTGTGTGCATGTGACATGTATGTTTGTAAACTGTACCCTCGATACAGGAGAAATACTAGTGAGGGGTAAAGTTAAAAAAAAAAAAAACTTTTTCATGAAACAAGTGTGTAATTGTGTATGTTGCATAAAATGTAATAAAATGCGATAGATTCATTGTATTTTATAATCAAAATTCGCTTACGTTTACGTTACCATACGTCAAACTATTCGTGCTTGGCCCACAGGCAAAAACAACTTAATAATTGTAATTGGCCACCTCACCCTAAGACTTAAGTTAACTGATATTAAAGACATATTATTAACGTTTGTATTACTTAATACTTAATTTATTAGGGAAGGTGGTGTCTTTTTATGTACATATAAAGAGCGCATGCTACTGAGTCCCGGTTAGATGTGATCTGAAGTCTGTATGTGTTCTGCTGGAGCCGGGTTTTGCAGTCGATGTTTGTTCAGTGGTTCACAGCAAAAGAGGCCCAAGTGTATTGATTTTTTTTAATGTCTCACACAATATGCTTATTAAGCCTTGTTGTTTAACCGTACTGTCGGAGAGGAATGCAGGGTCCCCGACCTAGTTAAAAAGTGAATTTAAGCGATACTTTTTAATTGTGGGGGCTTGTAATTAGCAACTTGATTATTTATAATGTAATTAATAAATGCAATTAGCCTATAAGATTTAAAAAAAAATAAAAAAAACGCGCTTTTTTTTTTTTGCATCATAGGGATACCCCTAGTAGGACACGGGCCTCGGCTTAGGATGCTGATGGGGCAACAAGAGAGGGCTTGCTGTGTCTGTGTTGTGTTATTATTTGGGACGTTTAAATCTATCGACTTAACACGGGTTGGTGCATGGTTGGGTAATATTAAATCGAAAGCCCAAACACAATTGTTTATGAAATTAACTTAAAAAAGTCGCCTATGTAATGTATGTGTGTGTGTGTGTATGTGTGTGTGTGTGTATGTGTGTGTGTGTATGTGTGTGTTGGTGTGTGTATGTGTGTGCGTGTGTGTATGTGTGTGTATGTGTGTGTGTGTGTGTGTATGTGTGTGTATTTTTTGTACTCCTTTTTATCGATATATCTTATTAGTTAGTACCCCTCTCTATATTCACTATAACCGTTGGTGCGCAAGGTGGAATAGAAAATAAATATTATATTTAATTTTTATTTGATGCGCACCATACGTTTTCGCTATATGGAACTCCTATGGGTGCAGTTCGAATTGGTGCACATGAAATCGGTGCGCTAAATGGCATGCCTCGTCATTTTAGAGTTCACTTTCTTCTCTGTCATATCATGTTCCTTAAAGTAAACTCAATCCATATTAGATATGTTTTTCTCTTTCTAACTTCTCACTTAATATGCCTACAAGTAAATCACCTTATGAAGGCAAGGTGATTGATCATTCTATGAAACACAAATTGCTTATTCCATCAATCAGTTTTACGCACATAATTTTTATTTTCTACAAAATAAATTTCGTTCTATTCTACCGGCTTTATTGGATTTTTTTTGTAGTAAGCCTAAATAATTGCACTGGCAATACTTGTAAGATATTAACATACAAATAATAAGTAGGGCTCCCTATTAATTATTAATTAGTTCTACTTATTCTAAGATTATTAATAGATATAATATTTAATAATTTTGACTGCTGTCAACACTGTCTCATGGCTTCCGCCCTTTGAGTATCTATACTCAAAGCTTCCGCCCTCCCTCTGCTGTAGCCATAGACTTAATATACTACATGGCTGTAGTAACACTGTTTGTGTCTAACCACATAGGATTTCGCTTTCGTCTAACTCTGTTTTTTTGACGTTGAAGAAGAATTTTTATCAAAGCAAAACAACAATTACAATTTAATTAATTTTCTGTCTTGTCTTCGGTAAATATTTGTAGAGCGAACAATTCAGAATAGATTTAGGATTGTGACTTTAAGGTCATATTTCGATTTTGTTTCTTTTCCGTCATCTACGAATTGTCTCTGTACGGTATTTATACATCTCTGGCTATCCTTTGTAGGTTAGAGTCGTGATAATTAGGTATTCATATCAGTTATGTTATAATACATATTGTATAATGTTACACAATTTAATACTTGAACCCGATCGTATAATATTACCACTTATCTCAAAGGGGTCAATGATACCAGATAAGGAACACTTCCAGTGTTGGGGAGCGGCCATAAAATATGTTGCGATATATGCGTTTTAGCAGTCTTCGTGATGCTTTTTTGCCACATATTGTTAAATAAAATAAATCGATAAATGACGAGATAACCGTCCAAATAGTCTTTACCCAGGCTTTCAACTTACCGCTGGGTATAAAGCAAGGTGTACACTGCACTAAATAGAGCGTATGAACCGTTCTTTAGAAACCTGAAATCAGAATGGGATAGAATTATAGATCTTTATTCCATGTACTTAAACCAGATCCAGGCACTTATGAAATGGCCAGGCACTTATGGTCGAGCTTGGCGACGCTGACGCATGCGTCATGCTCGTGAACGGGTGCCGTCTGTCGGAACTGGTCAGCTTGTAACTGCCATGACAATCTTATTCACAGGCAAATCATTATTATCCTAGTCTTATTTTTATTCACATTAAATTACATTATTCTCGCAGCTCTTACCACAACATTGTACTGATAAAGATTATAATCTATTTTTTGAAAAGAGTTACCATGGTGTTTCTTGCCGGCTCTTCTCCATAGGGTCTACTATTTGGAACCGTGCACCTAGAGTCTCGATATTTCATAAGTGCCTGTATCTGGTTTACATGAAATAAAGATCTATTCTATTCTAAATGTCGCGACGCTAGGTACGCGTTTAAAATAGTAGCTGCTAGAATAATGTGATTAAAAAATAAGAATAGATATAAATTATTTGCCTCTGAATAAGATTGCCATGGCAGTTACAAGCTGACCAGTCCCAACAGACGGCACCCCGTTCCCGAGAATGACGCATGCGTCAGCGTCGCTAAGCTCAACCATAATGAAGGGAACTCAACGATCCGACACACAACGCCACCATCAGCGAGACATTTTATTAAGCATGACAGACTCATAGTACCAGACAACAGGCAAGTATTTAGTAAATATCTATAACGTTATTACGAACATCATGCTTATTGAAGGCACTTATTTGGCCGCACCCTCTGAATACACAGCTTCAATTGTTTCAAATACATCTGTCGAATATCTCAAAGGAAAACATTGCAAAATTATGCGATACACATTAAAGTTATGTTCGCCAAATTATTATGTCTTGTGGTGATTATTAATGGGTGTGTTGGTGATTATGTGAGTGATGATGAATATGTTGATGCGGTGATAGATATGCTGCTGAATGGTGTCAGCAGAGAGTTTGAACAATCCAGTGAAGTTGAAAACGGTAAATTTATTTAAAATACATAATCAGTCATATTAATTCTACGAGATCAATATCCAATTTGAGCCAAAAAGGACATCTGATTTATATGGCCATTAAACCAATGCTGTAATCTATACAGGATGCTTTTTTTATACAGTTCCGTAAATGCTTCTACCTTAACCGCTGCAGTTACACAGGAAAATGCTCTTAGGAGGCTGTCCATGTTTTTTTTTAATAATAGATAAATATGTTGATCTGCATTTATATTTTTTAAATAAGGTACAGTCAGCGTACAATTTCTTGTATTTTTTGTTTAAATTGATCCTGATTCTAAAGAGGAACAAGTTTCAGAAATAGCAAAAACCTTTTCCCATACTAGTCTTTTTGAGTGTTGATACCTAACTGCCACGCGCGCCACGTCTCAAACTTCCACCCTGTATTGAAGAAGGTATTTACAAGTCAAGTATGAGTGATCATTTAAAACTACAAAGACTATTTTAAGTAATAATCATTACACGATAGTTTGTCACACTCATAATATTATCATTAATCATGACAAATTATCATTAATCATGACAAATTAGCATCCACAGATTTTTTATTCAATTCCTCTGTTTTTTCCGTTGTTTTGTCCTTAATAGTATGCTCGAACTTAATCATTGTTCTGCTGGCTTAGATGCTAAACCTTTATTTACTCTGTTTAAGTTTTAATTTGCTGGATAAACTTTGGATAAATCAATCTTCTCTACTTTCTAATTTAAAAATAAACTTAAAAAGAGGTTAAAAACCGACTTAGAAAACTAAAAGGTATAAACTAATTTTCTTAAAAAACTTATCAGCTTCTGAAGTCGGTGCCACTATCAAGCAAGGTGCATTGAAGAATTAAAGGCCCCGACTTCAGAAGCTGATAAGTTTTCTAAGAAAATTATTTTATACCTTTTATTTTTTGAAGTCGGTTTTTACTTTTTTTTTAAAGTTGGTTTATTTTATTTTTTTTGAGTGGCATAAACAATACATAAACATGACATTACAGCAATCGCGAGTGATGTGCTGTTATTCATTCAAGAGTTCCATTGTCTATCTCCGAAGAACATCATCAGATCTTCACCAAGTTGAAATGGGACCACTTCGGGAGTATAATACCCTTTCAAACAAAAAAGAATCATCGAAATCGGTTGGCGTGATATTGAGTTATTCGACCATTTGTCACGCACATACTTAATGCAAATTTAAGACTTATATGGTTTTCTCATGGATCCCATTTTCAAAACTGGACCAAATTAAAATGGGACCAAACGGAAAGCACCAGCTTTCAAATACAAAAAGAATCATCAAAATCGGTTCACCCAGTCGACAGTTATGAGGTAACAAACATAAAAAAAAAAAAAACATACCCGTCGAATTGAGAACCTCCTCCTTTTTTTGAAGTCGGTTAAAAATGATGTTTTTTCTTTTGTTAACGTCATTTGGATTTCTTCTTTATCGAGGGTACAGCTTACAGACATATATCTCAGATGCACACACTCAGACCCAAAACAACTATCTGTAGATCATACAAATATTTGTTCCGTGCGGGGATCGAACCCGCGACACGTTGTACGTTGCGACGATTTGTAAGTGCATTGTTAGCGATCCTCTTGGATTCTTGAATACATAAAAATTATAAGTTCATACTAAAACTATTCAAAAAAGGAATGAAATATAAATAACGATTTCACAAAAAGTTAATAGGTATAAAATAGCTAAAATATTTTTTTTATTTCTAAATAACAATAATATTTATTTATTTTGCAGTATTGTTTTAAATGACGGAACGGTTGGCGCATGGCTAAACGGTTAGGTTTCTACGCTACGTGCCACGGGTTCGATCCCCGCTCTGAACAAATATTTGTATGATCTACAGATAGTTGTTTCGGGTCTGGGTGTGTGTGCATGTGAGATTTTTGTTTGTAAACTGTACCCTGGATACAGGAGAAATACAAACGAGGGGAGACTTTAAAAAAAAAGGCAATCTAGCCACTAGCTTCCGCCAGTGGCTTCGCCCGCATGATATCGTTATAAATTATAGTTTATGCTACTCAATTATAGAAAAGCATTCTGCTGGTGGAAGAATTTTTAAAATCGGTCCAGTACTTTTTGAGTTTATCCATTACAAAAAACTAACATACAAAAAATCAAATCATTTATCTTTATATTATTAGTTTAGATTAAAAATAGGCCTTATTGTTCCTGACGTCACATCGGACTGCGCGGCGAACCGCTTTCGGCCGGTGCAGAACGCTGTCCCCACCGTGGGCTTGTCCCCACCAGTGGCCAACGCCTAACCACTCTCACTCGCCCATACACTAACGTGCGGACGTATCGGCAATCTATTTTATTCTATCAGCTTAACCTAAATATACAGTTATTATTGAAGAGTAGTAGTTTTACTAAGCAGTCAAGACCACCAGCAACACACCTGGAGCTTGGCACTCAAACACTAATTAAATGTACGTGATTAAACCTAAATCATACAATTTCAGGTGAAGAGCCGGTACTAACCGGTGGCGTCTGGAAATGCGGTACATGTGATAAAATTGATGACACTAAGCTCCTTTATACTGAGGTCAATGACGTGGACGCAGAGATGATGACAGATACGTCAGTGGATATACAGGTACTTATAGATACTAGAGGTCGCCAAGTGGTCGAAATTCGACCGTAATTTTAGCTTTCTGCACTCATTTTCCCTATAAACTTTACCTATGCCAAATCTCACACTCCTCCTTGCGCGCAATATGCTCAAAAAGGGGTACAAGGCTTTCCCTTCACGTATAAATATGTAGATTTTCTGACATAATATTACTTATACACACATAGTTAGGTTATTTTATAATTTCAGCCAATTTTATATGAAATATGAAAATTATTTTCCATGAATTGGTACCTACAGTCCGCGCGCGAGCTCCAAAGAATTGGGGGCTGAGGAAGCGGGCACTTTGCGCTGCGCCCGACCGTCATTCATAGCCCGCACTCTCTCAGTACCAGTGTCTCCGGGTACCACTGGTACTGGGAGAGTGACTGTGATATAGATCAAGACAGTGATCTTTGACAAAGCTACACACGACACGGTTGGCGCAGTGGCTAAGCGATTAGCTTTCTACGCTACGTGCCGCGGGTTCAATCCTCGCACGGAGCAATTATTTGTATGATCTAAAGATAGTTGTTCCGGGTCTGGGTGTGTGTGCATGTTACATGTATGCTTCTAAACTGTACCCTAGATACATTAGTGAGGGGCAACGTTTAAAAAAACCGCACTCTCTTTTATTCCCACTAGGTACTTTCTATTAAAAATTTAAAATAAACGGACCATAGATTTATTTTTAATTGTATTTCAGATAGGAATATCCCTTCCAGACATGAAGTGTATTACGGTGCATTCAGACGTGGCAGGTGTAGTGCGGCGCGTCGCCGGCGCGTGCAGCGGCGATACCGTCACACTCAGCGTTGCGCCCGCGCAGCATTTTACTATACAAGTTTATAATTAGAATAAGATTATGTGACTTATGAATTATGATGTACAAAAATTATTACCATGTTGCGTATAATAAAAAAAAAACAAAAATAAATGTCATTGTTTATTTATTTATATAGGTATAATTACTTTATTGTACACCTGAATATAATTATA
Source organism: Allophyes oxyacanthae (assembly GCA_932294325.1). Taxonomy (NCBI): domain Eukaryota; kingdom Metazoa; phylum Arthropoda; class Insecta; order Lepidoptera; family Noctuidae; genus Allophyes; species Allophyes oxyacanthae. Next base: position 15,352,759 of record OW028616.1, read on the forward strand.
TGTAGTTTGGATAGTACTTAAAACAACGTCTTCCAGGCAACCTGCCATTTTTTCAGTCGATAAATTTTGGTCTAGTTTCGCCCATTTTCTTTTGTTCCTGGGACACACATTCTGTTGATAAACAGATTTTATGTATAATTATTTGAAATTATAGGTCACAATATTGCTTAAAATAAGATTTTTTTTAAATTATCGTTTTTGGTCTAGTTTCGCCCATTTTCTTTTGTTCCTGGGACACAATATTTGATAAACAGATTTTATGTATAATTATTTGAAATTATTGATCACAATATTGCTTAAAATAAGATTTTTTTAAAATTATCCTTGTGGTTTGTTTACTATAAGCTACTTTATTCAATATTCTTTTTATTTTTAAGTTATTAAGCCCGCCTTCTTCGGTAACAGAGTCCAAGCTATCGGCGGTCAGGGCTCTAGCGACAGGAACCTTATTTTATTAATAATTATTAATTACCTTCATTTGTCGGCTTGAACTGTCAAGAATTGCTTATCTTCTCTTGTGGAAAGATCTACTCAGCAGGATTCATAACGGAGCTGACTACTCAGGATGCATCGGACATACTTGTGACGTCACTCATACAGGGTTAGTGACGTCATAATGAACAGATACCATGGATTCAGTACCGTAAAATGAGGCTATTTGAGAACCGCGAGGTTAATTGGGATTTAGTAAAGGAATAATTATTTGTGCTTCTCATGATTAAGGAATTTTAACCGGTGGTAGTACCTATTGAATGTTTTTAATAAAGAAAGAAAGAAGAAGAAAGAAAAATAATTTTATTCCGTACGGGATAATGACGGCGCCACATTCACAATAGACAAAACACAACAAAAAAGAAATAGGTACACTAATTCTAATAAAAAAAAATAAAAAAAAATTGAAAACATGCCGTCGAGCATGCCCGTACCGAAAAGGTTACCAACTATGCTATAAGCATATGCTGGATGTGAGTCACCCAGCGCTGATTTTTTTTTAATACTAAAGGTATTTGCGATTTAGTTCAGAAAATATGGCCAAATTCCTAAAAACAAGTGTTAGTACCAAATAGCCCCATGTTTCCCAAATAACCCCATTTTACCGGCACATAATTCTGGACCGGTATTATAATAAACTAAAAATACTGCAAAAAATATCGTTAAATTTTTGGATGGACAGACAGAAAATAACTCACAACTCTTAAAATTTAAGACCCTTGCTCTTGTCGATGTAGCTGATGCAGCTCTTTCGATGTTCCCTCTCCAGTACAGTCTCCTGAACCTCCCTATACGATACTAGCTTCCACCACCGGCTTCGCCCGCGTCATATCTTTATAAATTATAGCCTATATTATCATTGATAATATAGCATTCTGCTGGTGAAAGAATTTTTAAAATCGGTCCATTTATTTTATCCATTACAAACAAACAAACCATCATCCACCATCCATTTTTTATAGATATTTTTTTTTTTTTTTTTTTTTTTGTTTTACATGTTTTATTCTTTTATTTTTGTTATATTATCTTTAAAATCGTTTATGTGCTGTGTCAAATAAATACTTTTTCTTTCTTTCTTTCTTTCAAACAATTAGTATAGATGACAGCAACCTTTTCTTTTATTCAGCTCATGTTATCGATGCGTGGTCTTCCTCTATCTTTCCTTCCTCTATCTTTTCTTCAGTTACAATCCTATCGTGAAGATAATTATTGTTGTAATGTTTGGAATTTATTGTTTTGTTTAATTGTTTCCTGTCAATCTGATGGAATCTCTAGTTTATATGTTGCAGACATGAAACGAAACTTGCATATTTGTATAACATCCCATTGGTTGGAGATTCCATAGGATCGAAAGGCTAATCGTGAACACCGTTATAAGTATAGGAATTGAAATAGAGGTGATTTTTTGAAGAAAAAAAATGGGACCAAAAATGCTAAAAAAAAGCACGCAAGCAAAACCTAGAGCCAAGGGTAGTATTTTCTGTGCATTTATTGCGATCTTTGAACTAAGAGGTTGATGATGTATTGTACTTTTATCAATTTAACCTACCCATGATCTTAGACCATAAAATTTTAATAATAATAATAATTATTTTATTTCAGACTATTAAAATCCATGCATTTAATGTTTTATGGGTAAAGACCATAGGTAAAGACTCATAAAGATTTATATCTGAATAATACAATTATGATGCAGAAAGGCAATTATTTTACGCCGATGACTACTTTTTAGATTTTTATAAAAAAACATTCTAATGACAAGTAAACTGCGTCATTTCCAAGTCAATTAAAATTTCGTGTGCGTCATTAGCTTAATTACGAAAAAAATAATCAGAAAAAATAAAGAAATTTTAAAACGCATAATAATTTAAATATACGTTAATTGTTTAACAGGTGCGCTATTGCATATTTTTTTTCAGTAATAGGTACTTGTGTTAGAGTATGTCTTGTACTTTACGCGGCGAGCTCGCGATCACTAGTCTAATAAGCCCAAAATAAGCACGTAAACAGAAAAAAAAAACAATATTACTCGCGGAATTAAAAAAAATAAAAATAAAAAAAAATATTCATGGAAGTTTTACGACAACCCTGATTACGTTTTATTGATGCAACACATAAATAAAACAATATAATAACCATTTTTCTTCACCGACCTCAGTCAGTAAGTCTCTGTTGTCCGAGCTATTTCAAAATCAGGTGTAAATTTGAAACTTATTTATAGTGTGGATAATAATAAAGTTTATCAAAATGGTTGCGATTAGATCGAAAGAATTTAAAGATTCGTCGGTTGCGGATTATTACGCGGGAAAATCAGTTTTCATAACAGGCGGCACGGGATTTCTTGGAAAGGTACGTTTTAAATACTTTAACACAATGTAGGTACTATTTTGAGGGGTTCGTAGCAAAATTTCTACCGCGCAGATCTGTTGATCAGCGAGGTTAAGCAGCACTTGCTACTGTCATTCTTTAGATGGGTGACCGTTTCTTCGAACATCGTGACTCGGGCTTCGAAAAGGACGCTAGGTAGTTGGTTCCGATTGTGATACGATTACTATGACAGTCGTTACGGGAGTCAGCAACCCAAAAAGTCCGACAACCGGTTTATCCTTAGGGTGTCTATGTCTCCCAGTAATTGGATGGCGGAGGTCAAAGTTGGCCGCTCCGTGCAAAATACTGATATTCAGATACTGGTAATAGACTGGGAGTCGACCCCAACGTAGTTGGAAAAAGGCTTGGCAGATGGTGATGAGATTGTGCTCTTTTAATTCATTGAACCCTGAGAGGGTCCCGTGTCTCGCAAAATAATTAGTAATTAATAACCTTTTGTCGCTTTTCTATAATTTTTGGTCAGTGGGCTGAAACAGTAATACACTAAATAATACTTAAATGTTTCTTAAATAAACTATGATATTAGGGTGTCTCCTGTATGGGGTGCCGTTTATAAACATCTCCCATGCATACACACCTTAGCCGAAACCACTATCTGTAGGCTGAACAAATAATATTTGTTCCGTGCGGGAATCGAACCCGCGAGACATAGCGCAGAAAGCCAAACACATCAACAGTGCTGTCAAATATACGCGTACGTAGCCCTTCAGTATGACTGGGTATTCCTCAGTTTGGTCCTTTGATACGATAAATATCAAAGGACCAAAATTCTTCTTTTTTTTTTAAACGATGCCCCTCCCTATTATTCCTCCTATAACAAACACAAATCTCACATGCACACACCCAGATCCGGAACAACTATATGTAGGTCATAAAATATTTGTTCCGGGGTCGAATCCGCAGCACGTAGCGCAGAAAGACATTTGCTTAGCCACTACGCCAACTTTGCCATTAATTTTGATTTGCATTGTGATAACTAAGCTAAGAACGAAGATGTTCATGTGCAGGTTATCATTGAGAAGCTTCTGTACAGCTGTCCTGATATCGACACAATTTACATGCTTATACGAGAGAAGAGGGGACTTTCTATATGTGAAAGGATTAAGCAATTTTTTGATGACGAGGTAAGAACCATATTTACAAGAAACATTATTTTTTATTTGTATAATCGGAGGAACCACTTTATTAAGTAACGAGTTCACAAACTCACAATCATCCACACTTTCATTATAATATTAGAAGGATTTACAAGACAAAAGTTTCATAATTGATGATTTCGAAAACTTTGTTATGCTCAGTAGATTTTTGTTGGCTTTGGAGCCAAAACCCTTCTCATATTAATTGTCAATAGATTAACTAAAAAAGCTATTAAAATAAAAAATATGAACATAAATATTTAAAAAATCAACAAAAAATGTGAGAATAGTAGCGGGTGGCTGTTGAACTGCCCAGACATTTCCAGTATAATCTGACCTTCCATTGTATAAAAAGCCTATACAGTGGGAAGTCAGCTCATACTGGAAATATCTTAGCAGTTTAATTTCTGCCCTGCTATAAGAGATCGTAGTAAGGTGATCAGACCAGATCTAAGTGAATGGTCGGGCAGAGCGCCCGGTGCGTGATAGTCTGTGCGCTTGACATTGATAAGGCCACCCGAAGCGTTCTCACATTTTTTGTTGTTTTTTTTTTAATATTTCATGCTCATATTTTTTATTTTATTAGCTAGGTTTACTAGCTAGAGGGATTTGTCTCCAAAACCAACAAAAATTCACCATGTATGCATAACGACATTAAGAACCAAATAAATTAATTGTCATTCATCATTATTCTTACAGTGAAAGAAAACATCGTGAATGAACCACCATGCATCCGATAAATCCGATAAATCCTAAAACCAAAAATTTTAAGACTTGTGATATTTACAGAGTTTTATTAGACCTGCGTACTGTGTAGTGGATCGCAGCCCATTTACCTTCTGTAAATGGAGACTTTTGTCCCAGCTGTGGTAAATTTTATAGAATACCACACACATACAGAAAGCATAATAAAAAATATATATAAATAAATCATTTATTCGGAACAAACTCTCGTTACAATGTTTTAAACCCACCAAACTGCGTAACAGTTTGTCGGTTGTTTGTTTGGCGGGCTTCCACGTAAGAGGGTCTGAGTTCAAAACCGGCCCATACCTCTGACTTTTCGAATTCATGTGCGGATCAGAATTATATTATCACTTGCGTTAACGGTGAAAAAACACATCGTGAGGAAACTCAAAAATTATCGATGGTGTGTGTAGCCTACCAACCCGCACCAGGCCCTTCTCATTTTGAGAAAAGGCCCGTGCCTAATAGTGGTTATGGGCTGGATTTATATTTTATTATTTATTTATTAAACTCTTTATTCACTCTCTCTTTAGCTCTTCGACAGATTGAAAGACAAAAGACCAGCGGATTTAGATAAAATAATTCCTATACATGGTGATATAACTGATCCAAACTTGGGAATTTCTGCCAAAAATGAAAAGAAACTGCTTGAAAAGGTGAGAGTTTTTTTATTTTTCGTGAGAATCACCAATGTTTCTGATGGCAATAATCCTACCAAGAAACAGGAAACCGAAGATAGGTAACTTCTAAGCAAACGTGCTTCATCGTCCACCACATCATCGGTTAAGATAGTGGCCAAAGACGAACCTACCTGGAATTTAGAAATCGCATCATAATCATACACCTAAGCCCACAACGAGCATAGATCAACAAGTAAATGAATATAGTAGACCTAAAGAGTTGTGGAGGAACGCGGTATGGTGTTCCTCCATTGAAAAGATGATTGATATTGCCTGGTGGACCAGAGCCCAGCGGTTGATGTCGGAAAATTGTATAATTGTGTTAGATACGATATTCTTTATCCTTGCGCGATGCAGGCCTCGTAATCTGATTGGTCGAATTCATATTTAAACGCCACTCTAGGTGTCGCTACACTCGCCTCAGAGTCTTTGTACTCTTGTGTTGTCATTGTGTCTGTGCTGAATAAATGTACTATATTTTTTAAACAGGGCTGACTGTCCAAGATTGAAATTAGACCTTAGAAGACAACTTGTGAGAATGACCCTCTCCCATAACTTGTATGACATAATTCTGTATTATTCTGAAGGTATCAGTAGTCATCCATTCGGCAGCCACAGTGAAGTTCAGTGAACCTCTTCAGGTTGCATGGAAACCCAACGTGGAAGGCACGAGGATGATACTGAACTTATGTCGACGGATGAAACGAGTTGAAGTAAGTTTACAAGAAGCGGTATAACGTAGTAGTTACATTTGTGTTCTGTGGTGTTTATCTCTTGATGAATCAAAAGATATCTTCGTTCGTATCTTCGTGATGAATCACGAACAGTCAATACACAGAATAATGCTAGTGTTTTCTAATTATTGGACTAAATTCTCCAGGTATTCCTTCACATTTCCACGGCATACACCAACACAAATAGGTATGAGGTGGAAGAGATCCTGTACCCCCCACCAGCTGATATTAATGAGGTGTACCGGAAGGTCAAAGAAGGAGTAACCGAGGAAGAGTCTGTGAAGATTTTAAGTAAGACTAACGTTGTAATACCTATTAAAGAAGAGGTGATGACAGGTGGAACCGAGTTCTGACAGAGTGGAGACCATGATTTGAAAAGCGGACCGTAAAACGTCCAGCAGCGCGATGGGTTGATCATATAAGGAAAATTGAAGGTTCACGTAGATTTGATTAGCACAGGACCGAGGAAAGTACAGTAGGTAGGGTAGTTTAAGTATTTATGTGGCCATCCACATAAATACTTACTTGGGTCTGTCTCTTCTCTTACATCCATATGTAAGAGAAGAGACAGACCCCAGAAAAAATTATGATTGTGTGAAATTTTACATGGCATTTAAGAACGCAATCATGGAGATATCGTTGAATAGAGATGAATAGAAAAAGAAGACATTGCGCCGACCCCAAATAAAATGGGATAGGGGCAGGAGAATGATGGCGACCCAGGAAAGTAGTACAAGCAAAGAGGGAGAGGTAGATTTAGGCCGTGGATCTCCAACGTAGTCGGTACAATTACTATTTAAATCTACATTCTAAATTTACAGATGGGCGTCCAAATACTTACACATTCACCAAAGCTTTAACCGAACATCTGGTTGCCGATAACCAAGCCTTCGTGCCCACTGTCATCATCAGACCTTCAGTTGGTAACTACTCTTTTCTATACTTTATGCATAAGTCTGTAAGTTTTTATGTTCTATAAGCTTCTTTGACATCCTGTGAATAAAGACAACCATTAGCAAGATTATAAACCGGGCGACCCATAGCGTCAGGCTTACCGTTTAGGCTGCCTGTCCACTGAATTGTGAGGGCTCAATTATGAAGACGCGGAGAGTCGCGCGGCGTGCAACGTGGAGAAAGACGCGTTTCTCCGGTCATGTAGAGTGAGCGAAAGAGCGACGCGCCGCATTTCGCACCGCGCGACACTCCGCATCTCATACATGGTACATTGTATCCAGGTTCGTGAAACAGTTTCCTAGGATGCAAGTGAAACCGTGGCCAACAACTTTGAGCCATATGCAATACACACCGTTAATTATTCACTAGGCAACAATTGACGCGCATAATGTTGAGCTACATGTAGCTTAATATGTAGCTCAAAATGCAGCTCAATATATTGCTCAACATGATGAGCTACATACGCCACTATTTGATGTACAACTAGGCGTTCAATGGAGACAAACAAAAAGGCGCGCATAATTTTCATTCATCTTCATTCCAGTGGGAGCAATCAAAGAGGATCCAATTAAGGGATGGCTGGCGAACTGGTTTGGAGCTACCGGGATCACTGTGTCCACTGCTAAGGGCCTGAACCGGGTGTTCTATGGACATGAGAGCAATATCATAGACATAATCCCCGTGGATTACGTGTCCAATCTGGTGATCGTTGCTGGTGCGAAAAATAACAAGTATGTGTATAATTTTTGTATTAAGAGGCCGGCGGAGGATGAGTTGCCCATACAAACGCAATACCAAAATAATTTATAATTCATTATTCTTGGTATTACGGAATAACAAATTCTGAATGGCTTTAGTGCTCGTCACCGCAGCTCGCGCGCGTCTATGTAAAGTCAAATAGGGATAGCAATATCCTCTTTTCTGCGGGGGGTTAAAAGATACAGGCTCCTTTCTGACTGGTTTATTCAGTTGTAATTTTCTCTTTTACTATTGATGTAAATCTTGATGCTTTCAGGTCAAAAGATCTGAAGATCTACAATTGCTGCAGCAGTTCCTGCAATCCTATTACTAATGGAAGACTCGTGGCACTGTTCACCGAGGATGCTATCAAAAATAAATCTCGTAAGTAGTGTAAAAGTACCTTCAAGTTTATTGTGTAAGTCTAATCTTTGTAAGCTTTTTATCTATAACTATTGTATTAGGTAAGCCTGTGATAATAGTTGTATGTGTTTTTAAATAAACTAGAAGTCGCCTAAGAGTCGAAATTCGACCGTAATTTTAGCTTTCTGCCCTCCTTCTCCGTATAAACTTTGACTATGCTAAATAAAAGAAAGAAAGAAAAAACATTTATTTGCCACAAACACAAGACGCACTAGAATGATAGACATAGATACTAAGAAGAAGACAGGTGCATAGACAGAGAATACAAATTTAGGATGGCAACAGTGTAAAACAAAAAAATAATAATTTGAAACAAAATAAAAAATCCCACTCCTCCATGCGCGCATCTTTTGCCTTCATGTGTTAATATATAGATAAATAAATAAGTTTATCTGAGCAAGCAGTGTGCAATATGAAAACTATGTTTGTATGTGAAAGCTTAGCAAAAAATATATGTATAAGATAAATAAAAATACTAAATACAACATGTATCAGAAATGCGTGATGTGGATCAGGCCAACAAACTGAACCACTTTCTTTTTGTGGACCAACATGGTAATCGCGAAAAAATTCCTAGGGCCCCAAGTCTGCTTAGGTCCTTATGAATATGGCGTTTTATATGGAAAAAGTAAATCTTTTTTTTATTAATTTATAATTATTAAATCAATCGAAGTATGTACCACTGTTATCTATACACTTTCGCCATTTTATAGGTAGTTCAAAATGAAATGAAATGAAAAAATGAAATGATCTTTATTTGCTTGAAGCATGGTACATAAAATAAGTTCTTAATGAGTTAAGTCTGACATACTTCGCCATAATTTCACCATAATTTCACCGATTCCTTTGCTGGAAAAGTGATGGGAGCGAGAGTGAATAAAATCATTAAGGCGGCTTTGAGTGCATTATCGGAATTGAATTTTAATCCTTGCACGAAATTGTCCAAATTCTAGATTACGCTACGTGCTGCAGGTTCGATCCCCGCACGGAACAAATATTTGTATGATCTACAGATAGTTGTTCCGGCCACGTCTGTCTGAGTGTGTCCATGTGAGATGTATGTGCGTAAACTGTACCCTTGATACAGGAAAATAATTGATAGTGACGGCCATTTTTTTTTAATAACGATAATTTTGACTAATGCTCGATCGGCCTTATACCATCTTAATAAATGATGTACAAAGTTATGTCAAACTAACAACAAGATACAGGGTGGCCCAAATGGGCCCCCTATAAATATAGGGGTCCACTTTTTTTTTACATTTATTTAAAACGAGTTTTTGCAGATGCCGTACCGCTACCCAGTTGGTACTTGTTCACAAGGTACAAATGGCTGGTGATGCTAATGACTGCACTGTTCCAAGTCATTCCAGCATACTTGGCGGATATTGTTGAACGCCGGCTCGGAAGGAATCCTAGGTTCGTAATTTTCTTATTAATGCAATATCAAGCTATTCATCAGATTACTTCTATTTTTATCCGACTTCAAAAAAAGGGGAGAGGATTCCACCGTCAATTGCGGACCGATTTTGAAAATTCTTTGTTTGTTCTTTAGAGGTGGTTCTATTTCAATTAGGTCCGATGAAGATTTTCGGAAATAGATAATGCAACTCTTCTATGGATAACAGCAAATGCCTCGCGATTGCTATAATCGCATGTTAATGTATTGTAAAAGCCAAGCAAAATAAAAAAGTCTTTAAAAAAAGTGAAAACCGCCTAAAAAACTAAAAAGTTTAAAATAATTTTTGTTAATAAACTTAACAGCTTCTGAGGTCGCGTCCTTTAATGTATTCTTCAATGCACCTTAGTCATGGCAGTGGCACTGACTTCAGAAGCTGTTAACATTTCAGTTTCGCTGTCATACAGCTATGGCCCTTCGATTAACTTAGGTTTTAAAGTAAGTACTACAAGGGTAACACAGGGGACATTTTGCTCATTGTTCTTTTCATATTAAAAAATATCAGTGTAATCTTTTATTTATTTATTAGGGACCCTCAACAAATCACAAAACATTATAAATAGTAATAGTCTTATATCTGTGTACTCCTTAAATTATAGGAGGCCACATCATCCAATAATTTTCGACTAGGCTAAATATCATATAAATATTTATTATAACTTAATTGAAAAAACAAATTTAAATAAATTTAAAAACAAATTTAAATAAATTTTAAAAGAAATTAAAATAAATTTAAAAATAAATTTAAAATCAAATTAAAATAAATGTAATAATAATAAATAATTAATTTTAATTTAATATAATTAATTTTCTCTTTACAGGTACACAAAACTCCAATCTGTGATCATCCAGGGGCGGAAATCAGTCGACTTCTTCACCTCCAATTCCTGGGTGATGAAGGCAGACCGAGTAAAAGAGCTGTTTACCTCTCTGTCCCCCGCTGACAAACACATGTTTCCCTGCAACCCCTCCGACATTAACTGGCCTGATTATATTCGCGATTACAGTTGGGGAGTGAGACGGTTTTTAGAAGGAAAAAAATAGTTTTAGTAGCTATACATTTATCATACTTACCTACATACTTACATTTTTGAAGTATTAAGAAACGGGGAATTAAAATAGTGTGTTGGAGACTAGCTCTGCCCGCGACTTAGTCCGCGGGGAGATCGGGTGCTCGACTTGTTTTTGGAAATACATTACTAATATTAAATACCTGAAAAAAATATACAAAATTGGAGCTATAAAGCCATGAATTATTGATTTATTAATATTTCATTGTATCAGTGGCGAAGAGTCCATACAACCCGATTCCCATCGGCTTCCCTTTAGGAATTGGTTAGTGCATACTGCATAGATCAACGTAATATTATATTATTTACTCATCCAACTGACAAAAAAGGCTTGTTATTCAGTTAGGTCGAGCTCTTCCAGACATTACTATATATAAATTACAAGAAACATGGATTTTTGTCTTGCAGCAATTTTTAGAGAACATTTTTGGGACGGCTTCCCCTTTTAAAACTGTCACCCTTCGCCACTGCATTGTATTCGTCTCTACTTAAATTCATTTATTAATTTAAGTAATGCTTCATGTACAATGTACAAAGGCGGTCTTAATGCCGTAGGCATTCTCTACCAGACAACCTTAGGGTGATGCAGAGACAATGAAGGTAGATGCACCAAAAACAAACTTAAATGAGAGGTATAATTATACTTAAAAACAACTATATAAACTTACTTATTACATTATTATACTTAACTATATAAATATCCTATACTAACTTACATATAAATAAATTTGTTTAGTGTGTAGGTATGTTTGTATGCTATATTTTTATCACACTTATTCCTATGACAATAAAGATTTTTTTTATTATAATCTAATGCTGTAAAATAAAGATCATATTTTGATAAGACTTTCATCGAAGCCTTTTACTATTAAGATTACATTCATCCCTTGTTTGTTTTCCATTACCTACCCGCCGGCTACACGCTTAGAATTTATACTGAAACCTACCGAAACCTACCAAAACCTTTTTCGAAATACGATTATCGTAATTTTGTAAGCCTTACTGAAAGCACGTCACTTAACCGCTATAGACATCCACATTTTTATCGGTCTAGGTTTTTCATAATTTCTATTCACAGAATGTAGAAAACTTTCTAGGTCTAGTATGAAAGAAAAACCTAGAAAATGTTCAATGACCTAATCCCTATCCTATACAGACTGGTAGGTGTAGGTCAAATTTAGAAAAAAATAAAGTAAACAGTTTTATTCTGGACTCGCCAGGAACTAATAAAAGTACAAAAATAAAAAATAAAACATGAAAAAATAACAAAAGAAAAACAATAATTAAAGCAACCTGGACGAGACCAAAAATGGCCCCCATCTCAGCATAATGCTGTGGCATTTAGAAATAGAAAATGTCACAGTGCTTTGTATTCTGATGGGACCGTTGCAGTCATGCCACGGGTAACCACGATACAAATAAATAAATAAATACAGGGTGACTGGTAGAACGAGGGAATCGTTGAAGGAGGGTAGATATTGTACTCATCATTATGAACAACTTTTACTATGGGACCGAAACTGAAAACGTGAAAAAAAAAATCTGCTGTTCCATGTAAATAATTCAATATTAATTGGCTAAATGTGTATGGCTATGTGTGTGTTGAGGTGTGTCTGTGTGTGTGTGTGTCTGTGTGTGTGTGTATGTATGTGTAATGTGTTGTCGGAGCTGTAATAGAGTCGGCAACGCGCGAGTGAGGTTCCTGGTGTTGCAAGCGTCCATAGGTTGCGGTAAAAATAATAAACATTAAATGGCCAAAGTGGGAATGTTTTTTTTTTAAATCGACTCTTTCAGCAATTGTTTCGTCATTTGGTAATCATGTACCCTTATTTAATAAGGAGGTTTTTGTAACAATTATTGCATCTTTTACTACTGGTCGGTAGTTGTTTTTACAATACGCAGATCCCCAGCTTCTACTGTCAGTGAGGAAAGAACAGAACTTCTTTAAAAATACGCTATTATAAATATTTTTAACCCATTTTATAGCTACACATTTCATCGCGCCATTTTTGATAATATTTATTTTAATTCGATACAAAATATTTTTTGCTGGCAACACATTGCTCTAAATGGCATTTTATGATTTATGGCAACATTTAGCAGGATGTCGAAGTAATATCATCAAAATGTCTGACACATCAAACGGTCGTTATGATTTTTGGATTTTTGGAGTTCCGTTATAAGATTGGAAAACGGTTGAATACATTAGGATGACTTTATATTGCAATACTCGATAGTGCCTAAGTAAATTTCTATATTTTTTGCTCTTTTAAGGGGCGTCGCTCACACGAGCTAGAGTCGAGGCGGCGTCGGCGCGGCGTCGAGGCGCGGGCGTACAAGCGGCGCGCCGCTTCTACGTTTTCTTTAGGAATAAATGGCAGTGCGCTCATATACTAGAGTCGCGGCACGGGCGAGGCGGTGGCGGCGCGAGGTCGAGGCGGAGGCGCGGCGGGGGTGCTGTGGCCGATGGCGACGCGACTCCACCGACATTTTGTCACTGTGTTTCGTGCGGAGATGCGTTTACACTGTTAATAACTTGTAGGAGTGCAAGTACGTCTTCATCTTCTGACGACGACATGTTGAGTGAATTGGAATGTGTGAAGGTAGCATAATCGCCCGCGCCTCCACTCTACATAGAGACCACGCTTCGACGCCGCCTCGACGCCGCCGCGACCTCGCCTCGACTTATCAGTGAGCGACGCCCCTAAAACTCAACCGTGAAACAGTTTAAAGAAAAAGGTATCTCAACATTTAAGAAACGTGTAGGAGAACATTATCTCTCCTTGTCCTAGTTTCATAAGCAAAGCAGCAGCAGTTGTTTGTAATTTATTTATTTATTTTTATATTTATTTAATTTGATGTAGTTATTTTATTTATGTTTATATTATTATATTTTGTTATATTCTTGTACATCGCTGTCTACGTTTCGTGTTCTAAATTCTTCTCTCGCAGGTCTGATGGAAGAGATTTTTTTTGAGAAATAAGCAGTACCTTTATACTTTGTTCTACTATTTAATGTTTTCTGCGTCTTTTCATGTGAGTAGGTACTAAGAAAATAGTTATTTTTTATACAAGAGTGCAAAGTTGCTTTTTAACCGCGTGTTCAATTTTGATGACCGAGCAAGCGAAGGATTCTAAAATTGAATCACGAGCGTTAGCGAGGGAATCAAAAGAGCACGAGGTGAAAAATCTTTGCACTCGAGTGCAACACGTAACTTTTCATTCCACCTCAGCGAGGAAATGACTAAATGCAAAAAAAAAACGTTTAATTCACAAACTTAGTGCACACGATGTTCTAAATTCAATTTACTTTATCCTCTAGAGAATAAAAACGGCTTTTCCACTCAGATATTGAAGATTAAAAATACTCTTTCCGAGATGGTGGGATGAAAATTTACTTTATCCTCTAGAGAATAAAAACGGCTTTTCCACTCAGATATTGAAGATTAAAAATACTCTTTCCGAGATGGTGGGATGAAAAAAATGTTTGCACACAAGCTGAACATTGTATTGAATCGATTTTAGTAACATTTGAGCAAGACTTTTACGAAATTTGTACCTATAGTAGGTACAACTGAGGTAAAACAGTACAGTTAGTAAGGTATAGTAAGATAGTATTTACAAAAGTCACCTTGAGCAATACTAGTTTTGAATATTATGTTTTTGCCGGTTTCCCTAATGGTTCGAATTGAATTTAGGGTTCTGCTTACATTAGTTAAACATTTTACTATGATTTAGTAAAGCAGTAAGGTCGTGGATAAGGTATTATAACTCTTATCTGTTCTAAAATTAAATTTACCTGGTTCAATTACCTGCCTAGCCTTTTCCCAACTACGGTGAGGTCGTCTCCCAGTCTAACCACCCAAAAAAATGGTAGGTAACAATGGCGAAGGGTGAAAATTTTCCAAGGGAAAGACGCCCCAAAAATTCCCTACCAAAAAAAAACACTTACCAATAAATGCATAATTTAGATATATGACTATCAAAAAAATTGTAGGCGTTATGTTAGATTCAGTAGGATGAGTAAATAACATAATATTACGTTGGTCTATGCATTAACCTATTTCTAAAGGGAAGGCGATGGGAATCGGGTTGTATGAGTTTTTCGCCACTGGTAGGTAATGTATTTTTTTTACCGATTATGCTGTTTGGACTCCCATCTATATTAGAATAGAATAGAATAGAATATATCTTTATTTCTCATCATCACAGAATCATATATTAATAGAAATACACGTAAAATAGAGACTGGTGTCTGATGTAGGTAGAACCTGTATTACAAATCACCAGGCTAATCCTCCATGGAGACACATATAATTTAATATATTGTATGATCGGTATTATATATATATTTTTACAAGGTAGCTCAAAGTTTAGTCTCCCAGATTGTATTGAAGTTTATTACCAGAGTTCATGTTCATTACCATTTTAGTTACGCGGTAGACCATCTGATGCAGCTGAATATCAGTATTTTACACGGAGCGACTGCCATATAACCTCCGCCACCCAATTACTAGGAGCCACCGATGATGAGGTTACACCGGTTGACAGATTTTTTGGATTGCTGCACTGAAAAATCGTAACAGCCAGAGACAAACAAGGTCTTGATTCGGACGGAGCCAGCAAAGTTAAAATATTTACACTGAAACAACATAACGCCTAGTGTATGAATTAAAATGAGAGACTCAAAAATACAGTAAAACTATATTTATTATGAAATATTGAAAGACGCAACGTGCAATCATTCATAACAAGTAAAAAACAATATGGAGTCTTAAAACTGCTTGTTCCTAGTTAAAACTAAAACAGTATTGCCAAATTACCAAAGAAAAAAATATCGGCCAAAAACAAAAAAATATATATTCATGAACCATAGAGATAATATATTGTCATAAACTGAACACCTAGAATTAAATAATTTATTGCTATTTACAATCGAGAAATACTTGGCTTGGATGGAGAAGGATTCGGAGGATCATTTCTGGACTAATTCTTGTACATTATAATTCAGTTGCCAAAGAGTGTTACTAATGGCACTTTCTCCATTGTCCATGTCTTCATAATCCTGTTCAAAAGTAGGTGCGTGAATGTCAGTGAACCAAATTATACGGATGAGAGAACAGGATCTCTGGTTGTATTATTTTGACATTTAATAACATCCGACACCAGAATATTGTGCTATGGAAATGTCTTACACATACTTAATGTTCTGGGTTTGGATGTGTCATGTATGTTTGTAAACTGTACGATACGAGAGAAATGCTCAGCGCCTTAATTGGGGCCATAATAGACGCTAAGAATAACCCCAAGAGAAATATCGGTTTAAAGACATTTATTTCTCAGATAAGAACAGTTACAGTTCACTTAATTTGAGAAAAGTACATATCTATAATCATGCATAAATCTGTGGATCTTATAGACTCTCAATAATATAATCTCAAAAATATCAGTAATATAATAAAAAATAAAAAAATATGTTAAATACCTTCTCCAGGGCATGCGGACAGCGAGTAAAGGGCAACTCGCTATCCGACCATGGACACGGCGCGTTGTGTTCCACGCGCGCCTCAAAGAACGTCAGCAAGATGACGGGGCCCCCCCTGTAGAGGGCCGAAGCCTGCCGGGGTCGCGGGACTTATTATCATTACCGTGACCCCGGAACGTAAAGGGCTATTGAAGGAACACCGTGGATTTTAGTCAGTACAAGTCTGACAGTCCCTCCCGCCCTGCCCGGGGTGGGAGGACTCATTTGACGATATTAACACGCTAAAAAAAAAAAAAAAGATACCTTCTCCAAATAAAATTATAGTTCTGTGTATGTAAATGAAATCAATTAGAACAAAAGCCGCACGACCAAGGTACAGGGTGTGGGAATAATAAGATTTACCTGCTCGTGTTATCTCACTAACTGGCTTTTAGCTTGTTTAGTTAGGTTCAAATTGAATAGTTTTAGTTTGGTACTTTAATAAGCTCTCATTTTAAGCTTCATTACAAAAGCCTTTCATCCATCGTTTTAGATTGTTCTTGATTGAATAGGTACAGTCACGAGCTTTAATTTGGGACCCACCTAAGGTTGAATATCGTGTAGCAAACTTTCGCCATTTAGAGCTATTATGTTAACGCTGACAGCGTTAACATAATAGCTCAAACAATAAACGTCATAATACGGTCATAATGTTTACCATCGACAACTTTACGTTTCTAGGGGCTAACGTCAACTGGAGCGAGGGCAAACGATCATTACCGATTTCCGAGTAATAATTACTTTTTGGTCCTGTGGTCCCATAAGAAAAAAGAAACAAATAAAAAAGAACAAAATTATATTGTCAATATATGATAGCTCAACTAACCCGCTTATTCTTCAAACCTATATTAGTTAAAAAGTTTTGTCTCTTTCTCAAACATAAATATCAAAGTGACGGACCAAAACAACATATTTAAAATAAAATAGGTTTAAAGGCCGTTTATGATTATGGGGGCTTAGAAGATTTCAGCTAAAATATTGATTAATAAAATCTTTAGAAAAACAAAGTTTTTTATTCTTTATATTTATTAAGACATTTATGACGCAAACCTCAATCTTAACACAATTATATAGAAAGCATGGTTAGCGGTGCACAAAATAAACACTTATGACCGAAGGCTACGACTAAATTAATTTAAATCTCTCCAGTAATTTTTTTATCATAAATATTCAAAACCGCGTATATCCACCTTCATTGTCAATCACAGCCTGGAGCCGGTTACGCATGGATCCAATCAATTTGTCACATATGTCAGTACCCCTAAAACTTTCCCAGACTGTGAGGCAGTGATCCATAAGTGCTTCTCTAGTTCTTTCGTTTCTATTTGACCATTTTTGAACCATTAAGCCCCATATATTTTCTATAGGATTTAAATCGGCACACTTTGCAGGCCACGGAATACGATTTAAATTTGCTCTATTATTGTCGAACCAAGTTCTAACGATTCTTGCCGTATGAATTGTTGCGTTATCTTGAACAAAGTTCATTGGAGCAACATCTTCTTGTGGATAATATAGTTGCAATGTTGGAAGGACACTCTCGTCTAATAAATCGACATAATCTTGAGCAGTGGCCCTGGGTGGTAAATTTATTAGTTCTCCAATGCCGGCTGAACTAATCCAGCCAGACATGTTAACTGTAATGCGACCAGACGCGTTGTTAGCTATGACGTGGTCTTCCGTGTATCGCGTCCTGTCAATTCGCCACAAATGTAGTCTGCCCGTTTGGGAAGATTGAAAAGTCTTTTCATCGATGAAAGCCGTCGTCGTCCAATCAAAATTTAGATACTGACGTGCGAAAATAAGTCGAGCAGCTTTATGGGCATCCGTCAACGCAATTTTTTTTGCAGGCCGCCTGTGATGCAGTCCCATAGCTTTAAGATGCCTTCTAACTGTTGAAGGGTGGACTTCAAACGCTTCCGCAAAATGCCTCGTTGGCGTAAATCCATTCATCAGGTATTGCCTTTGCATCAAGCGGCTCTGCTCTTGTGTTATAACTTGCGGGTGATGGTTGTTTCGTCGTAAGTCAATAATATTTTCTTCGTTCCCGTGGCGTCGAACCCAGCGGCGAACTGTGTTTCTTGTCACATTTATTCGTCGCGATATCTCGTGAATGCCTACTCCTTGTTCGTGCAAATCAATAATTTGGAGCCTTATTTGGTCACGATTAGCCGCAAGCATTTTATTAATTGGCAAATTATATTTTGTGAAAATATCACATTAAACTATTTTCTTAAATGACACTGACACGACACATGTTCGTAATTAGAAAATCGTAATGATAGCTTTTTGCAACGAGGTTATCATTTCATAGGTCGATTAGATAAGACATTTTATGTCTTAACACTTTCCGGGACAGACCGCCTCTTGACGTTATGTCGGTATATCGTTACGTGACAGTACGGCTAAGGGCGGTGAACTTTATTTCATGTAATTTGGCAAACCGTCGATAGCCGTTGCTTGCCCATAGTATTCCTAAGAAGCACATGATCTAGTGTCACATCACGCGACTTCATTTGTTCGTGGGTGTCACGGCAAACTCTTTTCGAGTCATTTTTCAACACACACATACGCAGTGCTTATGCACCAAAACAACACATGCACACCGCCGACAGGCGTAGACTGAGCCATACAAGTACAATGATGTTGATATTTAGTGTCACGGCGTACGCGGCGCCGGCGTGTCGTCGAGGTAGTACGGCTGTAGACGGTATGACAAAATGTATGGGATTTTGAAGTGTCATATCATTACATTTGCAAATAGTCAAGTGTCCCGGAACGTGTTAACTTGACATTCAACATTATTACACTAAAGTTTCGACCTTATTGCATTATGATTGTTCTAACAACATTTAACGGAAATGGGTCCCAAATTAAAGCTCGTGACTGTACCGGTCCTATTTATGAAACTTTTATTGCTTTAGGCATGCTTATTCAGTTCAGACACTATTATTGAGACACACGACACGGTTGGCGCAGTGGCTAAGCGATTAGCTTTCTGCGCTACGTGCCGCGGGTTCGATCCCCGCACGGAACAAATATTTGTATGATCTACAGATAGTTGTTTCGGGTTTGGTTGTGTGTGCATGTGACATGTATGTTTATGTTTGTAAACTGTACCCTCGATACAGGAGAAATCCTAGTGAGGGGCAATTTTCCAAAAAAAAAAAAAAAAAAAACTATTATACTCGGGACCAATGAATCTGAATCACCAAAAAAACCTTAATATCTCCGAAACTAAGAAAGAAGAAAGAAAAATAATTTTATTCCGTCCGGGATAATGACGGCGCCACATTCACTTCGCTGATTTCGCTGATTCGCTGCACTAACACCGATTATAACCATATTTTGTGCAAATAAATGAATTTGAATTTGAATTTGAATTTCATAATAGATGAAACACCATAAAAAAGAAATACCTACCTATTTCTTATACACTTCTAATAAAAAAGAAAAAAAAAGAAAACATGCCGTCGAGCATGCCCGTACCGAAAAGGTTACCAACTCAGCATATTATTATGCTGGATGTGAGACACCCAGCGCTGATTTTCAGTTGGCACCCCCTGCAGTGACACACGGACGTAGGTAAGTGAACAGATAATGAACAGATGTGAACAGATATGAACATGGTAAATACCCCGTTTTGAACTCTAATACTAAAATTAAAATTAAAAACACTTATGGATAAGCCATTCTTTTTCCCACTGCATGTGATTAGTGTGAGATTCATTGCCGAAATCATTGTAAATACAGCACCTAATTCAGCCTTTGTTTCAAGGAAATACATGACAAACCCGTTACAGATGGTACAATAACATCAAACTCAAGGGAGCCCAAAGGAGTCAAGTTAGAATTGATTTTGTCTCGACACGTCCAATTTAATTATAACGCGTTCGCTTCGACTTATTAATTCTAATTAGATTTAATAAATTAATTACCTATGACAAGTTTTTGTCTATTTCTGTTCAAGCTGAGATTGACTGGTAAAAATATTTAATAAAGATTTCTTTTTTTTCGAAGTAATTTCATATTTTAATTTGATGACACGGTTGGCGCTCTGGCCAAGCGATTGGCTTTCTACGCTAGGTGCCGCGGGTACAATTTCTGCACGGAACCAATTTTTGTATGATCTACAGATAGTTATTTCGGGTCTGGATATGTGTGCATATGAAATCTATTTGTACAACTTTTCGAAGTTTTGTATAGAACAGCTGTTTTTTCGCGATGTTGGTCCCATACCTAGAGATAGTTGTTCAGTTTGATGGTCTGTTGTATTGAAAGTGAAACACTTTTTGCAGAAAATATTACATTGGTTTTTATCACGTTTATAGTCTTATGAAATATAAATTTATTATTATTTATCCTTTACCCTCGATAAAGGAGAAATAAAAATGAGGTGCAAAGAGATCTTCATTTTTTTTTTGTTAAAAGTTGATTTTTAATGTCAATATTTCAAATAGAATACTGTCTAATTTATACACACCATGATATTTCGCGCATTTTATTTTTTTTGAGCACGTCTCAAGGCGATTATTTGACTCGATATAGCGTCTTATCGTGCTAGGAACGGTGGAAGGTCACAGTCTCTCCCGCTCGTATTGAAGTTTATTACCAGAGTTCATGTTCATTACCATTTTAGTTACGCGGTAGACCCTCTGATGCAGCTGAATATCAGTATTTTACACGGAGCGACTGCCATCTGACCTCCACCACTCAATTACTGGGAGACACCGATACCCCAAGATGATTATCACAAAAAATACAATACAAAATTAATCAATTTAATTCACAACTTAACTGTAAACATAGGCTTCAAAAATCGGTATACTCCATTACAATAATCTTTTAAATAATCTGACCACTCGATCTGCGTAGGATCGCAGGGGAACTGTAGCTTATCTTCAGGTGATAGCGAGTTCGCCAACTCACGTGCACGGTCGGCCTTCATCACCCAGGAGTTTAATGTGAAGTAGTCTACAGCATTCCTGATGCCCACTACTTGGGATACAACTTTGACGTATCTGTTGATTGATATAATAAAAAAATATAATAGTTTAAAAAAGAAACTATAGAGCACGCTTTAGTCTTCCAAAATGAACGTGTATGCAAAATTTCAGCTTAATCGGAAACCGGGAAGTGGGTCAATTTTAACTTCCAAGATTTTTTTACATAGTTAGTTACAAGTGAAGCTAATAAAAGCGTTTCATTTGCGTATACAAATAATAATATTAATTTTTATTTACTTAGGCTGGCGTCCGGTCATTTTCAGCCAAAAGTCAGTGAGATACGCAGGAGTCATTTGCAGGAACATTGTCCCAATGTTCAATGCTGTTTTAGATGTTGTATATAACATAAATGGGTACGGGACTTCATCTGAAACAAAGCACGACACGGTTTTGACGACACGTTTGGCGCAGTGGCTAAGCGATTAGCTTTCTGCGCTACGTGCCGCGGGTTCGATCCCCGCACGGAACAAATATTTGTATGATCTACATATAGTTGTTTCGGGTCTGGTTGTGTGTGAATGTGACATGTATGTTTGTAAACTGTACCCTCGATACAGGAGAAATCCTAGTGAGGGGCAACGTTTAAAAAAAAAAAAAAGCAAGCACTTTATTCATTGACCACTTTATTCATTGACATTGACAAGAATGGACGGCCGGTCTAGAACAAAATTCACGAAAAATGTGTCCCGAGACAACCTACATAAGCGTAGGTATATTTAAAGAAATATAAAAACTATAACATCCTAATTCAAACCGTATCGACATTATTAAACAGCTTAATTTAACTTGCGGACAATTATTCAGCCTATTCAACTTTTTCACAATACAATACACGTCAAAAATGCCTCTACAGTGCCACAAACTTATCTGACCCGGTGACCAAAATTGGAACTAACGTCGCTACGGAACAAAAATGACTTCAAAATGTCATTTTTGTAGGGAGATGAAATTGTTAAAAGCGACGGCAGCGACGCCATGACAGATAAGTTTGTGGCACTGTAGCCTTCTCTGTCTACGGGCACTGTAGAGGCATTTTTGACGTGTATTCTGTCGGTTGACAACACAAAGACTGTCACGTGATTAGAACTCTTGGTTATAGCGATGTGATGTGATAATTAAATCGTATAATATAATTTAATTGAGTTGAATTATCTTACTTATGTTATTTTAATACTCCATAAAGAAACCGGGAAGCAAAAAAAGGCTATTTTAGAGGGTTCCCGAACCCTTAATATTTTATGTATAATTTTGTCATAATTATTAAAAATAAATAATTTTGTTTGTATTCACTTACTTTCACCTCTCGAGATAGTTTCTTGTTTGAAGTATTTGCAGCATTCGGCGAAACGTACAGGATTTAATGAACTGGTGGTAGAATTAAACACCTGAATTTCATTTGATCTGAAATAGCAAAAAACAATTTTATCCACACTCATATCGGAAAGTTCTAATTATTAATTAAAAAATATGTAGTACTATAATGACAGACTTTATGCACACATATTTATGACATATTTTATTACACTTGCACGTGTGCTATATAATAAAATTAAAAAGTTTTATTATGATACATTTTTCCTAACAAAACAATGCTACAAAAAAACTTTATAAGTACACTTCGGCTCCACCAAGGAGCTTTCAATTCAATTTTTATAGCATTCGCACATTGTCTATGGTGGCGCGAGCTAGGGCGCATGCGCGGCGTGCTACAGCGCATGCGCGTTAACTGCTGTTTCAGCGCCATTGTTGTTTATTTACCTGTAATGTGTTATAGTGCCACAAACTTATCTGACCCCGTCATAGTGCCACTGCGGTCACTTTTACCAATGTCATCTCCTGCCTGCTGAGTTTCGGTGCCATTTTTGTGTATTTACTTCATTAATTTGTTACCTGTTGCATGAGTATAGATAAAGTAGTATATGAAACTGCACATAACTAGGTATATAAACACTCGTGTTAAACTATTAAAATATTTTAAAACATTATGCAACTGTTTCATAAACTACTATATCACGGACCAAATCTTGAAAAATACCCTCTGTTTCATTCAAACAATTCAATATCACTGTATAAAATACTATGGAACACCAAGTTTGTCTTTTAGGAAAATTATTCATAACGATGATTACAATAGCCCTCTTCTGGGATTATACCCTTTCCCACTTACCCGCCATTATATAAATGGGATGAAATAAATTACAAAAAAATAAAAAAAATCAGAGGTGGTCAATGAAGGTCATTTATACCGCGAATGTAAGGTGAAATACCGGGAGGACGTGCTTTAGAAGGGCCTTACTGATGATGACCTTCAAAAAGAACAGGTGCGTAGAAAGCGATCAAAGTGCACATGATGTGGATGTCTGCGCTTTCAGAGAAGTACAAGTAAGGTGTTTATACACGATATTTTTTATGTAGTGCGCTAAATTTGCAGTATGATTCAGTGTCCGTTTCCAAATGCAACCGCAGCACTAAAATTCACACGAAAACAAAATAAAACATTGATTTTGTATGACTTGCGCTTGTAAATTATGCGTCCCCCCCATACTAAGTCGAATTTTCGTTTTGTTTTAAAGTGTATCCCAATACTGCGGTTGCATTTAGGAACAGACTGAATCACTCTACAAATTATGCACACTACTAATTGTCATGTATGGAAATTATTCGTCTTACTTATTAGCTCTCGCAGCTGCTATAATACTCAGGTTCGACACATAGTCCACGGGGATGAGGTCTATGAAGTTGCTGCCATCTCCGAGGATGATGCAGTTCCAGCCCTTGCCAGCGTTGTGAAAGAGCGGTGTAGTGCCGAACGAATTGTCCATCCATCCTTTGACTGGCTCATCTTTGATTGACGTTACTGGAAACAAACAATGAAGATAGAGAGAGAAATGTAGATATTACCAAATTGTTTTTGGTCACAGCCTAAGGTTCCAGCTAAGGAGAACTAGATAAGTTAAACTTGATACTATGTTTTTATTCATGTAGATGGTGATACACCATCTACATGAATAAAAACATATTATCAAGTGACAGAAAAGTTGAGAAGTGACCGTTTGCCGTGGTATGGGCATGTGATGAGGAGGGATTTTTTGCCAGTCAAAAAACAGTTTTTGTTTTTCTTTTGGGTTAAAAACAACACTGCAAAAAAGTTACAAAAAATAGGTACAGTAAATAAAAAAGTAATCAACATAAACTATACTATACAAATAAGGTACTTAAAAATAAAGGTACATGCTACACATAATTACCTATATAAAGTACTTAATTATATTTTAATAATGCATAATATATTATAGCTAGGCTCTATGAATGGTATATTCTTTTCAAATATCACATGGAATTATTTGTATGGATCAGCACATTTTTGTTTCGCGATTTCAAGGTTCGTGCCTTAACAAAAGTGGTTCATAATGATAGCCCCTTAAAAGGATTTGGACTAGATGGGTTATACTTTATAGATTGGAAAGAGGTTAGAGGTTGGCCCTGATACCAGGATAAGTAGACCGGAAACTGACCGGAAGCTCTTGTTTTTAATCAAATCTTTCTATTGGTTTCCTATAAAGGTCATAAAAATGAGTAGTAGGATCTTGTACACTATCAGCAGCTTAATGACAATCTATAGATGGTCATTGTTGCAGTCTCTTATTTATTTATTAACCTTAATAATTTATGTACACACATGAAAGACACAGAAAACATTAAAATAGGAGAACAAAGTACAAAGGTACTGCTTATTTAACAAAAGAAATCTCTTCCAGCAGACCTGCGAGAGGAGAATTTAAAACACGAAATGTACAACAAACAGCGATGTACAAGAATAGATCAAAACTACAATTTCTTCTGGTAATTGACTTCTCTTCTGGGACTTACGCTTGTTTGCCTCCTTAGTAATCTAAAAAACATATAATTACCAACAGAGGGCCTGATGATAACAGTGGGCATATGTCCATGATTGTTCGCGATGTAGGATTCAGCCAACGCCTTCGTGAACGTGTATGTGTTGGGTTTGTTATCTGTAACAAAATAAATTATACTTAACGTACTGATAAAAAACCGGATTTGGTAACATTGACCCCAAAAAGCCAAAGTCAAAGATAATTATTATGCTAAGGTTTATATATTTTTTTACAATAATTAATAAGGTAGCTTATTGATTGTGATTCGTCATCGTGGGTTGATTGGTATTGTTCCGGGAGGAGCAATGTTGTTAAATTTTAATGGATGTATAAAATAGCTTAGCTTGAACTGCTTGCTGTTATCCTTATAAATATTATTGGATGTAGTGTTTGCTTATAATTGGTTAAAAATTTACGAAAATACTGTATGGCGCATGTCTGCTAGAATATTAACTAAATATCAATGTATTGACTGTAAGCGAATTTTAATAAATAAATACATTATGGACTAGAGAAGTTTTCTGACACCTATTTATACATATTACGTACATAAGTATTCATCTCAGTTAATTATAGTTCGGGAGCGAATCTCGGGTTAAGATTTTGCGGATTATAATATACATAGACAAAATCGTGGTACCAATTAGTCCAGACGGTGTCAAACATAGTCCAGTTTTATTCGTTGCTTTTTTATTTATGAAAATTTGAAAATTACTTTTTACTATAGTATAAAAGACTACAAAAAAACAATCACAAGATTTATTTTTTAAACGTTTCCAAACGCTTTTGTTACTCCTTTATCGTGGGTAAAGTTTACAAACACACATAATTATCATATACACATACACCCAGACCCGAAACAACTATCTGTAGATCATAAAATTATTATTTCCGTGCGGGGATCGAACCCGCAGCATGTAGCGCAGAAAGCCAATTGCTTAACCACTGCGCCAACCGTGTCGTCTACCTACCGACGGACTTGTATCATAGGCTGGTATGTCACTCGTCAAATATCTTTGTCCAATGTACATTTGATCAAATAAATTTAATGACTTCATCCAATTTACTAGCAACATCGATATTTGATCAAAGATTTTGCCATTTCGATCATCGAATGTTAATTGCAGGACTTAAAGTCGCTACACGTTCCTCCATATCCTCAACTACGCAAATTACAAAGAAATCTTGGACAAAGATATTTGACAAGTGGAATGGGCATCTGTCAAAGAAATTTGATCAAATGTTGGACAAATAAATTTGACGAGTGGAATATCACCCTTACTTATAAACTTCGAAGTAGCTTCCATATTGTATCCATATTCTTCCATGAACTTGTAAACATCTTCCAGCTTAGCGGGGGGAGGGTAGGTCGTCTCCATAAGTACAGGTTTTTGAGTGTGTGCGAATGCCGTTGATATGTACACGAAGGCCTGTGAATAATAAATCATGCTGTAACATATTTTTAACCGAATTCAAAAAAGAGAGGTTCTGTGGTTTTTTGTATGTTTGTTACGCGATTGCTCCGCCAATTGCAGACCGATTTCGAATATTTTTTTTTCGTTTGAAAGACTGTAGGTACCTACTCTCTAGGTGGTCCCATTTTAATTTGGTGAAGATCTGAAGCCCAATTCTCGTAATTAATTTATAATATGACTGAAAGTTGACCGAACTGTGATTATATTATGAATTAACAAAAAGTCATGTATTGTACTCCTCTTAAAGTTCAGTCCGATTCCAGTATGATTTGGATTCAATCTTCCTACAAACTCATTTCAATCTCATTTTTGACGTTTGTGTATAGACGAGAGCTACGGACGAGAGTGTCAATTTTATTATCTGTGTCAGTTCAAAATGTTAGCAGAATACCGATTTGCCTTTTATTCAACTTTCGATCTCATTACAATATAATGTCACGTTTGACGTTGTTTGTTAGGGTAGGAGAATACCATTTGTGACATTTATGACATTGGTAGTAGATCGGAATGAGATCCGAACTATATTTTGAACATTTTTAATTACGAGAATTGGGCCTCTGATGAATACCTTCGGAGATAGACAATGGAACTCTGGAATGATTGAATATCACTCGCGATTGCTGTAATCTCATATTTATGCCACTTAAAAAAGAGAAATAAAAAATGTAAAAACCGACTTAAAAAAACTAAAAGGTATAAAATAATTTCCATAAAAAACTTGTGGTAAATCTAAAGAATATCACTGGTTTTCTTTTTATGATTTTTATAGTGGGCCAATGAAATTGCGGTTCACCTGATGGTAAGTGATCACCGCCGCCCATGAACATCCGCAACACCAGAGGAGTCACCGATGCGTTGCCGACAACAAAATAAATGATTTCATTACCTCAATATTCTTCATATGTTGGCTAAGCTTCAGGATCTTCTGCGTGCCTTCGAAATTGATGTTCATGGCCACCGGTAACGGTTCGTTGAATTGAATTGTTGCTGCGGCGTGGAAGACTACTGAGACCTGAATTTTAACGAAGCATACAGGATAATTTTGTATGTAGTCAGTAGTGTCAATGATTCAGTAGCACTACTTTACATTAATAATAAAATCATCTAGCCTTTTCCTAATAATATTCGCTGCTTCTATTGGGCACAATGTCGTTATAACAGCAAATATTTTGATTTGTACATCTCTGAGATCAAAATATTATTGTTTGCTTACCTTATCTATCAAAGTCTGTTCATCTTCCGGCTTAAGTCCCAGGTTTGGTAAGGTTACGTCACCAGCCACCGGTACCACTTTCTTCATACATTGTGGATCTGTTTCTTTCAATCGAGTAAATAGCTGAAAATAAACATTTCCACTTGCAAATTTAACTTTAAATTCCATTGAACAATTCGCATCTTTCCTAATTTTAAAAGTACCACAAATAAAGCAACTTCTACTTAGTTAGAAGACTACGAACTAGCGAACTACTAAAAAGTTGTAACGTCAAACCTACCCAACTGTTTAAGTATTTTCATGTCATTTGTACAACACTCTGTTTTAACTAGTACAAACAATTTATGCTATCTGCACTTATTTTGAAAACCTGTAATATTTTACGTAATAAAATCTTGAATACTATAACATTTGGATTCCGCTTATTATACATTAAAAAAAAGAAACAATAATTCAAAACTGTTATAATTACGAAATGAAATGTTATTTTCTCCTGCATGTCTTTTTGTAGTTACATTTAAAAATATTGACACTTCACAAATAGTTGTTTCCGGTCTGGGCCTATGTGCATGTGCTAAGTATATTTGTTTATGATGTGACGTATTTGCATAGCGTTGAAGGAAAATGATGATTTTAAACTAGAGTCCGTAAATGGCGTACTATAGTCAATAAATAAACTGTACCCACGATAAAGAAGATAAAAAAAAAAAACATCTTTTGAAATATTTTTTTCCGATACTTACAGGATTTCCAAACATATTTTCAATTCGTTTGTTGATATCCAAGCCTTCCTTCTCCCGCACGAGTAGGTAGATTTTATCTAGTTTCGTACAAGAGTAGAGAAGTTTCTCAATGAACACCTGAAAATTTTATAATGCGATACAGTTATAAAAATCAAAGTTTCCTCAGGCTATCATATTATAGCGAACAATCTCTAACCCGCAGGGTAATCACGATGCGCACACGAACCGCTTCAATTTTGACAGTTGAACAATGTATATTGCGCAGTATGTTCTAAAAATTATACTGAACGACGATTCGAACAACGCAATGGACATTTTTGAACTGTCAAAAGTGAATCGATGCTGATTTCGAATGGGTATGGTAATTACCCTACTGTTCTTACCAAAATAATCTTTATTTACACATACAGAACAGATAAATATGACATAGGTTTCTACTTTAATGTTACCACAACATTGTACTGATAAAGATTATAATCTATTTTTTTAAAAGAGTTACCATGGAGTTTCTTGCCGGTTCTTCTCCATAGGGTCTACTATTTGGAACCGTGCACCTAGAGTCTCGACATTTCATTCATTCATAAGTGCCTGTATCTGGTTTACATGAAATAAAGATCTATTCTATTCTAATGTCCCTTCACCTAGATGAATGAGAGTAGAGTGAAATATTATACGAAAAAACATGCGTAAAAATCGTTGATTTTTTGTGTACGGCGTGATACCAAAAACGTGGTTTCATGTAATGTCGTAACGTCATTACCACCCTGTATATGTCGCAGGGAAATTAAGGAACCAGGGATTTGGCAAAATCTCTAGGAAATCTTTAAAAAAACGTTAGAAACAATATTAAAAGACCTTTCCTAAGAATCCGGTACCGCCAGTGATAAAAATTGATTTGCCATCGTAGAAATCTGCAACCGGCTGATAAGTTGCACTGCTGTTGTCTTTGTAATTATCACTGGAACAAGAGAACATTGTGGGTGTTGTTCATGAAAATTACAATCAGTTATGTACAGTAAGTATATTTTTATAAATTTTAATTTTGTCCGAGGACTCTTCTAACAGAAAATAATTTATATTTACCAATTGTTTTGAATTCAAAATTTAAAAATATATATTAATATTGTCATAGAGCATAAAGTTATTATTACTAGTGGTAACTAGTAATAATAACTTTATGTCATAGTCTTATTACAAACTACAAAGACATTTATTACAGAAACTATGTACTTAAAAAGGTATATTTACAAATTTAGGTATGTACAGTCTTACCAATCGGGTACCATCAATTATCAATTAATAAATTAATAAAATACCAATTAAAATAAAATAATATTATAAAATCCTATAATATAATAATAAATACTCAGTCGCAAAGTGTTAGAAAAACTAGAAAAAAAACAACAATTATGTTAAATCCTCTGTGACTACAGAAGAGTGCTAAGTACATACATTTAAAAAAAAATGCTATTCCATACAAATAATTCAATATAACTACACCACACACACGACACGGTTTGACGACACGGTTGGCGCAGTGGTTAAGCGATTAGCTTTCTGCGCTACGTGCCGCGGGTTCGATCCCCGCACGGAACAAATATTTGTATGATCTACAGATAGTTGTTTCGGGTCTGGTTGTTTGTGCATGTGACATGTATGTTTGTAAACTGTACCCTCGATACAGGAGAAATACTAGTGAGGGGCAATGTTTAAAAAAAAAAAAAAAACAAAAAAACTTGACTAAATGAACAGCAGATCTTTGTGCGATTTCATGGTTGTTCCCATAGTAAAAGTTGTTCATAATTATGAGTACCTACTTACAATAACCCCTTAAAACAGGTGTCCTGCTTAAAAACAGAGTCCCGATTCCTTTAAGGGGTTATATTGTATTCATTATGAACAAATGTAGTGTACAATAATATAAATAAAGGACTAGAAAGGTATTGTTATTAAATAACATCTGTATTTAATACCACTTACCGAGGCAAACTGGAATATCTTCGGATATACTTGATATTTACACTTCTAGATACTATGAAACTGTCTCTACTTAATAATATTCGCACTCCCATCATATTGCTAAAATTTATAATTTTTGAGATAAAATAGAAACAGAAAAAAAATGCAAAAATTAAATCTCCAATTTAATATAAATCTAAATCAGCTCGAATTTTGAATAATTTGTGAACACTTTGAATTTAGAAATTTAATTTCAGTTTAAAAAAAATATGGAATTTATTAAATTTTGCTCTAAACTTTGTAAAATCGAGATTTTTGACTTCTGCTTCCACTGATTGCGTGTTAACAAATGCACGAAGCAAAGATTTGTCGATATTCATATAAGATATTACAGTAATATGAACGGGATATTTATCATGTATAAAGTTTGTCGTGAGATACCTGTCGTACATGGTAAATACCCCGTTCTTAACTCTATCAATAATATTAGTGACAGTTAAAAAAAAAATTCATATAAAATTTTGTTTTTATTCACTTTTTGTCGCAGTAATAAAGAGAACTGGGAACTTTTAAATAATATCTGTTATTTACAAGCGTGCGTTGTGTTGCTGATCTATAGTCGACTATCGATAGCCTATCGATAGTCCACGACAAATTGATAGTATCGATAGAGTGGTACGCCGCAATACTATCGACATATAGCAATATTATGAATAGTATTAAGATAAATTAGATAAATTTATTCAAAAAATTACTGGTAAAAAACACAATATAAATCATAATTATAACATAGGTATCATACTGATAGGTGCCTGCACTAGGATAAACCTGTGCCACAGGCGGCAGAAGTGCTTACAATAATGTACTTACGAGGAACAAAGTTTTTAACAATATTTATCATTAGCAATCTTAAAATGTAATACAAAAATAAATTAATTTCTTATAATAGACCTAATTAACATAATTTACTTATTTCACAATGGTTATCAGATCTTCCGTTTGATCATAGGTCAAAGTTTGTAAATACTTATACAGAGTTAACTTAGAACTTGAATAATTACGGTCATATATGGATTAGACACTAATAGTGATTAAACTATCGATAATATTGCATAAAAACTAAATGATTAATCTATCGATAGTATTGCATAAAAACTAAGTGATTAAACTATCGATAGTATTGCATAAAAACTAAGTGATTAATCTATCGATAGTATTGCATAAAAACTAAGTGATTAATCTATCGATAGTATTGCATAAAAACTAAGTGATTAAACTATCGATAGTATTGCATAAAAACTAAGTGATTAATCTATCGATAGTATTGCATAAAAACTAAGTGATTAATCTATCGATAGTATTGCATAAAAACTAAGTGATTAAACTATCGATAGTATTGCATAAAAACTAAGTGACTAATCTATCGATAGTATTGCTTAAAAACTATCGATACTATAATACAACCATAGTACCAAGATAAATACCTGCTATCTATAAAATAGTCACTATTACCTTTGGCCTTTTGGCACAATAACATGTTTTCTTTGTTAATGGTTTTTTTAATTTTTAAAACGCTTTTATTTAGCTTCACTTGTAAGTAACTAAGTAAAATAATCTTGGAAGTTAAATTTGACCTACTTCCCGGTTTCCGATTGAGCTGAAATTTTGCATACACGTTTAGTTTGGATGACAAAAGCGTTTGGATAGTTTTTTTTTTAAAGTATAATATTTATTTTGTTGTGCTAATAAACTCTTTTTCTTTCTTTCTTTAGCGTGCAATTCTATCGAAATACTCTTTTTTTTTTTCTTTTTTTTTAAACATTGCCCCTCACTAGGATTTCTCCTATATCGAGCGTACAGTTTACAAACATACATGTCACATGCACACACAACCAGACCCGAAACAACTATCTGTAGATCATACAAATATTTGTTCCGTGCGGGGATCGAACCCGCGGCACGTAGCGCAGAAAGCTAATCGCTTAGCCACTGCGCCAACCGTGTCGTCGTGTCGTATTATAGTATCGCTGA
Organism: Allophyes oxyacanthae; assembly: GCA_932294325.1. Lineage (NCBI taxonomy): Eukaryota > Metazoa > Arthropoda > Insecta > Lepidoptera > Noctuidae > Allophyes > Allophyes oxyacanthae. The sequence goes on from OW028616.1 coordinate 15,385,427, forward strand.
AAACGATACTATCGATAGTGTACCTAACTAATGTTAAAGGTCAACTATCGATATATCCCGCAACGTTAGGGTGCGTCTAACAGAGATTATCATATCAGCCTATAGAACTTCAGCCAATATGACTGTAGCTTTAACATTTAAGCGCTTTTTTTTTAAACTCTCGCTACAGCCGCTGTCGCTAAAGTCGAAACCCTACGTTTCTACTTCAATTTTACCTATTAAATTTTAAAACTGTTCTCACGCTACTAAACTAAAGGGAAAAATCTACAAGACGATAATAAGACCTGCTGCCTTGTATGGATCAGGATGTTGGGCTACAAAAGGGACGGATGAAAGGCAAATACATGCAGCGGAGATGCGAATGTTGAGAGGGATGTGTGGTGTAACAAGATTGGACAGAATCCGGAATGAGTATATTAGAGGAAGTATGAAAGTGGCACCAGTTACAGAAAAGCTGCAAAGTAACCGATTGTCGTGGTATGGACATGTAATGCGGAGAGATGAAAATCATGTTACAAAAAGAGTTGTAAGTATGAATGTGGATGGCTATCGGAGTAGGGGCAGACAAAGAAAAGATGGATGGACTGTGTGAAACATGACATGAATGAGAAGGAAGTAAATCTTTAAATGACGTCTGATAGAGATGAATGGAAGAAAAAGACATATTGCGCCGACCACAAATAACATGGGATAAGGGCAGGAGAATGATGATCTCACGCTACTGAAGAATCTGATTATATCTTCTTTCTTTTTAACACGCTTTTATTAGCTTCACTTGTAACTAACTAGCTATGTAAGAAAATCTTGGAAGTTAAATTTGACCCACTTCCCGATTTCCGATTGAGCTGAAATTTTGCATACACGTTCAGTTGGGATGACTAAAGCGTGTTCTATAGATTTTTTAAAACTATAATATTATTATTATATTTGAAGCATATTACTAGATTATACAAGGCCAGAACGCATCCATATGAAACTGGCCGTGTTTATTTTAGAATATTGCAAATTAATACTTCGCGTACAACTGCACAACACACGGAACTGCAAAAAACAGTTGAAATTAGTACTTTTGACTGAAATTGGCTATTTCATTTCTTCGAGTGCCACGTGTTCGAAGGTTGTTTAACGGGGAGGATTGTTAGGTCAGGTTAGAACTATGACCACGCAACGCACGAGTAGAACGAGTGTAGCGAGTGTTGCGGTGGCGGCTGGCGAGTGCCAGAAAGGGGTATAATATTTTAGAATCGAATTAAATTATCCAAAAAAAAAATATATACAATGTATATTTTAATTTGATAATTTCAAACATGTCATGATTATTACGGAGTACTGATGATGTACAGTTTAGAATGCTCGATCGTCAAGTGTGTATCCTATCTAAAGTATAAACCATTAGTTCGGGCGCCTGCACACTGGCCTTGTTTACTATGGAAATAGGATAGGTACCTAAATATGACCTATAAAATGACCCTATCGAAAGATAGGGTCGCGTTTGACCACTACCACCGCCTTCTGTTACTCAATATATTTTTTAACAACTTGATAAACTTGTCTGTTCATGAAAGATCGGAAATTGGAAAATAATATTATTTAATTTATTCTGTAATCGTTCAAAGGTTAAGGACTCGTCTGATTTGCTGAATATATCGATATTAACAATTTATTTTGCGATAATTAAAACGTTTTTTTTGGATAAACTCATCAAGGTACTTGTATTAAAATTTATTCTCACTATAAATCAGTTAAATATTTATCCTTATATTTTTATGTCGGTTTTTAGGTAAAACTACGTAATAAGACGAATTATTTTTGCCATGACGTCAAAAGAAATGCAAGTGCCTTTAGATAATGTTTATCTGTAAGGTGTAAAATAATTTAGTATTAATATTATAAAAAAAGATCCTTGAAAAAAAGTAAAACTATGAGTTTAACTGCAACATGACAACATAGCTAAGCATAATTGGTTGGTACTTTGCATATTTACGACACAATCATTAGACATGCAAAACCATAAACATAGAATATTTTCGTGCAAAACCATTAATAAGCCATTTTTTTTTTTAATAAAATTTCTTTGTTATAAGCCTTTACACCGTTACACCGATACACCGTTTTTTATTAAGATTGTAAATCGAACATGCTACTGGCAATGTACCTAATTAGACTATTTAGACATTTCCTAGTTTTATTTTTACAATCCCTAGTATTTAAGTTGTGTGGTAGAGTTCTATGTTAATTACTAGAATGAGTAAGCACTTTGAATTAGTAGTAGGGGTCCACCATCGATGTCTATAGATACGCTCTGTCATACAAAGGGAAGCTAAAAAAATGAGACGTATTTTTTGAAGACGTCAAATTCTAAATTCAACAATATTCGAATTATATTTAAATCGAACAGCGATACATGCACTAATGGAATAGCTACTGTTATTATATATTTTTTATTCAATACACAAATAAATAATTATGTTTGTAAACGGCATTTGACTGGTGATCAACTACTCCATTTTTCTGAAAATGGAGTACCTGACACGTCTCACTTTTTGAGTTCACTAAGCATATCTATAGACATCGATGGGGTCCACTGCCAACACGACGCTAGTATTAGAATCGGCAACGCGCGAGTGGTCCCCTGCTGTTGCAAGCGTCCATAGGTAAAGGCAACCGCTTACCATCATTCGGGCCGTATGCTTTATGCCACCGCAGTGGTATAAAATAATAATTATAAGCGTAGTTGTTCCGAGTGAAGGGTAGGAACAGCCAATGAAAAGTAGCTGCAGCTGCAGTCGCGGGTAAAATGCCTTGTGTCCAGGTAGGACACAAGGCACGCCTTACCGTTTAATATTTTTCATCCCACCATCTCGGAAAGAGTATTTTTAATCTTCAATATCTGAGTGGAAAAGCCGTTTTTATTCTCTAGAGGATAAAGTAAATTGAATTTAGAACATCGTGTGCACTAAGTTTGTGAATTAAACGTTTTTTTTTTGCATTTAGTCATTTCCTCGCTGAGGTGGAATGAAAAGTTACGTGTTGCACTCGAGTGCAAAGATTTTTCACCTCGTGCTCTTTTGATTCCCTCGCTAACGCTCAGGATTCTAATTTTGAATCACTCGCTGCGCTCGTGATTCAATTTTAGAATCCTTCGCTTGCTCGGTCATCAAAATTGAACACGCGGTTAAAAAGCAACTTTGCACTCTTGTATAACAAATAACTATTATACCACCACATCGATACATGGCCGTGAAAAAGGAATTTGCAACAATGATGAAGCAAGGCTTACGCTGATTCCTGGGTATGGTCATTATTTACCGTGACAGTGAACCTAACGCTGCTCATATTCAAGCACCTCTCAACGCGTTCCTGCATAATTCGAAAAAACGAGACAAGATGTAAATCGACTGGACAGAGGAAGCCTTAGAAGCATCACGTCGGGATCACAACTGTGGAGGAACGAGGTATGGTGTTCCTCCATTGAAAAGGGAGGATTCTCCGACCAGGCGAGGTGATATTGCCTGGCGGGCCGAAGCCCGACGGTTGATTTCGGACAGTTGTAAGTACCTATATGTGTACGATTATCTTTTTCCTTGCGCGATGCAGGCCTCGTAATCTGTTTGGTCGAATTCATATTTTCGCGCCACTGTAGTTGGCTTTTGCTGCCTTGCTAAGTAGTTATTCTATGTGGCGATAGGTGTCGCTACAAGGTCATTGTACATTTTCTATGTTTTTCTTTCATACTAGACCTAGATAATGTTAAGTTTTGTCATTTATTGTATAAGAGCACAGATTACCCTATAAGAGTGACCTATACGAGGCTGGCATAGTCACCACGGTGAACTGAAGCCTCAATAAAAATTTGAATAAAAAATAAATAAAAAAAGTATAAAGAAACTGTAAATAAAAATTATGAAAAACCTAGACTGATAAAAATGTTGTGGAATGCTTTCAGTGCGGCTTTCAAAATTACGTTAATCGTATCAATTCGGAAAACGTTTTGGTAGGTTTCGGTAGGTTTCCGTATAAATCGTGTATTCTAAGCGTGTAGCTGATGGGTAGGTAATAGAAAATAAACAAGGGATGAATGTAATCTTAAAAGTAAAAGGCTTCTATGAAAGTCTTTTGTCAAAATATTATCTTTATTTTACAGCATTACTTAATGAAAAAAATCTTTATTGACATAACAATAATTATCACTAAAAAGCAATAAAACTATAAGTTGAGATGAATACAATGAAATATTAATATTAGAGTTAGTTAAAAACGGGATATTTACCATGTATAAAAATAAATACTTTTAGCTTATCCGTGACCAAACTGACCAATGGCGCTTGCAACAATGCCGAAATATCGGGAGCTCACAACAATCTATAAACATTTTAAATACCCCGTTTTGAACTCTAATACTAATGTTAGTGACTATGACAGTTTAAAAACTTTGTAATATTAACCGTTGGTGTGCTAGGTGGAATAGAAAATAAGTATTTAAATTATTTATTGATAGCGCACCACATGGGTGGGCTATGTATGTGAAATACTACTGACACATTGACGTGTCAAAGTGATGTGTGATTATTCAACTTTTTTACGTTTTAGTATACATTCGGTTCGAACATTTTTGTTCGCTAACCTGAGGTCCATGTTCTCTTCGTCAATAACTAAAACAATTTTCTTGTTTCTAGAAACCGTCTCACTCCCCAACAGTAATCTCGAATATAATCAGGCCAGTTAATGTCGGAGGGGTCGCAGGGAAACATGTGTTTGTCAGCGGGGGATAGAGAGGCAAACAGCTCTTTTACTCTGTCTGCCTTCATCACCCAGGAATTGGAGGTGAAGAAGTCGACTGCTATCCGGCCCTGGATAATCAGAGATTGGAGTTTTAAGTACCTGTAAAGAGAAAAGATTACAATAGTATTTTAAATGTAAAAATTTGTAACGATTTTTTAGATGTTTTTTACATACCTACCTATAAAAGGAACTGAAAGCTTTTTAAGAAAATTATTTTAACCTTTTAAATTTTTGGAAGTCGATATTTACTTCTTTTTTTTCAGTTTTTATTTTGTTTATTTTGAGTGGCTTAAACTATACATGAACATGTGATTACAGCAATCGCGAGTGATTTGCTATTAAGCATTGAAGAATTGCATTGTCTATTTCCGAAAATGTCATCAGATCTTTACCTAATTTAAATAGAACCACCTCGAGAGAACAAAAAATAATTCGGTTAAAAATAAACGTAATCTGATAAATACCTTTTAAATATTGTATTAATATGAAAACTACGAACCTAGGATTCCTTCTGAGCAGGCGTCGACCAATATCCGCCAAGAATGCTGGTATGATTTGGAACAGTATAGTCACTAGTATGAGCAGCCATTTGTACCTTGTAAATATGTACCAACTGGGTAATGGTGCAGCATCTGAAAAAAAATTATGTTTTAATTAAATGTAAAAAAAATATGTGGATCACTATAAATGGGCCACCCTGTATCTTGTTGTTAGCTTGACATATCTTTATACATCATTTATAACGGGGTACACAGACAACTTCAGCTATCCTATACGAAACTTCAGTACCACTCGACCTAAACGTATGGATACAATAATGCCAAAATGTCATAATTGTCATAATGGTCAGACCATTATGACAATTATGACATTTTGGCATTATGTACAAGACATAGACTTATTATCTAAGTAAGGGAGCCCTACTTATTATTTCTATGGTACAAGATAACTAAATACTGACTCATGATGACTGATGTACGCACAGACATGGATAGTATAGTGCCACAAACTTATCAGACCCGGTGACCAAAATTGGAATTAACGTCGCTACGGAACAAAAATGACATTAAAATGTCATTTTTGTAGGAAGATGACATTGGTAAAAGCGACGGCAGCGACGCCCTGACCGGGTCAGATAAGTTTGTGGCACTATACGCCATCGGAAAGCCATATTGACGCCTTTATGATAGTAGACTATTTATCGAAGCTGTCAAAATGTACCTACCATTAAAGTGTAATTATGAAACTATTCTGAAACGATTGAAATAGCAGATTTGGGGCCTGTGCTGATGTTGTCATTGTGACAGAATTTAAATATTAGACTTAGAGCCCTGTCAAAATTTCCAATTATGGGGTTATTATAAAACTATTCTGACACGATTGAAATAGCAGACTTGGGTCAAAATGTCTAATTATGGTGTCATTATGAAAATATTCTGACACAATTGAAATAGCTTGGGGCAGACTTGGGGCCTGTGCCATTATTTTATCATTGTGGAACTGTTCTGTGACATATAAATAGCAGATTTGGGGCCCTGATAATTTTTTCGTGATTATGATGTTGATCCACAAAATGAAAGTTGTTCAGTTTGATGGTCTGATCCACATCTTTTAATATGACCGCGCATTTCTGATACACATTGTCTATAGTATTTTTATTTATCTTATACGCATCTTTTTTGCTAAGCTTTTACATACAAAAATACTTTTCATATTGCACATTGTTTGTTCAGATAAACTTGAACTTAAAGGTACTTTTACACTACTTACAAGCTTTATTTTTGATAGCATCCTCGGTGAACAGTGCCGCGAGTGTTCCAAGGGTTAAAGGATTGCAGGAACTGCTGCAGCAATTGTAGATCTTCAGATCTTTCGACCTGTAAACATCAAGATTTACATCAATAGTAAAAGTAAAAACAACAACTAAATGTATATGTATATGTGTATGTAATGTATTTTTTTGTATGTTAATCCCTCCCTATTTTGTAGGTAAGTCACTCCTTCGTGTTCCCTTGGTAACCATATTCACACGCTATGAACGAGCTATGCAATGACGTCATGTCACGTGACTGTGTTTCGACGCGAACATTTAAAAGACTATTCGTGCTTATTTGAATATTTTTGTTTATTTCATTTTTACGATTGCCTAAAAATAAATATACATGCAACTTTCCAATTCAGAACTCCGAACTGCTACTGCAACTATTTGTACAGAAAAACCCTATAATATTTAGACTATTCCGAGAATCGAACCCAGAACTCACGATCCACAGTCGTGCTTTAGACTAGAAGTCCAATCAGGCAGTTATTAAATTACTAATTTCTACATTAAGGTTCCGGGCGAACGAAACTACAATTCGAAGCGAGTGCAAAACTCAGCCTGAATATTGCTCTCTGTTTGACTATAGGCGCGCGCGGGACGCGGTGACGAGATAGCACTAGAGCCGTTCAGAATTTGTTATAAAGATCGTGTTCCGTAATACCAAGAATATTTAATGAAAATTTAATGTTTGTACAATTATTTTTGTATATCCTTAATTTGACTATTTATGCTATGTTTCTATACCACTTTTTAAATACCTATTGATATTTTGAATACAAAACAAATAAGAAGAAAACATGTCATTTACGCCGTACAAACATACAAAATTCAATTCCTTCAAACCTTTCGTTTTAGGTAAATATTTTGAAAGAAAATAGGCCTAGGAACCTAGCTAAATACTATCCAAATCTGAAAAATATCATAGTATGGTGGAAATATGCTCGAATTATAAATGATTTTGGTATTGTGTTTGTATGGGCAACACATCCGCCGGCCTCTTAATACAAAAATTATAGACATACTTGTTATTTTTCGCACCAGCAACGATCACCAGATTGGACACGTAATCCACGGGGATTATGTCTATGATATTGCTCTCATGTCCATAGAACACCCGGTTCAGGCCCTTAGCAGTGGACACAGTGATCCCGGTAGCTCCGTTCCAGTTCGCCAGCCATCCCTTAATTGGACCCTCTTTGATTGCTCCCACTGGAATGAAAATTATAGAACTGAGAATATCGCGCGCCTTGTTGTAGTCTCCGTTCCACGCGTAGTTGTACATCAAATGATGGCGTATGTAGCTCATCATGTTGAGCATAATGTTGAGCAACATGTTGAACTACATGTTGAGCATAATATTGAGCAACATGTTGAGCTACATGTTGAGCATAATGTTGAGCATAATGTTGAGCAACATGTTGAGCAACATGTTGGCTTGTTGCCTAGTGAACATGTATTCAGAAAGACTAATTCACAGTGCATATTGCATAAGGCTGATAGCTGTTGCCCACGGTTTCACTTGTATCCTAGGAAATTACTTCACGAACCTGGATAAAATGTACCCTTACACTTCAGTGGACAGGCAGCCTAACCGGTAAGCATGACGTTATGGGTCGTGAGGCTAATAATCTTGCTAAAGGTTTACTAAAAGATTGTCTTTGTCCACAGGATGTTAAAGAAGTAAAACATTAAAAAAAATACTGACTAAAGAGTAAAGTATAGAAAAGAGTAGTTACCAATTGAAGGTCTGATGATAATCGTGGGCACGAAGGCTTGGTTATCGGCAACCAGATGTTCGGTTAACGATTTGGTGAATGTGTAAGTATTTGGACGCCCATCTGTAAATTTTTAATGTTTTAAATAGTAACTGTACCGACTACGTTAGAGATCCACGGCCTGAATTTTCCTCTCCCTCTTTACTTATGCTACTTTCCTCGGTCCTGAGCTAATTGAATCTATCTGAACTTTCAATTTAACTTATACAATCCACGCATCTTGCTGCTGAGCGTTCTACGCTCCGCATTCCAAATCATGGTCTCCACTCTGTCAAAATTCGGCTCCACCTGTCATCACCTCTTCTCCAACAGGTATTGCTTATAGGCTAGTCTTACTTAAAATCTTCACAGACTCCTCCTCGGTGACTCCTTCTTTGACCTTCTGGTACACCTCATTGATATCAGCTGGTGGGGGGTACAGGATCTCTTCCACCTCATTCTTATTTGTGTTGGTGTATGCCGTGGAAATATGAAGGAATACCTGGAGAATTTTTCCAATCATTACAAAACTGTGTACATTATTGTCTGCTGCTCGAAATATAACATTCCCAAATGTTTTTCCTCCCTTTTTCTCCTATAGCTACCCTGCTGAGCAAAGGCATCTAATTGGTGACCGTAGGTATGATACATTTGCAGTCCAGCCACGGTGTCAAGAAGGTCTTGGTTATGATTGTAGACTGTACGTATTTGTACCATTTGGTACACAAATTAAAGAAAATACATCTATGCCAGGCGTTTCGTATGTACCACAAAATTATATTTATTAATATTTTAATGGGTTTTGAAAGCTTTATAAAAGCAGGCTTATTTTGTAGTACTTAACACTTATATTTACATCTGACAGGAATCATCGATTATTATAGTTGTGGGTTTCAGCAGATCCAAGCGTGGCCATGTCAGGACGGACGTGCTGTAGCCCGGCTACAAACAATATGCTATGAGTGGTGAAATAAAGTGATACTATATATTTTTATATAGAAAAGAAAGAAAGAAGAAAGAAAATCAATTTATTTTTTGCACACAGGACACCGAGCATGCACACATAACAAACATAAAAAATAAAAAAAAACCAGAAAATTACATAAAATAAAAACAATGAAAAATAAAGCATGGAAGTGTGTGTCCCTCATGTGCAAGAAAATGGGCATCGATCAGCTTGTTGTCATTGGCAACACCAATGACGCTGGTTTTCATCGATGACCTACGTCCGCGGGTGGTATGACGTAATCACGTAATGTCGTGTCCACCTTCTGGCGATATTAAAAAAACAAAAACATAGACAAAAAGCATGATTAAATAAAAAACATTACCCACTTATATAAATAAATACATCTTGTGAAATAGTAAATAAAAAGTGAAACATAAATAGATCGTGAATATACATAATAAATACTATAAATAGATTGATGTGTAGTATGTGGCGTGGTATGTCGAGCACGGTCGTGCATGCGAAAATCTCCTAAGTCTATGGTCGAGCATTAAAAATATAGTAGGTAGGTAGGTAGGCACTCTGTGATCGACTTTACGCAATGTCATACAGCTGAACAAAAAATAACAGGTACCCACCTTCTCATTTTGTGTGAGAATAATTATTATTTGATATCAGAGAAATTAGTCAAGAAATGTAAGCGATGTCATTTGTTCCAGCAAAGGAATGTAGTGAAATTAGGACATGAGTGTCAACTAGCCATAACTTAATCGTTGTTAATGATGGATGATTAACGTTATATTTATTCAACGTTATATTTATTCAACGATTCATGTCCCGATGTCCCATGTGAGTTCGGTCAGGAGGGACTCGACCTGAACTGATAAGGATAAACAAATACATTTTACCAAAAACAAAACCTATAAAAACACTCAAGACCACCAGTCTAATCATAAGAGAAACTACCTACAAAGATATGTAATGACAAACTCAAAAAATAAAAAAATATATATTTTTTATCTGTTTAACATATTCGTACAGTCTACAGCCGTGTCCATGACCGTGTTTGGCACCATGGCCGCACTGCAACGTGACACACTGACCGCAGAACCTAGATTATTTAAGATGGCATGCACCTGTCTTCGCGTCAAGTAATAAAATGTAGACATAAATGTGTTTGTGAGCGCCAGCAACCGGAAGTACAAGGTAGTGTATTCTTGCATACTATCGTTATTCTCTGTATTGCCTATTCGTAATGAACTACTACTACGTTACCTCCTCTTGTAAACTTACTTCAACTCGTTTCATCCGTCGACACAAGTCCAGCATCATCCTCGTGCCTTCCACATTGTGTTTCCATGCAACCTGAAGAGGTTCAATGAACTTCACTGCGGCTGCCAAATGGATGACTACTGATACCTGCAGAACAATACAGAATTATGTCATACAAGTTATGGGAGATGCTTATTCTCACAAGTTGACTTCTAAGGTCTAATTTCAATCTTGGGCCGTCAGCCCGTTACGTACTTTGAAAGAAAAGAAAGAAAAACAATTAAAATTCTTTATTCGTACGGACACAGTGACAACAAAAGATAAGATAACAAAATATAATATTCTGCTATCAAGCATGACCCATGCCGAAAGGGTAGCCAGCTTAGAATTTGCTGGGTACGATGAGCCCAGCGCTGATTCACAGTTGGCAGTGGCACCCTTGCAAAGACAGTGCTTTGCTAATCTTTTTACTTAGTTGTGAGCAATTCTCATTATAATAAGAAACAAGAAGAAAAAAAGGAACAGAATAGAATAGAATAGAATAGATCATTATTTCATGTAAACCAAATACAGGCACTTATGAAATGTCGAGACTCTAGGTGCACGGTTCCAAATAGTAGATCCTATGGAGAAGAACCAGCAAGAAACTCCATGGTAACTCTTTTCAAATCAATAATATAGATTACAATATGTATCAGTACAATGTTGTGGTAAGAACTGCGAGAATAATGCAATTCAATGCGAATACAAATAATAATGAATTTCCTCTGAATAAGATTGCCATGGCAGTTACGAGCTGACCAGTTCCGACAGACGGCACCCGTTCACGAGCATGCCGCATGTGTCAGCCTCGTCAAGTAGTTATATACACATACAAAAAAGTTACAAGTTATTTTGTCAACGCAATTTGGTGACCATTTATCCATTTTGGCAACAATTTTTTGGAAGGAAATAGGTATATTTTTGGTAAGCGTTTAAATACATGCCATAAAAAGAACCCATCAAAAGCAATATGAGCTGATGTGGTGGTCATTTTAAGAACCTTCGCACACGACGCGGCGGTAGTTTCTCTTGCAGCCAACAGCGTCGCATGGTCACTGCAAGGCCCATTAGAATAGAATAGAATTTTTCTTTATTGGAGTAACCAAGACTCAACAAGATTATTAGTAAAACTTATAACTATGTTAGTAAGCACAGAAACAGAACAAAAACAAGGAAAAGTACACACAGAAATCATGATTGGTCACTGTTGTGACATCCCATGAGAGACGGCACAACAGTGACCCACGTAAACACAGTCCAGGCCACTTGCAACCATGCTTAAAACACTGTTGGAGCCGCCCCACATTCTGCGTACCAGGGGAGCGCACCTTTTACGCATTGTTGCGTAAAAGCAATCTACATGCGCATCTGCGAACATCCCTGACGCACTACAGAAACGGGGCAGCCCCACCAGTATTCTAAACGCATTGTTATATTGAACGCGGAGAGCGTTGTAAGATTTTTGCGTATATCTAGCCCACAGGCTGCACGTGTAAAACGCAGTACAGTAAGCTCGAAAGAGCGTGATTTTCACAGGAAGTGAGCATCGTGCAAACCTGCGTGCCAGCATGTTCGCCCTAGCCGACAACGCCCTCCGCTCCCGTTCAATGTCATCATCATCTTTGAGGCTGGGAGTCAATATTATGACCAAGATACTTAAACCTGTAAACTCTCAGCATTGAAAGGTAAACAGGATTTTATTGCGTTTTAGTTGAGTCTGACGAGCATCTACTTCACGTGAAAATGTCTTCGTGTGCAAAGAGTCTTTGGATCTACTATATTCATTCACTTGATGCTCTATGCTCGTCGTGGGTTCCTAAGTACATGATACGAATATGATATGTATGATGCGATTATTTAATTCTAGATAGGTTTTTCTTTGGCCACTATCATAACCGATGATGCGGTCAACGATGAAGCACACTTGCCCAGAAGGTACCTATTTTCCGTTTCCTGTTTCTTCGCAGAATTACTGCCATCAGAAATATTGGTGGTCCTCACGAAAAATAAATAACTCTCACCTTTTCCAGCAGTGTATTTTCGTTTTCAGCAGTAATTCCCAAGTTTGGAGCAGTTATATCACCAGGTATAGGGATTATTTTGTCCAAATCCGCTGGTCTTTTGTCTTTCAATTTGTCGAAGAGCTAAAGAGTGTGAATAAAGAGTATAATAAATAAATAATAAAATATAAATCCAGCCCATCACCGTCCCACTATTGGTCACGTGCTTATTCTCAAAATGAGAAGGATTAGGCCTTAATCCACACGTTGGCTTGGTGCGGGTTGGCGGACTACACACACCATCAATAATTTTTGAGGCCGTCTCAGGTGTCCAGGTTTCCTCACGATGTTTTTCTTCACCGTTATTACAAGTGATAATCAAATTCTGATTTGCACATGAATTCAAAAAGTCAGAGGTGTGGGCTGGTTTTGAACTCGGGCCCTCTTGTGTGGAAAAATTTATAGAAAGCCACGCGCGTTGAGCGCTTGCCGCCTTCAACGCGCGTGGCTTTTTATTATTTTTTCCACAGCTGGGACAAAAGTCTCCACTTTCAAAAAGGGAATAGGCTGCGATCCACTACGCACGTCTAATACAAATCAGTAAATGTCACAAGCCTTAAAAGTTTTAGGATTTATGGTGGTTTGTTCACGATGTTTCCTTTCACCGTAAGAATGATGATGAATGACAATGAATTTATTTGGTTCTATAAAATAATACATCTATATGCAAACTAACGCTTCGCATGAGATAATGTAGTTTGTTATCACTCTAAGGTAAATATGGTTCTTACCTGGTCATCAACAAATTTCATAATCCTTTCACGTGTTGAAAGTCCCTTCTTCTCTCGTATAAGCAAATAAATTGTGTCGATATCAGGACAGCTGTACAGAAGCTTCTCAATGAGAACCTGCATATGAACGTCTTCATAATTAACATAACAATTCAAATCAAAATTAACGGCACGGTTGGCGCAGTGGCTAAGCGAATGGTTTTCTGCGCTACGTGCCGCGAGTTCGATCCCCGCACGGAACAAATATTTGTAAGGCCTACGGATAGTCGTTGTGTGTGTTGTGTATGCATGTGATATTTATATATGTTTGTAAACTGTACTTACGAAACAAGAGTAATAGGTAATAGGGAGGGCATCGTTTAAAAAATAAATATAAAAGATTTTGGTCCTTTGATACGATAAAGACCAAACTGAGGAATCTATACCCAGTCATACCTGAAGGGCTACCTAGATTTGACGGCACAGTAGGCGCAGTGTTTCGCATGGTCGGTGCGTTTGTCTTTCTGCGCTACATGCTGCGGGTTCGATTCCCGCTTGGGACAAATATTTGTTCGGCCTACATATAGTGGTTTCGGGTAAGGTGTCTATGCATTGAGAGATGTTTATTAACGGCACCCCATGCAGCAGATATCCTAATGTCATTGTTTATTAAAGAAAATTTCAAGTATTATTTAGTGCATTACTGTTTCAGACTACTGACCAAAAATAAAAATAATTATAAAATAAATCGGCGACGAAGTAGTACGAAAATGGTAGTGAATGAGACCTTCACCGATATTGGTGTCGTGACGGTTTCGTATAGTGTGAAAATATCCATTGCTTTGTTTAGCTACGTATAGCGGGTTCGATTCCCGGACGGAACAATAATATTTGTTTGCCCTACAGGTAGATTTTTTTAGTCTGGGTGCGTGTGCATATAGGATCCAAGGACTGACCGCGGCAAGCACTGCTTAACCTCGCTGATCGACTGATCTCAGATCTGCGTAGTAGCTGTGTAGCTACCAACCCTTCAGAATAGCACAATGTAGCCATCTAAAAAGTATTAAAACAGTACCTTTCCAAGAAATCCCGTGCCGCCTGTTATGAAAACTGATTTTCCCGCGTAATAATCCGCAACCGACGAATCTTTAAATTCTTTTGATCTAATCGCAACCATTTTGATAAACTTTATTATTATCCTCACTTTAAATAAGTTTCAAATTCCCGAAAGAGGATTACAACCTATTTTGAAATGCTCGAACAACAGAGACTTAGTTAGTCATGCTCGTGACTGAGTCAGTGAAGAAAAATGGTTATTATATTATTTTACCAACTTATGTGTGTTGTATCAATAAATTGAAATCAGGGTTGTCGTAAAACTTCCATGAATCTAGATTATAATTTTATTTTAAAGTATTCAAATTCCATGACATCAATTATTTAAACACAGATAAGTATAAGTTTGTTACTTTGTAAGTTTTTCTTTATGAATTTTTTCATGGGTAGGTAATAAAAAACATTTTTTTATTAAATATAATTATTTTAAGGTAAATGCAGCTATCAACGACCTATCGAAAATCTGCAGTTTTTAACCGACTTCCAAAAACGAGGAGATTCACAATTCGGATGTTTATATATTTTTTATGTATGTTCGAACATAACTCCGTCATATTATAAGCGGGGCAGCTTCAACTCCATCCTGAAAACCATAGCAAGGAGGTACGACTCTCTTATTTTAAAAGTGATTGTCTGTAGGTGCATCACAGACACACACCTTGTGGCTAAATAGGTATTAAGTTTTACTAACATAGTTTTCATAAGTTTGTTTTCTTTATTGTTACTAACCCACTATGGATGTCACTTATCCGAAATAAAGTTTTTTTTTTTTTTTTTTTTATAATTATAGACAGATTTGCAAAATTCTTTTTTAGTTCGAAAGCAGTTTATTCCGAAATGTTCCTTTAATTCTTCAATGCATCTAGCTTGGCAGTGGCACCGACCACATCACTAACCCCATCACAGACGTAGCTATAATATATAAAACAATACATATTACGATATAATTTCCATAGCAATATTTATAGCTCCGTCTGAGGTCGTTCGAAGATTACTATGGAAAATATATCGTAATATATTGTGTTGTTTTATATAATAATTTATTTATTTATTTTTAATATTTGTGTATCCATAAGTAATAGTACAAGCAGGTGATAGGCTTAAGTTTATGGTAACAATTATGGACCCTGTCGGGCACTGCACAGTTAAGTACGAGAGAGGAAGAGCGCTTAAGTTTTAATGTCTAATTATTATAGGATAATTGTTATTAGATTATTTTATTAAATGTGTAACTATTATTATAGAATTAATATTATTTGTTATATCATATTTTATTAATTGTTAAGTACTAATTTATTGCACTATTTATTACTTTATAATTATTACATTATTCATTATTATTTTGGTATTTATAAGATATAATAGCTGATAATAGCTGATAATAGCTGGTAATAGCTGATAATAGCTGATAATAGCTGATAATAGCTGATAATAGCTGATAATAGCTGATAATAGCTGATAATAGCTGATAATAGCTGATAATAGCTGATAATAGCTGATAATAGCTGATAATAGCTAATAATAGCTGATAATAGCTGATAATAGCTGATAATAGCTACGTCTGTGATGGGGTTAAAAGAAGTATTTTTATATACCATTTTAATCTCAAATAATCACCCTTTGTGGTAATCTCACTATTTTGTCTGGTTTACTCCTTTTACCGTTGTATATTGACGACGTATTATCACAATTATTCAAAGATTGTTATTGTAAAGAAACAATTAGTGATAAATTTTATCTACCATTCTTTATATAAAAACGTGTGCACTTGTTAATACTTTTTGTTATAATATCAGTCAGTTTTATTTTATTTCAAAATAATTACATGTCTTAAGAAGTACCTATGTTATTATGTTACTTAATTTATGTGTGATTGTAATTATTTAATTCGAAAATATGTTATCATGTATATCTAAGAAAAGAAGAAGTACGTAAATATAATTGAAAATTCAATAAATAAAAATGAAATATACTTAATTAAATTAAATTATCATTTCCTTGCAATAGCTTGATAGCCGTTGTTATGGATAGGTAATACCTAACAAACATTTTAGCGACACATTGAGCTTATTTTATAACATAAAGAGTTAAAAAGACGCTACACTTATATCATAAGATAGATATAGATATCCTTCAGGAGTCATTAGGACCTAAGCACACGTGCCACTTCGATAATTAAGATAACTTTATTTGCTCAAACATGAGCATACATTGTGCACCGTTAGGAACACAACACTGCACAAGAGCAGTGTTAGTTGGCTACGAAATTCTGCAAGGAAGTACTTCCTCGTTCGGGCAGCTACAATTTTGAGTGAAAAATCCCGCTATGCCCTACCTCTCTTGTATATTGTTCTTATTTATTTATGCATTTATATATTATTTATTGTACAACAGTAAAAAAAAAAAATATACACATATAACTTGCACGAACAGAGGTAGATTGTCGTGTGTTGTTGTTGTTGTTGGTTGGTTGTTGTGATTCTTTTGTTTAATTTACACAAATTACAATATATAATATTTATATATTTTCAGGTGTCAGTAGTAATTCATTCGGCAGCCACAGTAAATACAAAGAACCGTCAAAAGTAGAAACATGTGGACGTGGAAATGTGGAGGAAACTCAGAGTCAGTAAATTATGGCGCCCGCACACTATGAAAAATACAATGGTAAAGAAATAGGGAAAGGTGCCGCAACGTAGGTACTCGTAAAATGTGTACAAAAATAAGTATTTTGACGGCGAAATTTCCTTGTGTAAGACCAACATTATTTAGCTTCTGGGTCTCTGTTCTTTAATGTTTTGATATTAAACAAATTATACTAATACTAATCTAAACTATATATAACTAATCTAATAAGTCTCCCAGAGGTCGAAATTCGACCGTAATTTTTCCATATAAACTTTAACTATGCCAAATCTCACACTCCTCCATGCGCGCAATATGCTTAAAAAGGGGTACAAATTTTTCTCTTCACGTATTAATTTAGCAGTGTAACTTATTAATAATTAAGGTCAAATATGACCCGCGTTTCTGATACATGTTGTACACTATCTCCCTCTAATAATAAGCAATGATTGAACATTATTTATCTAAACTAGATCTTTAGTCTATTGCCATCTCTATTCATTGGCACACACATGACAAGGACAGGTATAATATAATCAGTTTTAAAAAATTACACGTTTTAGTAAAGGGGTAAGATCATTTAGTATTTTCTGGTAGTTTTTTAGTACTTTAAACTCTGTGATGGCCAGGATGAACGTGACTAACATCATATTCTGTGGGTTAAACTAAATTAGAAGTGTGGTTTTAAAGCAAGAGTAAAGTGATCAAAAGGGCTATCGTACCTAATTTGCATCGTAATTACTAGCGGCCTGTCAACTTTGCACAACGTAAAATTTACACTTAAGTCTCCCCTCAATGATCACAAGTTTCAAGGTCATTTTAAAATCCACACCATACTACCGTAGTTTTAATAATATATAGACAGAAGCGGTTAAGAATTTTAAAGATGTTCTTATTAATTTATCCTATTTTAAAAATGCAAAATTTTAGGTGGTATATAAATAGACTGTTTAGCAAAAAAATAATTAAAATATTATCAACATTTTTTTTATACGTTTTCAAAATTAATTAAATTCATTGATGTTTCCGTTTGCATAAAACCTTTATTCCTCTATGATTATGAATGGCACTAGGGTCATGAATTCGACCACATGACCTCGTAGTGGACTCAGTTACTCTGATACACACACGCATCGCGCCGCCTAATCTTAATAGCTAGAATTTTTTACTGCACTACTGCTGTTGTTGTACTGCAGCTTTAATTTGATATTTGCAATGAATTGTATACCATTCATAGAGCCTAGCTTTAAAATATTTTGCATTTTTAAAATAAGACCTTATATAAAGGTAGGTAGGTAAGACTCTCACCTTAAGATCGGTAATCTTTTTACAATGTAGCCTAAAATTTAATCTCTCACGATTGTTTTGAAATTTATTACCAGCGTCGATGTTCATTACCACTTTAGCTACGCGGAAAACCAGCAGATTACCTACATTAAAATTTATTTGATTCTATACCTATCAACGTGGTAGCATCACAGAACAGAATTTCGTTTAATGTTATTTTCATAATATAATTATGCAAAATATTATCTTTGTTTAACATAAATCAAGGCAAATGTCTTGTACAAATGTTGGAGCAAGCACGAATGACTCTCGTTTTAAAACTGGTCTGTATGTGAAAGATTAATTTCATCAAAATGTTAATTTGTGCGGATGCTGCTGAAGAAATTAGAAAGAGAAGAAAACAGTTATTTGTTAAGGAGGCATGAGACAACATCTTGAAATTATACAGGATTTTTTTTTATGTAGTGCGCATAATTTGTAGAGTGATTCAGTCTCTGTTCCCAAATGCAATCGCATTATTGGGATACACTTTAAAACAAAACGAAAATTCGACTTAGTATGGGGACACGCATAATTTACTAGCTTATAGCGCATAGTTTACTAGCTACTATTTTGTTTTGGAGTGAAATTTAGTACAGCGGTTTCATTTGGGAACGGACACTGAATCACTCTGCAAATGCGCACTACTTAAAAATGTCCTGTTTAAAAAGATAAATAGAAAGTACTTTTACATGTGATTTTTTTATTATTAAATAAGATAAAATAAGAAAAAACAGAGTATAGGATATTCAATTTATTTTATAACATCATTTTATTGCGAGTAAATCCGACAAGATCAAGTGCAAATCCAGCAACATTTAAATTCCTCCCATTCTATTATATCCGAAACCTAATCAAAAATGTATTTGAAAAACAGAAAGTTTTACGAATTTACAAAACACAACTTGCTATGAAAGTCGCTACCGCTCCGTCCATTTTAAAATCTAAAAACTTTTAATTTATTTACAACAAAATTTGTATCAAAAATTCTCTCGTAATTTATTTTTAATTAGTAACAGCCAGGGGTGCTCGAAAATAGCCTTGAGTATCGACACTCGGGGAGGCTTTTACCCACAAACGTCCAGCGCACCCTGGATCAACGTCAAAATCACAGTTCTTTTCAACTGGTCCTTTACAGACTCTTTTAACTTTCTAATCACAAACGGCCGCGGCGGGCCTTGAGAATTATGAAAGTCTGTGTTTAGTCAGATAAAGGATTAGAACGTTGAGACTAGCGATGGGTTGTAACAGTCAATTGTGTTACCTGTTATCTCTGTTATTGTTACACAACAATAACAGAATAAAATATCTGTTACTAA
Source organism: Allophyes oxyacanthae (assembly GCA_932294325.1). Taxonomy (NCBI): domain Eukaryota; kingdom Metazoa; phylum Arthropoda; class Insecta; order Lepidoptera; family Noctuidae; genus Allophyes; species Allophyes oxyacanthae. The sequence continues at coordinate 15,405,204 of OW028616.1, forward strand.
ATAACAGCCTGTTATTGTCATACTACCACACTATAACCCACCAACTAAGTACTTATATCTGTTTATGTATTAAATACTAGGTTTCTCGCTTTCTAACAACCGTAAATCCAGTTAGTAAGAATGAGAGCAAAACTATTATTTAACAAAATAACAAGCAAGGTTCACTGTGAATGAAAGTGTCTGTTATTTTTTATAACAGATAATTGGCATTGGCAGTAACAATAATTGTTATCTGTTATCTTTAAATATCTGTTATTTTTATCTGTGACGATAAATACGCCTCACAGACTCTAGGTACGCGGTTCCTAGTTCCCGAAGTCCATCATCAGGTATCGAAGAAATCGGGGGCTGAGGAACCGGGTACTGTGCGCTGCGCCAGATCTTGAAAGAAAGAAAGAAAAGAAAGAAAAATAGTTTATTCCACATAGGACAACACAACAGTCACAAGAAATTAACAACACAAAAGTAAAATTTTACATTGGTATACCTAAATGTGCTATCGAGCATGCCCATATAGAAAAGGTTACCAACGCTGCATGTGCTAGGCGTGGGACACCCAGCGCTGATTTTCAGTTGGCACCCCTGCAGTGACACAGGGACGAAGGTAATTAAATAAATACATAAAAAGGATAATAAAAGATGATAGATCTTCGCTCATACCCCGCACTCTTCCAGTACCAGAGTCTCGGTATATGAATATCTCTCTCTCTTCCCGACTGTCAATCCCACATGGTGGTGGGGTCAGCCTTCTTTATATTTCGCTTCCACTTCGCTCTGTCTTTGACATCCGTGTCGGAAACTTTGCATGTCGCCATATTATCTCTGTGCACTGCATCCATCCACCTGGTTTTAGGTCTCCCTCGAGATCTCCTACCAGGTAAGGACAGCTGCAGTGCTAGGTTGCCTACGTAATCCGGTGGTCTTCTCTTTACATGTCCATACCATCTCAGCCTACTCTCCTGCAGCTTGTCGGCGATGTCGCGTACACCAAGACTACTCCTTACGTACTCGTTGCGGATTTTATCGCATCTGGTGACACCGCACATCCACCTTAGCATTTTCATTTCTCGGTATATGAATATACCACTACCAATCCTCAGCCCTCGATTCCTCGGAGCTCGCGTGCGGACTGTACTTTGATTTGGAATTCTTTAGTCATAACAAGCTGAGATTTCTCTGCTCACACGCTACAACCTCAACAACTGACGAAGTCAATAAATAAAGTCTAAACGTCAATAAAACTAATTTCAAAGTCAGAGCAAAGTCTTAGTACGCTCTATAGATCTCAGCCTTAAAATTGATGCCGATACCTAGATAATTGTTGATTGTATCATAACACAATAACCTAACCGTCTAAAACTCCGGACTCTAACTAGAAAAAAACTGTAACTTTTGAACAACTGAACAGATTTTCATAAAACATATCTAAGATGTTGCCCGATTAAACTAGCTTTCGATTAAAAAAAACTGCACTGAAATCGGTCTATAAGTTTTGGAGAGCTCCGATGCCACAGACAGACACACATAAAATACACAGATACACCGATATATAGATACACACTAGAAACTTATAACACCTTTTTCGTCGGGGGTTAAAAATATAACAAAACATCTGTGGTTTTTTTTAAGATTAGATCAATTGATCTGATTGATGCGATAAATTTATCTCATTAGCTACTGAGCGAACCCTTGCAACCGAGGGCAATAATAAGGACGTTACTCAACTAATTATTGTAATAAAACGCTAGGTCATCTCATAAGTTCATAAGTGTCGACTTTTGACGTGACATAGACATGAATTCATAAACGCGACAATATTTATTAGTAGGTACTGATCCATTCTTACCAGCCATACAACCAACTAAGGGATATATTTTAGTTACTCCTTGATACACGGGAAGAAAGGGGCGACTTTTCTCATTGAGAGCACACTTATTAGTTATAAGTAAGTACATTATCCCCAAAGCATACGGGAGTATCTACCCCCTACCGTTTATTCGGTCGGAGTTCAGTCGGTTCGCAGAGTTCGTAGCGGCCGAACGCTACGCCGCCTACGCGCTACGTGCTACGCGAAAACTTTCGGGTATTTGTGAATTTCAAATATTTTGAATTCAAACAGTATTTATTAAAGTGTGTGGATATAAATATTGTGATTAATATACTGAATAATAATTTTTTATTTCGTTTTTGTTTTTGAAAATGTAGCCGTCATACTTATTTAGTTTGGATTCAAATGATTAATTTTGTAAATGTTTTATGAATGATTCTGACTTGTACTTGAGTCAAATAATCAATTTTTTGTTGAAGATATCTGAAAAATATTACTTTTGAGGACATTTTTCAATGAAAATGTGAACTAAGAGTGTGTGCAAAATGACTCAATTAATGTGATTCGTGATTTACCTGTGGAAGAATGGTAAGATATTCAAATCATTTTTATAGCGACTTTATAAAATTATATCAGTAAGCCATTTGATATCAACTTTGCCTACTATTCATCACAAATTTTCAGTTAAAGTAACTTTAACATACTCATAACATAAGCGAGTTCCGAATAACATTTTACAGTTATTTTTTTCTTTTGACGTTTCCCAAACTAAATAGAGCTTAGTTTACTTCAAGGATCTGGTGATGCGGTTATCATCATGTTCCTAGTCAAACAAAAAACAAAAAAAAACTTTAACTAGTTCTTAGAAACTAAACTATTATATTTAATAGGAAGGGACTGCCATTTGAAGTCCTTGGAGCTCTTAAAGTCTTATCCAAAATTATTATTAGAGTATGGTGTTTAGAACCAAAGGTTTCCAATACTTATAAAAGGTTTAAGTGATTAAGATTAAGTTGATTTAAGTGAAAGAAAGAAAATTGCGTTTATTGGCACAATTAAAATTAAAACACATAACATTTAATACATAAAATTAAGTACATTAAGGCCAAAAGGGCCTCAGCTCAGCATAATGTCAGATGGCAACACCAGGTCCTACCACCTGACGCTGATGAAAAACGCTGCTGCTAAGTGAATTTCGAAAATTATTGGTCCTATGGAGAAAAGTTAAGAGCCAAGCATGTTTTAGACGAATCGTAACGTTAACGTAACCAAATTTTGAATAAAAAATACACGTTTAATCCTTGATATTTAATTTTTTAATTCATTCAGTATTTTTACATTTTCTTCAAACAAGTGTGCATATTGCATAAAAAAAATGCATAAATTGTATTTTTTATTATTAATTGAAAGCTATTTAATCAGGAATCATCTTAGCTATGTTTCATGAAAATTTGTTTAGCCGTTCAGAAGTTACAGGTCTTTTTCTAGTTGGAGTCGGGGTTTGACGGTTATTGTCACAGAACACAGAAAAGAGGTTTTCTGTGTTCTGTGGTTATTGTACTACAGTCTCGCAATAAAGAATTCTGATTCTGATTGTACATTAAATCATCTCAGAAAACAATATCTTCCCCTGTAACTGCTACAATTATTTATTTATTTATATATTCTTTATTGTACAACATCATCATCTGCCTGGCCTGTATCCCAACTACGTTGGGGTCGGCTCCCAGTCTAACCAGATGCGGCTGAGTAACAGTATTTTACACAGAGCGACTGCCATCTGACCTCCGCCACCCAATTACTGGAAGACACTGATACCCTAAGGTTAGACCGGTTGTCAGACTATTTTTGGGTTGCTGACTCCCGTAACGACTGTCAAAGGTATTCGTATGACAACCGGGACCAACTGCTTAACGTGCTATCCGAAGCACGGAGGGGTCTCGATGTTCGTAGAAATGGTCACCCATCCAGGGACTGACCGCGGCAACCGCAGCTTAACCTCGCTGATCGACTGATCTGCGCGGTAACCATGTAGCTACGAGCCCCTCCCTGTACTTTATTGTACACCAGTAAAACAAATATACACATAACATTTGGATGAACAAGACTGAAATGATTGAATAATGGGGCAGTTAGTACAATGCCTAGATCTGCTGCTGAAAACGTACACACCTACTTAGAAGCAATCCTTTTCAATCTTAATTTAGCCTTTAATAATTCCCGACAGCAATTTGAAAGGGAATTTATAATTATAAGCGAGAAATCCAGAGAATACAGAGATCAACAATGACATCATACGGCATCTTAATGATCGAACAGCTTCAATACTACGACTAGGTGGAATTAATGGGGGATGAAGGCTCGATCACACCCAAATCCCAATGCGTGGGACGATAAATTGGGTACCGAGATGAACACGGGTTTCTGACATAATTCAAAATTTAATCTAAAATCTGAGAACATAAAACTGTTCTTAACCCCCGACAAAAAAGAGGGGTGTTATAAGTTTGAAGTGTGTATCTGTGGATCTGTGTATCTGTCTGTAGCATTATAACTCCAAAACGGATGGATCGATTTCAATGTAGTTTTTTTATTGAAAGCTATGTTCCATGAAAATCTGTTCAGCTGTTCAAAAGTTACTGCTCTTTTTCTAGTTGGAGTCCGGGGTTTTTGATGGTTAGATTATTTATATTTCGAGTCCCGATCCCTTTAAGAGGTAATTGTACTCATCATTATGAACAACTGTTACTGTGAGACTAACCCAGAAATCACGAGTAAAATATCAAATTCAATACAAATTATTCAATATTACTCGACTAAATGTATGTATGAAACAGCCGATTTTTTTCGCGATTTCATTTTTGGTCCCATAGTAAAAGTAGTTCATAATGATGGGTACAATAACCCTTTGAAGGGATCAGGACTAAAAAGGTAGGACCTTATAATTATAATGTACTGTGATAGATATTTAGGGATAGAAAAAAATATGTTTATTACCTATAAACTTTAAAAAACAGTTCAGCTTCTGAATTCGGTGCCACCGCCAAGCTAGGTGCATTGAAGAATTAAAGGGTCCAACTTCAGAAGCTGTTAAATTTTTTAAGAAAATTATTTTATTCTTTTTAGGCATTTGAAGTAGGTTTTCACTTTTTTAAAGTTTATTTTATTTTTTCTATTTTGAGTGGCATAAACAATACATAAACATACGATTACAGCAATCGCGAGTGATTCATTCAAAAGTTCCGTTGTCTATCACCGACGGTCTTCATCAGATCTTCAAAATCGATCTGCAATTGGAGGAGCAATCGCGTAACACACATACATTCGAATTGAGAACCTACTACTTTTTTGAAGTCGGTTAAAAACAAAAAAAAAACATTCGAACAGAGAACCGCCTACTTTTTGAAGTCTGTTAAAAATAGAAAGCCATCGGGAGGGCCGCGCTATATTTAAACAAGAATTATGACGTTACCATTTTACCTATTCTTCTATATTCTCAGTAGAACGATGTCTGTCTTAATTATTCACGTCGTTTCATAGAGAAGGCGGTAAACCGATTATTCTATCGGAAGCCATAAAATTGCTTTACGTGTATCGGACCGGAATTTTATTACCTATAGCTTAGTGTGAAGGCTTAAGGAGATTATACACAGCGATGATAAAAATAAAAGGAATTTCGTAATTAAAAAGGCCGTTTTGTGTCATGAGCTGCTTGGTCCCCGGCAAAAAGACTAGTTTATTCTTCACGACCACCGGGTTACGTAGGCAACCTTGCACTGCAGCTGTCCTTGCCTGGTAGGAGATCTGGAGGGAGACCTAAAACCAGGTGGATGGATGTAGTGCACAGAGATATGGCGACATGCAAAGTTTCCGACACGAATGTCAAAGACAGAGCGAAGTGGAAGCAAAATACAAGGAAGGCTGACCCCACCACCATGTGGGATTAACAGTCGGGAATAGAGAGAGAGAGCGATTATACTAAGGTACTACATTCTGTTAGACCCGGGTTCTAAGCTAAATATAATTTGTATTTTTGATTGATTGATGTGCTTACAATAAATTATATTGCATCGCTTCATTCTTCAGATATAACATTCACAACGTAGTTCCTCTACCCTACAAGGCAACTTCGCACTTTTTTTAAATTACCTCCTTTTAATTTTTTCTCTTTAGTCACTCCGAGCAGTCCTTTCAAATATCATTCTTTTTCCGTGCGAGGCAACGATAGCACGTGTCCTTCGTTCACAGTCCCCGATTGAAATAGTAACGGTTTTATTCACTAAATTTAGATTCATTTGTTTATTTCTATAAATAATGCCTAAGCGCAGTGCTAAGGATAAAATTGAGCACTATAATAAAAAGATCCGAAAACTTGAACAAAAAGAACGACAAAATTGTCGTCGCAGGTCGCGAGTGTTACAATCATCAGATTCCGACGTGGATTATGAAAACACCGCCGGTAACGGTAAGTACCTTTATACCCTATTTTGGAGAATAAGTGCTACAATATTGTTTGATAGTGCCAAGTGATAATCTCGAAGATTTTTTTGTTGCCTTAATTCGAAATCGAATGTGGCAAGCCTGGGGGTTGGCCGTGAGTCAACACGAAGGCATAAAAGCAAAAAATAAGCGTATCTTATATGAGATAGCTTAACAATTTTGCGAAATAAGACAAAACCTGGGGTCTATCCGAGAGATAGAACGAAGGTATATTTTTGTCGAAATAAGGGCATACTAAAATAAGTAATTTCATTATTACAGATGCCGATAACGTCGACAATCCATCTCCATTATTGGAAGAAACTGCCATTCCCGAGATACCAGTTCCTGATCCAGGATTACCAGAAACTACGGACGTACCTCCGAGCGTACATGAACTGGACCCTGAAATTTTATCAGCGTTAGGGGAGCCGACTGACGACACTCCTGAGTTTGGAGAAAATATACACGAAAATTTAGCACAAAGATGGCAGCCCATATTAAGAAAAGGACTCCCTAAGGAAGCTAAAGAAAAGTTATTAAAAGAATACCTTGTCCCTTCCAACTGTGCTCTTTTGCAAGCACCAAAGCTTAATGCCGAAATTTCGGCTGCTATAACGGATATGGCAAGAAACCGCGATAAGAAGATGGAGTTAGCACAACAACTTCTTGGAACCGGGATCACAGCCGTAAATAGGGCGATGACTCATCTCATTACTGGTGAAGAAAAGATTCAAGCCATTAAAATGCTAAGTGACAGTTGTCGCATCTTAAGTCATCTTCATCATACGGATACTCAAGCTCGTATCAAATTGGTTACACCTGGCTTAGAAAAATCATTCCTAAATGTTATCAAAGATAACGAAAGAGATAGCACTTTATTCGGAATAAAGCTATCCGAAAAAATCAAAGCTTCAAAAGCTATCGAAAGGCAGGGCCTACAAATAAAAAAGACTCCGGTGCCACAAAAACCTCCACAAACAGTTCAGTCGACAGTCATACGACCTCGCTACCAGGAAAACTGGCCAGGTCCTTCGCGTTACCTGTCGAACAGGGGGGGGCGCGGAGGCCAGAGGAGACAAGCCCCTGCAACACGCAAGGCTCAACCTGCCGCACAAATGAGGTCTTCGAACACCAACAAAGCGCGTGCTCAACCTCAACAATAGAACAGGTACATGCTGGACGAATACATCATTTTTATACTCACTGGCTTGACATAACATCTAATGATATCGTTCTCGAATGGATTCGTAATGGTTTTTCCATACCATTTTTTAAAAATCCATTACAAACCATTATACCTCGTAATTGTTTTTCACATACAGAAAAACAGGATATGTATTTGGCCATCCAGAAATTACTTGATTTAGGCGCGATATCGACATGTTCACCGACCAAGGATCAATTCATATCAAATATATTCCTTGCCCCTAAACCAAACGGTGACAAGCGCTTTATTTTGAATTTAAAGCCACTTAACAAGTTTATATCTAAGTTTCATTTCAAAATGGAAGATTACAGAACCGTTTCTAAATTAATCCCTCAGAACGGGTTCATGGCCAACATAGACTTGAAAGAAGCATATCTTTTAATTCCTATAGCAAAACATCATCGCAAATATTTACGTTTTCATTTCGAGGATGATAAGGCACAGAAATTCTTATATGAATTCAACGCTATGCCTTATGGTTTATCTATAGCACCTAGAACTTTTACCAAAATTATGAAAGAGGTTGTTTGCCACCTTAGGAGTCAGGGCTATAAATCAGTTCAATATCTTGACGATATATTATGTATTGATGATAATTATGCGGAATGTCGTGATAATGTCACAGAGACTTTGAGGTTATTAGAATCTCTTGGTTTTGTTATAAATTTTAATAAGAGTTCATTGGACCCACAGCAGAATTGTAAATTCTTAGGTTTCATGTATGATTCAAGAACTCTAACAATGTCTTTGCCAGGCGAAAAACGCAATCATATTGCTACTTTAATAGATAAATTCTTACGTTTACCACGCTGCTCTGTAAGAGAATTTGCTCAACTAATTGGGGTTCTTACTGCTGCTTGTCCCGCAGCAAAATATGGATGGATCTATACCAAAATTTTAGAACGACAAAAATTCTTGGCCTTAAAAGTAAATAACAATTTTGATGCTAAAATAAATTTACCGAATATAATTTTAGATGATTTGAATTGGTGGTCAAAAAATATTTCCACAACTTCCAATTCCATAAAGCCTCAAGAATTTACATTAGAAATATTCACTGATGCATCTAGGACGGGCTGGGGTGCTTGTTGCAATAACGAACGCATAAATGGCGCCTGGAAAAAATCGGAATTGGAGTTTCACATTAATTACCTAGAACTATTAGCAGTATTTCTAGCATTAAAGTGGTTTGTTCGCGATTACTCTGACTGTCTTATATTATTACGTATTGATAATACGACAGCTATTAGTTATATAAATCGTATGGGCGGAATACAATTTCCACATTTAAACAATTTATCTCGATCTATTTGGCAATGGTGTGAAAGGCGACAAATCTGGTTATTTGCATCTTACATAAACACACATGATAATGTTATAGCTGACGAACAGTCTAGAAAAATTAATGCAGATATAGAATGGGAGTTATCAAATGTAGCTTTCCAATTGATAATACATGAATTAGGTCAACCTGAGATAGATTTATTCGCCTCTCGCACAAATGCAAAATGCGAGAACTATGTGTCTTGGCGACCAGACCCTGACGCCATTACTGTGGATGCCTTCACAATTAGTTGGAGCGATAAATTCTTTTATGCTTTCCCACCATTTGCTTTGATATTAAGATGCTTACAAAAAATAGTTTTAGACAAAGCCGAAGGTATTCTCGTCTTTCCTATATGGCCATCACAAGCCTGGTATCCCCAATTAAAAAATATGCTTGTTACAAACATTATTATTCTGAAAGCAAACAAAGATCTTCTATGTTCCCGTTTCAGAACTCGCCATCCACTTTACAAGTCGCTTACCCTGGGTGCTGCAGTGCTCTCCGGCTCGCGTTCACGCAGCGAGGTACGCCTTCAACCGCTCTCGACTTAATGTTAGCTTCTTTATCTAATAATACAGTACAGCAATATAACGTCACCTTTAAGCTGTGGTGGAAATTCTGTATAGCTAATAATAATAACATGTTTGAGGTATCTGTTCCACGGGTCATAACATTCTTATCCGAACAATTTGATAAGGGAGCATCGTTCGGCTCCCTAAACAGCCATCGTTCTGCCCTATCACTACTTCTAGGAAATAGTATAGGAACAGACGACTGCATCAAAAGATTTCTTAAAGGAGCATATAAGTTGAGGCCATGTGTACCTAAATACACGAGCACTTGGGATCCTCAGGTGGTACTTAATTTTATATCTAATTGGTTTCCAAATAAGGATCTCTCAATGGAAAACATCACTAAAAAGTTGGCTATTTTGTTAGCTATATGCACAGCTCATAGGGTTCAAACACTTTCGTTGATCAAGGTCTCAAATATAAAAATAAATTCCAGAGGTGTTGAGATAGTCATAACCGACATAATAAAGACATCGGCGCCTGGCCGAGATCAACCAATTTTATTTCTACCATATTTTGCAGACAAACCAAGCATTTGTCCGGCAACGATTTTACAAGATTATATTCAAGTAACCAACGAAATTAGGCCCGACAACATACTTAACTTATTTCTTACGTTTAAACGACCGTACAGAGGCGCTACAGCGCAGTCAATTAGTCGTTGGATAAAACAAGTGTTGAGTGCGAGCGGCGTGGACGTGGCAACATTCAGCGCGCACAGCACGCGCCATGCCGACACGTCCACGGCGCGCCGCGCTGGACTGTCCATAGACGCCATCAGGAAGGCGGCTGGATGGACAGCAGCTTCTCAAACATTCGCAAAATATTATTGTCGTCCTATATCCGAAGAAATTTCTTTTGCAAGATCGATCTGTTTTCCATCAAACACAATTTAAAATAAGTCTGATTGGTCCATGTAGGAATTGTAATTCACCTAAATATACAGTCATTCTAAATGATTCATTAAGATGACAAATTAAAATATTATCAATGTATTATAATAAGATTATACTTTACCTGTAAGTACAAAAAAGTATGTGAGAACTTTAGTTTATTAAACAAATTGATTAAGTAATTATGTTTTATTTTTCAATTCTAAACACAGCAAAATCTTCATCTCTAAACATCTACGTTGTGAATGTTATGTCTGAAGAATGAAGCGATGCAATATAATATATGATCAAACGAACTTCGGCAAGTGAAGTTCGATCGATATTATATTAATCGCTTCATTCGAAGATATAAACACCCACCCCACCCTAATTTCCCATGACGAAGTTTTTGCTAGATTTACCTATACTCTAAAAAGAATGATATTTGAAAGGACTGCTCGGAGTGACTAAAGAGTAAAAATTAAAAGGAGGTAATTTAAAAAAAGTGCGAAGTTGCCTTGTAGGGTAGAGGAACTACGTTGTGAATGTTATATCTTCGAATGAAGCGATTAATATAATATCGATCGAACTTCACTTGCCGAAGTTCGTTTGATCATATAATATATCGTAAGCACATCAATCAATCAATTCAGCCTTTCGCAACATACTCCTGTTTCCTGAATCGTACGCCTCTCTGGAGATGTGTACGCTCAAACCATTTATATAAAACAATTTTTATTTCAATATCTAATATATTTAATTAACTAGTTTTAGTCCGCTACTTTCTCTGCGTGAATCTGTCCAAACTATGACAATATCGTGTATTTCATGGTTAAACCAAACTGTGCGTTATTCTCATACAAAATCTGACAGATCTTCAAAACAAGGTTATCTGACCCGGTGACCAAAATTGGAACTAACGTCGCTACGGAGCAAAATGACTTCAAAATGTCATCTTTGTAGGGAGATGACATTGGTAAAAGCGATGGCAGCGACGCCATGACCGGGTCAGATAGTTTGTGACACTATATTGAGTTTGGTTGTCATAAAGGATATCGATTCGAATTTTCAAAAATCCTTTCTAGAGTAGAATAGAGTTGATCTTTATTTCATGTACCTAAAGCAGATCCAGGCACTTATGAAAATGTTGAGACTTTAGGTAAGTGGTTCCAAACAGTAGATCCTATGGAGAAGAAGCGACAAGAAACTCCATGGAAACTCCTTAAAAATAATAGATTATAATCTAGATTAATACAATGTTGTGGTAAGACCTGCGAGAATAATGGAATTAAATGTGAATAAAAAATAAGAAAAGGATAATAATAATTTGCCTCTGAATAAGATTGCCATGGCAGTAGCCTGACCAGTTCTAAGAGACGGCATCCGTTCACGAGCATGACGCATGCGTCATAAACATTACATCTCCTTTTAAAATGTCGTTTGGATTAGCTTGATATTATTATCAAGCTAATCCAAACGACATTAAGCTTTTAAGTTTATTTTATTTATGTAATAAAAGAAATTAGCTACATTTGAAGCTCAAAATTTTGTGAATACAAGCACTATTAATACAATAATAACTTCACTATATAATATTGCTAGCTAACATGTGTGCCAGATTCGGTAATTTGAGCGGAATAGGTTTCTGTCGACTAATTAACGAGGTGCCAGATGATTAGACAGGTCGTCTTTGACGAATATCAGAAGCCCAATTCTCGTAATTAATTTACACTATGACTGGAAGTCGACCGAAGTGACATTATTATTATTATGTATTGACAAAAATTCAAATTCAATTCAATATCAAAATAGATTTCAGTATGATTTTAACTCAATCTAGACTCATTTCAATCTCATTTTTGTCATTATTTTATGTATGAACGAGAATGTCAATTTTATTATCTGTGTGGGTTCAAAATGTTTGCAAAATAACGATTTGGCTTCAATCAACTTTCAACCTAATTACAATATAATTTCACGTTTGAGGTTGTTTGTTAGTGTAGGAGAATACCATTTGTGAAATTTATGACATTGATAGGTACTAGATCGGAACGAGATCTGGACCATATTTTGAACACTTAATTACAAGAATTGGGCTTCTGTATTAGGATCAGAAGCCCAATTCTCGTAATTAAAAATGTATGTAATAATAATAATAGCACCAAAGCTATTATTATTTGGTGCGTGGAACGGCACCAATCCAAATTTTGGTTTGGTAATATTCGTGGTACAGTAAAATAATATTAATTTACATGCATTTATAGCCAATTTTACATACATAAAAATTCAACAGAAAATAAAGTAAATGGCATATAAGAAATACTTATATAAACAGTAAAGCAAAATAACAAAAAAAATGCTAAATTAGGGTTGATGTTTGTCGGACCTTTAAAATTATGAAGTGTGCTTAAATATTCTGATATTCTTTAATTTTACACGGCGCTTGGTTCTCAACCACAATATTTACGCGTATTTAGTTTTGTCATTATACCTCCTAGACATAGTTATAGAAATGAAATTACCTTAATAATTTCATATTGCTAATGTAGGTATATGTTTAAGTACACATCCATATCTTGTAATTAGCACCCAAATTAATCAACTTGTAAACTTATAAAGGCGCATATAGCCATTAAAAGTATTTTCTTATGTAAGTACTACAGTCATTTGTGATTTTATTTATTAATGAATTTTTAAAAACAAACTTGCAATATTATTTTACCAGAATTAGAACAATATGCTTCACTGAGTTACCCGGAATGACAGCTAACATTCTCTGTAGCTTGTCACTCTCCGAGTCTATTGTAAATTATAATTTACTCATAAATAAACAAATATGCGCATAAATTTCAATACATTTCAATCACAATCTAGGGCTTGAAATACTGTGTTATATGTAATGTGTATCTTAGTTCACTTTTGCGGGGCTTATTCGCATACTATGTCAACATCATGCACATCAGAGATGGGCTAAGTCAAGTGACGATTTTTCCCACCTTTAAATAAATTTAATAAAAAAAGTCCGCAGAAACAGCCTCTCGAGTGAGGATGCCTCTTGACTCCCAGCGCCCCTGGGCAGTTACAGTTTACAGCACAACCCAAGTTATATGTACCTACCTATATTTTAGTAAATTTATTTTTTATATTTAATCTTTTCTCTTTTGTGCTTTCTATAATGATGTCCGTGTTGAATAAATGTGTTTTATTTCTTCCTTCTTTCTTTCGACAATTACTCATAATCTGCATGCTCAAACTTTCCTAAACATTTAATACACATAACGCCACTTAATAATCTAAGAGCAAACACTACCTCTAATATAAAGTAATACATAATAAACCACCAGGCGTTGACACCGTCAAGCTAGTGCTTTGGGGTATAAAAACAAATAGTAGTGGGTGGAAGACGAAGACCAACAAAAGTTAAACAATACTCCGCAGGGTCTGACCTTTAGGGGATAAACTTTTATTCAATATAAAAAGTTATGAGTACTAAAGTTAGATAGATTCTAGTAGGTATAGGTATCTATAGTTATTAAGTAAAAGTTATCGATTTTTAAAAGGGAAAAGCTATATCCAGAAAAAAAATAAGCCCATTCTCTATTAGTCAGCGTTGAGAAAAGGGTTATAACATATGTAGCAGCAATATTCATTTACAGGTTGATAAAGAAAACCAGGCAATAAATAATAATTATTAAGCTAAACTACAAATAAATAAAAAAGGTTACAAAAATGCACAATGTCCAAATTTATAAACATAAGAAAGCACAAAAAAGTATAAAAGATATTTAAAAAATAACCACAAACAAGGAATTTTTAAATATATTTTTTTACATAACAGATCAATAAATATTTTATTTATTTATTTGGTTCACCAACAATTGTTACACACAAATACATACAAAGGTTGAGTATACAAACTACATTTGTAGTAATTACGACATGAGTGTACAATTTGACTAGGTAAACACCACATCCAAAAATTTAACAATAGCATTTTTTTTAAGTGAAACTGAATTTATTTCATACATGCAAATCTTTAAAAATTATACAGTTATAGTAATTATACAATGATACAATAGTGTCGATGCCGCTGCGCACCTCGACAGTACTAGGCTAGACCAAACGCATCTGTCGCTTTCCTTTCCTATTGAAACAGAGAGAAACAAACGCCCCCAGTCCAGCCCAGCCCCGCCAAAGTGCGCATCAGAGTCGACACCTAGTCGATATTTTGATATAATAATACATTTTTATGTACCTATTACCACCTTTTACCTTTGTTTTCAATTAAGAATATTACTTGTTGTTCATATAATATTTCTAGCTAATCAGGTTTTGGTTTCCCCTGTAAAAAAGCAAACATGGACAGACAAGTAACCTTTGGAAAACAAGTGATGAAGTGACTAATTTAAAGGATTATACCCTGATATCAGTGTTGTCCGATATTATAACAACATATAGCGCAATATGAAGCCACAGTGTATAAAAACAGTAGTACAAGGTTGTCTAGCAGATTATCGCCAAGTGCGATACCGACAACCGCCCTTTGTACATATTTTTTTCTATTTATTGTATCTTACTTCTCTTTCTGGCGTGCAATAAACTGTATTGTATTGTAAAACTCATTTGGTGTTGCTATTTTTGTACACAATGAGTAATCAATTACACAATTGGAAAAAGAAACGCCCTCCTAAAGATAAGAATTATATCCATTTGCCCGTTTCCTATCTTTCAACAAAACAAAATAAATCGATAAGGATAATAGTTACAATCTGAAATTTTCCTGATAACTTTAGTACAACACGAGTCATAACAAAAGGGACGTGATACTTCACTAATCAGTAATGGGATTGACGACTTAGATATTAATAAATATACCAAGAGAAGGGAAGCATTTGACAGGAAGACCTATTAAGGGAATTGTGAAATTTAATATAGATAAAGAAACCGTGTACAAGAAGATTAGCTTAACACTTGTAGGTAAAGGACATTGCTCTTGGTACATTCATCGTGAGGGTCCGCACCATCATCATAACGTACATAGAGTACATGAAGCATCACAGTTGCAGCCACATAAGCAACATAGGTGTGAAGGCAATGAAACCATTGTGGTAAAGAAAATTTACTTACTGAACAAAGAAACGGACGACAATGTTACATTAAGTGCCGGCTCCCATGAACAACCATTCGAAATTGATTTACCAGTGAATATACCCCCAACAATGAAGACTGATATTGGTGAAATAAAATACAATTTAATACTAAAATTCAAAAAACCTGGCATCTTTAGATTTAATAAGCAGTTCAAAACTAGAATTGATATATATCCCAGTGCAGATGCTTCTGAACCTGATGGGCCAATAATTGTTACGCTAGACAAAACTCTAACTAAAGTATTTTCTTCGAAAACACAGGAAATTAATTTGAAAGCGAAACTTGATAAAGGATATTTGACTCCTTTTGGTGAAAATAAGATATCATTTCATCTAACTAATAATAGTGATGTTATATTCTCTGTTATAAATGAATTGGTCAGGAAAACAAAGTATAAAGACGACCACAGTCATGAAAAAAAGACTGTGGAAAAAAATATTACGGATTGTACAGTGATGACCCCAAGTATTCCTGATAATAGTGTAGCAAACATGTTTAATATAATCCCAATGATGCCGGATCTATGCACGGTAAGGAATTCGAGAATAATCCAAAGAGAATTTAAGTTGAAAGTGACTTTGGACTTGCCACTACCGCATTTTAATGCTTCTATCGAAATACCGTTATTTATTGGAGATAAGTCCAGTGATGAAGACGAATCATTAGAGGATTTTAATGAAAATATTGTGGCACATGATGCACAAGGAGAGATGGGAAAGCCACCTTCATATTGGGAGGCTATCTGTGAAGAGACTTCAAATGATTAAATTGTTAATGTACATAATACGTGTACATGATGGTACATATAAAACTAAGTACCAGCTTTGCCCCACGGTTTAAATATAGGCCTATTTTCTTCTTTATCTTCTAAAGGGACAAATTGCTTATTGTCGAGCGAATTTCGTTTTATCCATAAAGTCATTTCAAAGCTATTATCTCATATGATTACCTATAAAACAGGCGAGTAATAAAATTTACTCAATTTTCTCATGCGAGTTACAGAAAATATTATTATATTTTTTGTACTAAGCGAAATAATTTGCCGAGGGATTTGCATTATGTCGACGTATTTCTTGAATGAAAATCTGAATCGGTTTTAATAATAGAGTAGAAAAATCATGTAGAAATAAATCCTCGATTGAATTGCGTAGTAGTCTGAACTGCTTTGAGTAGTGAACCAGCCAAATTCAAAAAGGTAATCTATTAGTATGATTTTTGTTATTTTAATTTCTTTTTATTATTTACAGATAGTGCCTCCCTCAGTAAGTGAAATAAGTACAATTATTTAGTTTCATTTTGAGATATTATTTAAAAAAAAAATGAAAAATTATTTCTAAAGTAAGTTTAATATAAAATTATATCTTTGTGATCTGTGACTTTATATTATTTCAAATATGAGCTGGGCGTAAAGCTTTAAAATAATCGCTGAGATTCGTTATACAATTAATAAAAACAACCAAGGATAAAGAAACCAAGAAAATTAAAATCTGTGTTATTTATTGTTTGTATTTTTATTTTTTTATATTTCTTATAATCATTTCTATATGCTGTGTTTAATAAATACCTAACTTTACCTCACGCTTCAATTTCTCTTTTATTCTGGGTACATTTTACAAACATACATGTCATATGCACACACCCAGACCCGAAACAACTGTCTGATCATACAAATATTTGTTCCATGTGAAAATTGAACTCGCTACCTGTAACGCAGAAAGCTAATCACTTAGCTACTGTGCCGGCCGTTTTGGTATTATACAAAGTGTTACAATAATGTAATGTTGAAAGTCAAGGTTACAATCAACTTATACAAACAAGGTGCGTATGCGCTGGAAGCAATGCAATGGTAGGAAAGGGATAGCTACAGCGATCGCGCATGCAATGTAAACTGTATTCCATAAACAATAAGGTGTACATTCAATTGAAATTCAACGTGTGACAAGTAGTAACATTCTAAACGTAGGAGGTCTCTATTATTATTTGGCCTGCCAATGTCATGGCCAAAGAACCTAAATATGCAGTAAACATATTTTGGTATAGTGGAATATGATGTTAGGATTGGATTTGTGTAAATCAAAGGACTTGTTTGGATTAAATATGTAAGGAAAAGACTTGTTATAGAAGTCGCCATTATGAATAAGTTGATTTTTTTAAACGAATTTATTTTGTAATTCGCTTTACAAACACACTATTTTTCATTATTTAGGCATATTTTTAGTCATAGCTCTATGAGTACATCATTAGTATATAAGTAGTAGGTACTAGTCATTAAGAGTCAACTTGATATTAAAAATTAACTTCTAAAACTAAAACCGGACATCTGAAAAAGTTTAAAACAAGAGAATATTAATACATATTCATAGTGATGTTCAGAGGATAGCCGTGGTCGTATGAACCACCCACATTAGAACATATACTTAATTCCCGGTTTGTTCATTGATATGCTGCACTCCCGTATTTCGACCAAAGTGATTATAATATTCTCGTATCTGCGGAGGATTCACCTGTTTCCGCCAAATTCATACGAAATAGGTTGTTGTTATCCTTTGGGTATTATGCTTTTACAGACGGAAGTGAATATCGTATTATATCAATAGGAGAATGATAAAGACTCATAAGTACTTCTGTTTTGTTCCACAACTAATATAAAAATAAGTAGTTTAAGTAGATACCTAATAATATCCAACATTGATCAGTATACTCAGTTTGTTCAATGCTTTGTTGAGTAGGTAATTATAATTCATAGGCATTTAATATCAATAATGATTAGAATAGACTAGGTTTGATTTATGTGCATGGAAGAAAATATAGGCATTATATTTTTGTTCACGCTAGTCATAATTCACAATACTAATCATGAATATTAATGTTCCTAATTATATGATAAGAGGACATCACTCGCGATTGCTGTAATCTCATGTTTATGTATTGTTTATGCCACTCAAAATTGAAAAATAAAATAAACTTTAAAAAAAAAGTAAAAACCGACTTCAATCTAAAAAGTATAAAATAATTTTCTTAAAAAACTTATCAACTTCTGAAGTCGGTGCCACTATCAAGGTAGGTGCATTGAAGAATTAAAGGGTCCGACGGGACGAAGGAGTTAATAACAATGGCTTCATATCCCGAGCTATCATGATTCACTGAGATATTATATTATCAACAATGACATAAAATTGCACTTTCAGATTGAAAGATAATTAATTAAAGTGCTCTTAACGTGCATTAATTATAGAACTGACGAGTTATCAACAACACTTGACAACGATAGTTATAATGTTTGCTATGTAGCAAACATTAATTATGATTTGACACTAGCTTATGGGAATAATGATTAAATAATACAAGATTATTCGTTTCGTAATCTTTATGATCTCATAAACCCAAAAAATAATTTACAAACTATCGAAAAACACAAACTTGGTTTTGAGTCTAACGACCTCAAAAATGAGGTACAGAATTGATCGATGACAATATTCACTGCGCCAGACCAAACTAGAATGTTATCAAGCAGCTTAAAGGTATTATAGTTAGCATTTTTTAAAATTTAGTATCTATTATTAATTTTATTAAATTTATACTAGGCCTTCTGAAAACAATAATCTTGTTATAATTAACTAAATTGCCTCACGTTTTCAGTGGTCAAGCATGACAGCGTGAGGTACCCGAGTTCGATTTCCGAATCCTGCAGTGTTATAAGGATTTTCTGTATACAAATTTTCAGTACCAGCCCGGAATTTGCAAATGTGCACGGTGGATATAGGGCAACAGTTTTGCCTTCTATTGCATGGGAATCAATAACGGTGTTGACGAAATGTGGATGTACCACAGTCTACAGTACACCCCCTTCAGATACAGGCGCTATGCCATACCACGAATTAATCATACTACCACTTTTAGCTCAAATAGTTCTTCAAACTTTGTCACAGACCAGTACCTCTACCATGAGTTTTCCGTGCCGTCTAACGTTCGCGTTCACATGCAATATTTGTATGGGAATTTTTCAGCGCCTCTAGCGGTATAAATAGTGAACTAAAGTCACTACAAATATTGCATGTGAACGTGAACGTTAGACGGCACGGAAAACTCATGGTAGAGATACTGTACACTGCAAATTTTGAAAACCTTTTGATCTCCTTTAAGAAACATTATTCAAGATTTTTCTCCTTTTTCACCACCAAGAGCATCTTCATCACTGTCTGCATCCTTCTCCTCTTCACCCATTGCTTCCCAATATGATGGTGGGGGATCACATTCGTCTCTTTGAACTATATCGCCTATTTGCACAGGTATCTCCAATAAAATATTCCTATGAGGCATCGGCAGTTCTGCCGTGATTTGAATGACATAATTTCTTGATACCATTTCAGAATGATCTAAAGAAATTCTATCCGATGGAACATTAATTTCTATCGGCATAATTTGAGTTTCTCCACATTTTAGTGATGCTGTTTTAGAATCAGAATCAGGTATATCTTCATAAGCATTAACTTCTCTGTATCCAGTTGCATTAAATGCATGTACTTCTATTAGTTTTGTTTCAATACTTTTTATAACAACATTAGTATCATTTACAACTTCATATTGAACTTCTATTTTACCTCCGATTGGAATTACTGAGTTCTTAATATTTGCTTTCATGATTACAGTGCTTGTTTTGCTTGAAAAAAACTGCGTTAAAGTCTTTCTTTCTCCGTAAATGACGGGTTCCATCAAAAGTTTTGGTTTTATTGCGGACGCTACAGTTATTTCCTTTCGAAAATGTTTGGCAAAAGTAAACCAGCCTGGTTTTTCGAATTTGATGCGGACGTAATATTTTATCTTACAATTTACTCTATATCTTGGTATGTGATCATAGTACTCAAAAGATGGAGGTATATCCTGAGGTAATCTAAAACTGAATTTTATCTCGTAAGACCCAACTGGAATCTCGAATTTACCTTCTTGAATAATCTCGTCAGTATCGACATACACTTCACTTTTGCTATAGCTTTGTCTTCTATTTTTTTTATTGGTTCTTTCAGTTATTGTTAGATGTCCCATTCCTTTTAAAGATACTGTTATTTTCTCAAATTCAGTTAGTTCATCTAGCGCATATTTTATCATTCCAGAAACGCTTTCTCCACTTTGGAAAGCTCCGTCTGGCGGTTTGAATAGATTTATCTGGCAAAATATTCCCATTTTTAAGAAAAACTTTTATTTTTTGTTCCTTGTATTCGATCACAATTCACGAAGACGTATTTTTGAATTTATATTTTCAATTTCAATATAAAATTTTATTCGTTTCGCGCGCTCTCAAGTTCTCAACAGAATAATGGGAGTCACTAAGAGATATTATTTTATTTATTTCATCGCTATTTCAACACAATTTCTTTATCAATATGAACCGATAAGATTATAACAACTGATAAAGTTTGTCAGGAACCTCGTTATCACAAAAACACCAAAGTCAACACATAGTAAATATGAAAATATCAATGTTTTTATTAATTGTTTATAGCGTTGCCGAATTCCAACTACAACATACTGTGCCCATTTATACAAGAAATCATTCCAGCATTCCGACACTGTAACTGAGTATTAAGACACACAAGAAATATTTTTATAAACACAGAAATGCACCAAACATGTTACACTGACATAATTTTGATGACTCAGAAAATTTTCATTCGTTTACACACTCCGGAGTTTTATTGTTCAATATAAAAAGATAACTCAAATCTTTCAGAATCTTTGAAATGTCTAAGTACACTTATATTTACGTTGTATCTACGAAGGTATTTCTCTGTATAGATATTAAAACTAAATCTTTTGCTATTTAGCAAATTTAAATCAGTACGAACAAAACAAAACTAACAACAGATACATGAGGCGTCGTATCCGAACTGAGTCTATCGTCGGCGTCTATTTCATTATCCCGCTAGCGCGTATGAAAGAGATAGATATACTTCATTCTTTACGTCACCCATTGATTTATGATTATGTGTGACGTCACTTCGGCTTACTCCGTCCACGGCTGCTCGAGACCACATCTCAAGACATTCACATAAACGATTTTGGTCTGGTTTAGTTTACAAACTTGGTCACAGCAAGTGGTTAGTCTAGTACTTTGAGCCATATGACAAAGTAGATCATATCAAAATCAAATCAAATCTTTGTTTATTTTATTTTATTTAACTATTTATGTACAAACAGAAAGAAGAGTAATGACAATTGAATAGAAAAGACGACACAAAGGTACTGAAATCTCTTCCAGCAAACCTGCGATAGGAGAATTGGAAAAGAAGAAATTGAGACTTTAGTGTGGAATTAAAATAAAAGGATACCTACCTAAATAAAATTAATGAGATTATATAGTACATCCTAACAGATATACATATACAGAAACTTATATAAATACATATACTTATACATATACAGGTGTAAGTGACATCGTAACGAAAACTCATACCATGGTTTCAGTACATGATACTGGATCATTCAGCGTTAGAATTTTGCGTCGGTCTTATCAAAAATTTAACGATTTTGTTCGCAGATTTTTTAGTTAGGTATAAAAACTGCGAACAAAATCGTAATTTTTTTTAAAAGACCGACGCAAAATTCTTTCACTTAGTCTTTCAGTATCATGTACCGAACCCATTGTATGAGTTTTCGTTACGATGTCACTTACAACCTGTATAAATAAATAATATAGTATAAACTATAAATAATTTATAAAAAGTATGCAAACTATTTACAGAAAGGAAGTGTTCTTTTAATCGCATTTCAATTGGCACCAAAATAAAACTAAATAAAATAAAAACTTTTAGAAAATATAAGACATTTAGGCTAAGAAAGAAATGTTTAACTAAATGAAAAATATATAAAATACATGGCAAATAAGTGATTTTATTTATAAACATTCTAAATCAGATCGTATAGCTATGCACCTAGGTATGTACCGTATGTACATCCTTGATACCTCTATTTTAAATTTGTCGATTATCGATACCGACATCTGACAGCTTGATATCGACAATTGACAGCTTAAATTACCTATCTCTACTGTATGCGATGGCAGCGCCAAAACGGACCTTTTGACAACTATGCCATAAGTCACTGTCGCATCTGTACCTAGTACAAATATATTAATCTGTGATTGGCACTCCTGCAATGACACACGAAGGTAATTAAATTACCACATTAAAAGGATATTAAAAGATAAAGAATAATCGTTAATGATAATACAAGCAGTGATATTCTAGCGGTTAAACGCTTGCCTTCCATGCAGGAGGGTCTGAGTTGGAAATCGGCCCGTACCTCTGACTTTTCAAAATCATGTGCGGAATCGGATCAGAATTTGATTACCATTTGCGTTATCGATGAAGGAAAACATCGTGAGGAAACCTGCACACCCAAGAGGGCCTCATAAAGTTCTCGATGATGTGTGTAGTCCACCAACGCGCACTAGGCCAGCGTGGTGGACTAAGGCCTAGCCCTTCTCGTTCTGAGAAGAGGCCCGTGCAATGAGACAGTAATCGGTATTTTTTTATTTATTAATAGGTAGTAAAATATGAGATTATGTAAGGTTTAATGTCTCCTCTTAGTTTCAAAAATAAAATTCTAATGGTTCTTACGACACATCTCCGCTCCTTTCCGCTCATCTCCGCTACTTTCCGCACATCTCCGCTCCTTACCGCATAATACCGACCATTTCCGCATATCTCCGCTCGTCTCCGCTATGGTAGACTCCAGATTCAAGATAATTTATTTGTG
Source organism: Allophyes oxyacanthae (assembly GCA_932294325.1). Classification (NCBI taxonomy): domain Eukaryota; kingdom Metazoa; phylum Arthropoda; class Insecta; order Lepidoptera; family Noctuidae; genus Allophyes; species Allophyes oxyacanthae. The sequence goes on from OW028616.1 coordinate 15,428,398, forward strand.
GAAACATGAGTACCTATACCTTGGTACATACAAAGCATGCATAATGCATGGATAACGGCTTTTAGTTCGGTGAAGCGATTGATTGACTAAAACATGGAACAGGCAGAAACTATGAAGTAATTCATCTCCGCTTCTATCTTTCTTAGTACAAAGGATAGCTCCGTCTCTTGTTATTAAGTGAAGTTAGAAAGTGTCGCGTATATTTAATATAAATGTATATTTCGGAATAACTTTCTTAAGTAAAAACTCATACAGATTTGTCCTACATTATGTTCGAGCAGACGATTTGGCAATAAAAAGCTCGAGCTCAAACGACGCCTGATATCTTTCTAATAATAAAAGGTAAATATTACTTATTGATTTATTTAAATTTATTTATTGAATTTCCGGTTACAAGCTGTAACCATGCTCTTCAAGAAATATCTTCATTCGTTCAGAAACGAACACGAAAGTTTAAAATAAGATGCACTTTGGCTTTCGTATGCATTGCCATTGCCACACGTGGCATTTATAAATAACAGAGTTGCAGCTAAAAGCTTGTTGGCCAAAATAACTTTTAACGAGGTCAAAACACATAGCAATGTATTGCTTTTGATTGTTTACAGTTTGCTTAAACATTGTTTGATCCCTTTTTAACCCCCGACAAAAAAGAGGAATGTTATAAGTTTCCAGTGTGTATATGTCTGTGGCATCGTAGCTCCAAAACGGATGGACCGATTTCAATGCAGATTTTTAAATTAAAAGTTAGTTTAATCGGAAGAAATCATCTTAGCTATGTTTCATGAAAATCTGTTCAGCCGTTAAAAAGTTACAGCTCTTTTTTTAGTTTGAGTCAGGGTTTTAGACGGTTAGGTTATTGTCGTAAGTAAATCATTAAATTTATTCAAAGTCAGACATGTAATATTAGTATAATAATAATATAATAATAATAATAATGGAGCCCTAGCCACCGGTAGCTTGGACCCTGTTCCCGATACCGGTTGGTTCCTATTTTTTTATGTTTTTAAATGTATATTTGATTTTGTTTTATAATATGTATTTAAAAATGTAAAAAAATATGTAAAATAATAAATAAAGGAGATAATAATATTATTAGTATAATAATATTTTCCAGAAATAAATTATTTTTCTTTCTTTCCAAGTTGTCAACCAGATGATGGTTAAATATGAATCTTACGCGAGTAATAGAAAGATTCGTCAATTAAGTTGTTGTCGACACGGTTGGCGCAGTGGCTAAGCGATGAGCTTTCTGCGCTACGTGCCGCGGGTTCGATCCCCGCACGGAACAAATATTTGTATGATCTACAGACAGTCGTTCCGAGTCTGGGTGAGTGTGCATGTGAGATGTGTGTTTGAAAACTGTACCCTCGATATAGGTGAAAAACTAGTGAGGGCCAACGTTAAAAAAAAAAAAATTGCAATTTGAATCATAGTTTCCTAGATACTCAAAGGAATCATAATTATCATCGATCATCGGTCGTCGGTCGTCGATGAAAACCAGCGTCATTGGTGTTGCCAATGACAACAAGCTGATCGATGCCCATTTTCTTGCACATGAGGGACACACACTTCCATGCTTTATTTTTCATTGTTTTATTTTATGTAATTTTCTGGTTTTTTTTTTATGTTTGTTATGTGTGCATGCTCGGTGTCCTGTGTGCAAAAAATAAATTGATTTTCTTTCTTCTTTTCTTTATAATTCATCTTAAAAATCATAAGCGTCAGTACCACTTAATGGTATTATATCCATTAAGAATCACTAGTTTATCAGATGACAATGTATGTTTTGTTCATAGTGGATGCTGGGACAGCTAAACCATTAGCATCCATTAAGATGTACAGATCGCTTCCGCTTTTATCGCTAATATCATATATCGCACACTAACACGACTCATAGGTCATATCGAGTAAGTTTTGGGAAATCCATTATCGCCTTACGTACAGAACAATACAAGTCAGAGAGTGTCAGAGGTTCCATCGGCTATTTCCGTCACAGCCGAATATTTCCGATCGAAATCCGAGTACGAATTATTTTAATGTAGAGAAAGAAAGAAAGAAAAAATATTTATTTCGGACTCGCACAGAAAATACATACAGAAAGAAAACATTAAAATTAAAATAACAAAAAACTAAATAAAAAATCTTGCACGAGGCCAAAAATGGCCCCTATATCAGAAAAAAAAAGAAATAAAAAAAAGTAAATATCTTCTTCTTTCCTTTGTCATATCCCATTACCTGGGGTTGGCTCTTCTCGTCTGCGTTCTCCATTTATCTCTATCCAGAGCGGATGCGGCGTCTATTTCATTCTCGGGCCCTTTGGAATGTCGTCAGACAGGGCCCCAAGTCTGCAAGTCTGCCTACCCAATATACTATTATTAGTATTACCTACACAATAGAAGTCAAAGTAGCTTGAACGACAGTGCAAAAATCAACAATTACTACATTCTGACACAATTGAAATAGCAAACTTGGGGCCCAGGTGGAGGGGTCTCTTCCGCGATGTCGTGTCGCCGTCGGTAGGCTAAGGACTACCCGCACCATGTGGTCTTCTGGTCTTCTGTAAAATTTACTGGCAGTAAATAAATGTAAATCTCAGTATTGAGTAAGGGGCTTCCACAACGAATGATTTTAACCCCCGACAAAAAAGATGGGTGTTATAAGTTTCTATTTTTTATCTGTGTGTCTGTCTGCGGCATCGTAGCTCCAAAACGGTTGGACCAATTTCAATGCAATATTTTTTAATTGAAAGTTAATTTAATCGGGAATCATCTTAGTTATATTTCATGAAAATCTGATTAGCCGTTCAAAAGTTAGAGCTCTTTGTCTAGTTGGAGACGGGGGTTTTTAACGACTAGGTTATTTACTAGCTTGATGATTTAAAGAGAAAAGGAGCTATCCTTTTCTACTGCGCGTATTCCTATTTCATGCTCGTGAACAGGTGCCGTCTGTCGGCACTGGTCAGCCATGGCAATCTTATTCAGAGGCAAATCATTATTATCCTATTCTTATTTTTTATTCACATTAAATTACATTATTCTCGTAGCTCTTACCACAACATTGTACTAATCCAGATTGTAATCTATAATTTTAAGAGTTTCCGTGGAGTTTCTTGCAGGTTCTTCTCCATAAGACCTACTATTTGGAACCGCGCACCTAAAGTCTCGACATTTCATAAGTGCCTGTATCTGGTTTACAAGAAATAAAGATCTATTCTACAGTATTTTATCAACAAAGATTACCATTATTTCCGAGCAATATTTTATGACATTAGCTTCTAAAATATATTTTTAGCTTCGCTCACTGAACACGTCTACTACTGTAACTCGTGTTTCGCTTCACTAGACAAGCCTAGACACCTATCTTTGCTCCGAAAATAGATACTACCAGGTACTAACATTATATTCTGTTCAGATTACATTAAACATTTTATTATATCTATTCCCAAGATTTTTGACATCCTACGTTTATGATCTATACATTTCGGCTCCCAATGCAAAAAGTGTCTAAGTCCATTTTAGACATTTCTAAAGTGGCTATGCAGGCTAAAAGCACGTAATTTTACAAACATCTTTCAACTAAAATATTACTAAAACTATTAAATAGTTTTAGTAATAAGGGGTCAGGACTAAAAAGTTGGACCATAAATTTTATGGTCCAACTTTTTAGTCCTGACCCCTTTACTCATCATTACAAACAACTTTTATAATGGGACCAACACAGGGACCAACACGGAAATTGCAAATAAAAACAACTTTTGAACGGCTGAACAGATTTTCATGAAACATAACTAAGTTGATAGCCGATTAAACTAGCTTTCGATTATAAAAACTACATTTAATTCAGTCTATCCGTTTTGGAGTTATGATGCCACAGACAGATACACAGACACAGAGATACACAGATACACACTACAAACTTATAACACCCTTCTTTTTTGTCGGGGGTTAAAAATAATTGACTGCATCGCTCTGCTGCAGTTCAGTTCTGCTTAATACGGTGTTACCTTTAACCGACTTAAGGCCAAGCAGAGAAGATAAGCGAAATATCTCCCTATTCCAACACAAAATCGTGAATTTATTTATTAAAAGCTTCAATTCCCCGGAGTACGCTTCGTTCATTTTCATGGATGCAATAAAAGACATTTTGTTCCCAAATTATGGTCCCTTAACACCGCTTTTTGGGACATTTTCAGGGAAGAAAGGAGGTTTTTAAAATATACGTCTTGATCCTAGTTAAATCCCAAATTCGTTGGTCTTACATTAATGTGACTCAATCCTCATAGGACATTGTATTTACTGCGCTATGGTGGGTGAACGAGAACCCAAACCCTATTATTAGCTACGATCATTTTGCGGTTATTCTAAATTGTTCCTCACAATGACGTCGCACATTAGAAAACCATAGCTAATCTGTAAGAAAATGTCTTAATGTCGTTATAGTCACAAATTCTTTGATTGCAGAAAAAGTAGTTGTAGTTAGTGCAAATCACAAGGCATCAATATTAGATTTTTTTATTATTTCCTTTCATTCAGACACTTCTTATTTTTTAGAAGCAGCACGAGGCAGCTTGAAATTATTATCCAACAAAGCATTTGACCAAAAATAACTGCAGCCAATCTTAGATCTTAAAAATGTAAGTAAACTCAACCACACGTACGAGGAAACCCATTGATCATAAGCTGGCCTACCGTAGTGGGTATTTCCAATAGTAAGTGAGACCAACTTATACTAGTTTTCTCTGTCGTGAGGCCTATTTTACCAAAAATCCCTCCATTCTAACGCGTGGGAATGGGTCACAGAATAATCGCGTTCTAAGAGCTTAATAAAAGCTTCCTAACTCGGTTGAATATCCGCCACGTGACGTCACGAGAGATGGAAATAAAACCCGAGTGTTATCTCATTTGACCTTAGGAGGACTCGGTACTATAGTCAGTACATAGATGTATGGTAAAAAGATCTAAATTTTGGACTTATTATGTATCATCTTTTGTATAAAGTGATTTATGGCAACTTACGGATTTTGTTCACTATGTGACCTCCTAGTTCTGAAATTAAAAAGTTATTTGATATTTCAAAAAATAACCTTACAGCAGCCATAGAGGTTATATGAATACTTATATAAGCTTACAGCCTGTTAAAAAACGCAAAGTGCAAATCTTTATGAGCCCTGTAGGCTAATTCACGTAACTAAAGAAGAGCAGTAGCCGCGCAGTTGCAGTAACATTTTGATCAAAATAACACATTTGGTATTCTCTTAGCTTCAGTGAGATACGCTCGCGTCAAGTTCGAGCGTCACTGCAATATGATCGGTGCGTCATAAAATTACGTGAATTAGCCTTCTGAACTGAGCTCTGAACTCTCTCTCTCTCCATCTAGCACCTATAATAAGCGTACTATTATAGGTGCTAGAGGGAGAGAGTTCAGAGGGCTCATAAAAATTTGCGCGTACTATAATACCCCAGTATAGAAAACGTATGTCACAAACAAAAAAAAATGTTATGCTAGCCACGAAAATGGGGATTAATATACATATAATACCTACACCTCTACTTATGTCCAAGAATGACAGTCGTAATATTATATTATTACGTCTATGCAACGTATTTTACGAGACAATTCTACGTGTAGCGCACCATCTCGCCGTCCTGTCATAAAAGTTATGCGCTATGAATTTTTTGTGAGAAAAACATTTGTATGAATACTGAATGAGAAAAATGGTGCTGAGAAGTTAGTTTATTTTTCATGGTTGATTATAAGGGTACGTCCAGATCTGGGAATGCGCCGCTCGCGCGCCTTCGTGCACGGTACGTAGCATGCGCGTACCGTGCGCGAACGGCGCGCGAGCGGCTCGCGAGCGGCGCATTCGCGGCGCATTCCCAGATCTGGACGTACCCTTATATGAACGTGTGTAATAAATAGGTATTGTGTATGAACGAGGTATGATTTTCCTCCATTGAAAAGGAAGGACCCACTGACCAGTAGGCTAATTCACGTAACTAAAGAAGTGCAGTTGCTGCGCAGTTGCAGTAAATTTTTGATCAAAACAACACATTTCTATTGTAGGTATTCTCTTAGCTTCAGTGAGATACGCTCGCGTCAAGTTCAGCGTCACTGCAATATGATCGGCGCGTCATAAAATTACGTGAATGAGCCCTTAGGTGAGGTGATATTGCCCCCCACTAGGATTTCTCCTGTATCGTGGGTACAGTTTACGGGCATACATGTCACATGCACACACACCCCAACCCGAAACAAATATCTGTAGGCTATACAATTAATATTTGTTCCGTGTGGGATCGAACCCGCGACACGTACCGCAGAAAGCCATATTTTCATCATATCATATTTTCATTTTGTCATATTTATATTTTTTTATTTACATTTTTTTAATATTTTCTTTTCTTATTTTCTTTTTATTTAACGGATTAAATGTGTATGTTTTATTCAAAGTTCCCTAATGTTAACGTTACTATTTATGTCAAAAACATTCGTCCTCGGCCCACAGTGTATTGATCAATGTACAAATAGGGGTTTTTAACGCTTATTAAGGCAGTCAGATACTTGTGATTGTGCTTAAATTATTTTTATCTTGCCCTAAAATAAGATGGCGAACACAAAGTCCGTCAAAATAAATGACCAACTGAACGAAAGTTAAAACGACTTTAATTTTTACTCTAATTAAACAGGGGCGCTCAACATTTTTCACTTCTTTACTTTTAGTCTTGCTTAACAAACTCACTTATGCACTCACTGTAAAACCGACTCTAGATTTCTGACATAAGGTCGAATATTGGTTGTCAGGTCTATCGTCTAATAAAATAGGCCACGGCTCCAGTCCACTTGTGAGGTGTAAGAGGCAGCTAAGATCGAGTAAGGGTGCTGAGTGTACTTTATAAATGTGAGTCATCGGTTTTTTGTTGAAGCAAGCTGTTCGTCGAGCATCAAGCTCCATTGATAGGCGTCGCTTTAAAAGAAATATTCTTCACGATAAATAATTTTTAAGGAGTAACGATTAATATTCAATGATATGAAAATATCAAGGACGAACTTCAGATTTTTATTCGAGAGTGTTTCGAATAGATTTTATTCGAAATTCAATAGATCCTATTATGCGGGTTTTTTGGATATTCTATAAAAATCCCTGACTCGGACATTCTTGAGAAACAATACAACGTGTATCAGAAATGCGTGGTCGTATTTAAAGGTGTGGATCAGACCATCAAACTGAACAACTTTCTCTATGGGACCAACATCGTATCGTGAAAAACTAATCAGCTGTCCCATACGTTTGGGATGATGATGATGATGATAATGATGTACTGAAGTTTTCTGTAGGACAGCTGATTATTTTTTCGCAGTAACTTTTGAACGGGTGAACAGAAGCCCAATTCTCGTAATTAATTTATTATATGACTGAAAGTTGACCGAACTGAGATTATATTATGAATTGACAAAAAGTCATGTATTCTACTCCTCTTAAAGTTCAGTCCGATTTCAGTATGATTTGGATTCAATCTTCTTACAAACTCATTTCAATCTCATTTTTGACGTTTGTGTATAGACGAGAGTGTCAATTTTATTATCTGTGTCAGTTCAAAATGTTAGCAGAATACCGATTTGCCTTTTATTCAACTTTCGATCTCATTACAATATAATGTCACGTTTGAAGTTGTTTGTTAGGGTAGGAGAATACCATTTGTGACATTTATGACATTGGTAGTAGATCGGAATGAGATCCGAACTATATTTTGAACATTTTTAATTACGAGAATTGGGCCTCAGATTTTCAAAGCTAAGATGATTCCCGATTAAACTAGCTTTAAATTAAAAAATACAGCATTGAAATCGGTCCATTCGTTATGGAGCTACGATGCCACAGACAGACACACAGATACACACTACAATCTTATATATAGCACCCCTCTTTTATGTCGCGGGTTAAAAACGACGCAGCTACTCATAAAATCAAAATTCATTGCTGAAGTCGATATGGAAATTCCGAAACTTTACAACAAGAAAATGACTTAGGTACTTATAGGTACATACTTTTACTGACGAGAGTGAAGGATGAGCGTATGTGTATCTTGGCTAACAATATGGCGACATTCAAAAAGTACTTAATTTTCTTTTCAATCATTTATTGATGTTCGTACTTAAATCAATTTGAATAAAGAATTTTACTTTTTTTTTTCAACTCAAGCTTCTTTTTTTATTTAGGGTGACCTGTTCAACAGTTAACCACATAAAATTCAAACCACCATACCTCATAATTGTTCATTAAAAACATGTTTTCTTCTACTCTGGTCAAAAGGCAGGTTCATTAGCTACATATTGGCATTGAAGGACTGTTCGTTTTCCAAAGGAATTTAGAGAAAAAAATGTTTTAAAACAAAATGAGAATTGGTTAACTGTGTCCACACTATAGTACACTATTAACCGGGGGGGTAATCAACAGTTAACCATGGGGTACACAATTAATCACTAAATATGATAAATTAATTATTTTGAAATAATAACATTATATGTTATTAAATTGACCTTTTATTTGTTATTAAAGGTTATTTTGTCCAAAATAACACAAAATTTATGTTTTCCTGATAATAATTACGAAAATTTTTACATGTTTATAACATTATCAATCAGAATTCTTGATTTGAGACATAATTATAATAAATAATGCTTTTAAATCCAAGCAAGGCTTTAAAAGCATTATATTTTATAATTATGTAATTAAATTAACATTTTCATGCTAAAAGAACATACAACCAGGGAGATCCATTAAGTTTAATTATAACCTATACAGTCAACCATGGTTAACTGTGTACCAACTGCATTTGGTTAATTGTAGGCCACCCGGCTCCCAAAGCCGTTGAGCTAACCTCACTTTTAAATAAGCGTCATTACACACGTAATATCTATACCAAATAAAGCATGTTTAGTCAGTCTACCCAGCCGACAAATAATGATTATTTGTAAAATCAAACCAAATGAAGTTAAGAGAAAAACTACTCACGCTATTTTTTTGACTTTTTTCATTAAAAACACAAAATTTGATGTCACACAACTGACGCCCACACTAGTTCGCTGCAAATTGGGGAGGGGGGAGCGGGGCCGTTTTGACGTCTAAATTGCACGGTTGCACGAAATAGTAACGTCACGTTTGCGAAATATGGCCATGGTTAATTGTGTACAAGTGGTTAACTGTTGGACAAATCACCCTACGTCATTTACGAAGCTTTTTGATAAAACATAAAAAAATCACAGGGCTATTTTTACTCTACTTTAGGCAAACGGCAAATTAAATCTAGCGTTTCATGAAAACACTCGAATAAAATGTTTTTATTCGAAAATTCGTGAAGCCCGATTTAAATAAAAACTCTTATTTGTGTTTGCACTTCGCTTTAAAATTATCTTGATTAATAATAGAGCACTGAAAAAAGGCTTCACATGTATGTTTTTTTATTTATCAACGTTACGAATGTTTTGTTAAAAGATTCCTCCAATCAGTAACAAATTGATTGCCTCCAATTTTTTACTTTTCATAAATATTTTCATGACCTGCGATTAAAATAAAAGACTTAGATTATTATATATATATATATATATATATTTGATTGATTATTACATTATATATATATATTATAGATTATTGATTGGTTGTCGCAGCCACGACAACCAATCAAGATAAAAGATTAGTAAAATTACAAATATTTTACAAATCCTATATCAAGTTCAATCTATATCCCGATTTCAATTCTTTATATAATGTTAGTGACCATGACAGTTTAAAAACTTACTAGTGGTCGCCCTGTGGTCGAATTTCGACCATATTTTAGCATTCTGCACTCCTTCTCCATATAAACTTTAAGTATCCCAAATATCACATTCCTCCGTGCGCGCAATATGCTTAAAAAGGGGTACAAAGTTTTCTCTTCACGTTTTAATCTTCTCGTATATAGAAAAGTAACTTTTTTTATTAACCTATGCTGGCTCATTGCTGGGCAAAGGACTCACCATAGTCTTCCACGTATCTCTCTCTCTATTGTCTGTTCCGGGTATTATTTTCTCGACCATTGGCCAAATCAGACTAAGTTACTACTATCAATAATAAAGGATCAAGTTCATAACAAGTTACACACCTTATTGGGTAGTCTAAAAACGAGTAGAAAGAATAATATACAAAATGGTTCTAGCTTTGTGAAAAATACTCAACACGGTACTGACAGACGACTGATGACGCAATTGTGATGCCAACAGGGTTGTCACTCGTCTGAAATCCCAAGATATCGATGTATTTAATATTTAACCTCTCAAATGTGCACGTTTCCTCACGATATTTTTCCTTCACCGTTATCGCAAGTGATAATCGAATTTTAATCAGCACATGAATCCGAAAAGTCAGAGGTACGGGCCGTGGTTTGGACTCAGACCCTCCTGCTTGTAAGGCAAGCGTTCAACCGCTAGGCTATCACTGCTTCTAAGATAAATAGTAAAA